>JAJHJA010000834.1:0-125362 GCA_021202915.1 Heliconius himera
TATAGGTATGGATATATATATATATATATATACTTATATGTTATGGATGGACAGATATGTTATATATATAATATATCTGTCCATCCATAACAGATCCCGGTACGTTAATAATAGTTTATTAATTAATTGCTTAATCAAACACTACTAGAACACATTCGACATTCGACGCGAACCAAACATACAAAGCGTAATTGATTGACACAACGACTTGGTTATTATGTAAACTGGGGAAGATAATTAAATGTGTGATGTAGGTTTAATTATGGATACAGGTTCGAATCTCAGTTGTGACTGTAAAACCGACTGATTGTGGGTTCGATCCCCACTCGAGGAGATGAAATATTTACTTAAATGTATATTTCCATTTCTTCGCTCTGGTGTTGAGGCAAAGCACGGCGTTGAGTTCTGCCACTCAACACGCAATGCCTCCAGTATTCGGCAGAAAGTGGGGAACGGAGTGTCTTAACACTAGGTTCCTTCTGCCTACCCTGCTGTGTACGGGATACAGCGTAAAGCAGATTTTTTTTTTATTTTATAATAAAACAAAGGTAAATCGATGCTCCTTAAGTAAAATATTGAAAGTGAAAAAACGCAACTGTTTTTATCGTTCTTTTGAACTACTAATAGTGTAGTTTGAATGATTTTTGTTTCAAAATTTTTAAAAAATAGTTATTAAAATAAATATATATATAAAAATATGCGTTTAATAAACGTGTATGTTATCAAAAAGTGCCCTTGTTAGTAGTTCAAAACAGCAATAAAAGAAATTTGCAATTTTTCTTTTTCGATACTTTAACCTATAAATATATAATAATAATATAAATTTCTTGCAAATTTTAAGCACAATTTTAAAGTTCTGGATTTGAATCGCCGACATTTACTGTAAATTGACAGAAATGTAAGAGATTTTTATTTCAAAACAAAACATTACATCATGTAACGAATATCTATACTATACTATAAAACGGGATCCATTGTGAAAATTAAAAGCTTTGTTAAAGTGATATAAAAAAAATGTAGGTCGTTTTTTTTTAAAATGAATGCTGTTGGTGTTTCAATTATTTTAGTGAAGTAACATTTTGTATGTACCAAATTTTATTGTTTTAATTTTGGACAATCTAAAGGCATATATATGTATATATATAAGAAAATGAATATATAAAAGTGTAAGGGCTGCAAACACGGCTGCTGTTGCTGTGGGTTCGATGCCCATTCCAGGGAATTAATCATTTTTCTCTCTATTGTAAAAAGACATTCTACTACATAGCATGTTTAAATTCGAGAGGAAAGTGATGGACGAAGTGTCTTAACACTCTGTTCACTCTGCCTATCCTGCTGCGGGAAAAAGTCAACGTCAAAGTCAATTTTACCTTAATTATTTTACCTTTACTGTATACTTTGAAACTTTTAATTTTCCCTAAGAATATAATAATTATAATGTATACTTTAATTTCATTTAGCTCTAGAATTTTGTAAATAATAATTGTTTTATTAACAATTAATAATAAAATTGTAATGGAATTTGGTTCTTATATTATTTAGATAATAGAATAGTTTTATAGAATATAATAATATTGATGAGACTACGAAAAATTGTGAAAACATATCTACGACTAATGTTGTAAATAAAATGTAATAAATGCTTCAAAATTAATATATTTTTTATTTATTATTAATAATCACCCATAAATTTATTACTATTTTCTGCACCTTTTGCCAAAAGAGGCGAAATCGTGTCTTTTAGTAAAGCTTTACGCTGCATTCCGCACGCAGCAGGGAATATGAGTTTAAATATTATATTATTAGTTTTGTAGACGGAGCAGCTCAAACAGTAGAAGCGAGGTCCATTTCAAAAAATCTCCTTAAAACTACACTTGTGCACTCAGTACGCAAGTTCTTTAACCTTCAACATGAGGGGCTCATCCTAAGAAGTTTCTAATCTCTCCGTATTTATCCCTTTTTGATATATATTGTACGCTATATCCCGTATCTATATATTAAACTCTATCTAACAAAAAAGAAATAAAATATTTATTTAAATTTATATTCTCATTTCTTTGTTCTGATGTCAAGGCAAAGGTGCGGCGTTGAGTTCCGCCACTCAACAGGAAACGGAGTGTTTTAATAATAGATCCTCCGCCTACTATACGTGGGAAAAAGCGGGAAGCTGCTTTTTTTAAACCTATAGTAATGAAAATATAGATGCGCTATAACTTCATAAGCTGAAGGCTTAGGTCGATCTTTTCAGTCTATCCCTTATTGTTCTGATCTTATTGGAACCGTAACAACGCGTCATGTTTTTTCGTGAAAAGCCAGTAGTAGCACAGGGGTACAGACGCGTACTGTAAACGTGATAGGTTGTGGGTTCGATTCGGGCAATAGGAAATAAAATATTTCATATTTAATTTATTATTTAAAATATTTCATTTTTAAAATATAAAACACTTTATTTCCTAGCTCTGGTAACGAGACAAAATGCGTGTGTTAATGAAAACAGAGTGTCATAACAGTAGGCTCCAGTCCCCTCTGCCTACCCTGCTGAATGCGGGATAAGTGACAACGTGAAGATAAAAAATAAAACTAATTTATATTTTAATGAAAAACGACATACACACAACACAACAACAACTTTGATTCGTTTCACATATCCATTGTCGCTTTCGTGTACTTACACTTCAGACCTTCTCCGTATCTTTTGTTATTTTTACATTTATTTTAATACTTTTTTCTGTAGATATT
Source organism: Heliconius himera (assembly GCA_021202915.1). Classification (NCBI taxonomy): domain Eukaryota; kingdom Metazoa; phylum Arthropoda; class Insecta; order Lepidoptera; family Nymphalidae; genus Heliconius; species Heliconius himera. Next base: position 2,740 of record JAJHJA010000834.1, read on the forward strand.
ACCTAGAACTAGACTTATGTTATTCAGTAATATTACCCATTATTAACTGGTATTAATATTACTGAGGCCAGTCGTGGCGCAGCGGCACAAGGTGTGACTGCAAAACCGACTGGTTGTGGGTTCGATCCCCACACGAGGAAATGAAATATTTACTTAAATTTATATTTTCATTTCTTCGCTCTGGTGTCGAGGTTAAGCGCGGCGTTGAGTTCTGCCACTCAACACGCAATGCCTCCAGAATTCGGCAGAAAGTGAGGAACGGAGTGTCTTAACACTAGGTTCCCTCTGCCTACCCTGCTGTTTGCGGGATACAGCGTGAAGCTGATAAAAAAAATATTACCCACCGTACCTCCTTAACTGTAGCTCCTCGTTACCTGTAATCTTTATCAATAACAATAACGATATTTTGAAAGGTAACATCAAAGCGTCCTTCGAGTAATCGCGTCGCGATCGCGCTGTTGATCCAATATAGATGCAAATTTACTGAAATTGTATTCCGTAAGGCACTTCGTACTGTATAGTGGGAGACAACAGGGTTCAGAAGCCACGGTTAGAGTTGAGAAATCGTTGGTAAAATGATATTTTACTAGTGTTTTTGCGCTTGGCTCCGCCTGTATAATATCTTCAATTAAATCTTGAATATACTAATATTTTATTCTTATATATGTATAGTTTGTAATATACTTTTTTCCTATTGAACTAACCTGTCTCCTTGTAAAGCTATATTAGAGTTATATTGCATAGTTTGACTTTTTAAAGAAAATAGAATGTTTATCTTTTCATATTTATATTCACATGTAAATATGAAAAGTATAGTTTCATTCAAATAATTTAAAGATATACAGTATTATATGCCTCTACCTAAACGTGACGGTTATAGGTTTGATCACTTATATAGTCAATGATATATTTAAATTACTTTCATTTTTCTCCCCCTTGTAGACAAAACTCAGTGTCTTATAGTAGGTTTTCTCTGTCTACCCTACTATGCAGGAAACAGCATGAAAGAAAAACCCTTGGACGGTGTAGTGTATGGACCCACAGACACTACACACACATAAAAATACGGAGAACACTATCACTGGCTCACCACTACACCAGGTCAGCAGCAGCGCGGGAGTACATCCGACCGCGTCAGTGACAACACTCCCCAGACAATGAGAGAATGCTACATATCTATTCAGTCAGTCAGAGACAATGCTACATATCTATTTAGTAGATACAAACACTACAGACGGTTTCCAAAGAGGCGCGGTTTCAAATCCCACTACGTAATACTTTTTCTTAATAAGAGAAATCCTAGTGAGATGTTTTTTTTTATCAGCTTCACGCTGTATCCCGCACACAGCAGGGTAGGCAGAGCGAACCTAGTGTTAAAACATTCCGTTCCCCGATTTTTGCCGAATTCTGGAGGAATTGCGTGTTGAGTGGCAGAACTCAACGCCGCGCTTTGCTTCAGCACCAGAGCGAAGGAATGAAAATATAAATTTAAATAAATATTTCATCTCCTCGAGTAGGGATCGAACCCACAACCAGTTGGTTTTACAGTAACACTTTGTGCCCATGCGCCACTACTGGCATCTAGCACTACCACGTTTTCATTTTGCTATTTCCATTTCCACACTTAATTCCGCATTTACCAGGATAAACAGTTAACATCTAGTATTAAGACCCTCCGCTCTCCACTTTTCACCCTCCGTCTATTGTATCAGGTGGCGAAACTCAACGCCGCACTTTTTTTCACCAGACACAAAGTGCAACATTTGATTTTTTTATCTCTATTTTTGGCGTCTCGCTATATCCCACACATAGCAAGGCAGAGGGAACCTTGGTATCTAATGTTAAGACACTCCGTTCCCATTAAGACATTTTCGTTCGCCACTTTCCGCCGAATTCTCAAAAGGCGGGACTGAAAGCTGTGCCTTGTCTCGATACTAAAGCGGATAAATGCAAATATTAAATATTTATTTCCTTCGAGTAGAAATCGAACCCACAAACGTCACGTTTACAGCCACACACTTGTGACCACGACAACCTCAGCGGATGGTTTTTTTTCCTTACTAGCGGCCGGCCTGCGGCTTCGCCCGCTTTAACTACATTATTATTGATTTAATAAACAGAATTGATTAACAATTATAATGACTTCTAATATGATTTTTTATTACTTTAATCTGTAATATTCTAATATATGTTTTTTACTACATTATCGTAATTTCTATAAGAATTTTTGATTGTTTTGGATAAAAAAATACGACCAGCGTTGATATTTGATATTAACGAAATATATATTTTTGTAACATTATGTTCTTTCTACCTATGTAATGTATGTCTCATAATAATTCTAAAACTCTGTTAAATGTGCTGATTCAGTGAATAACTTAATTTACTCATTCAGAAACAGCCTTAAATGTTAAATTATTGATTTGAATTATTGATTTGAAGGATTCATAATATTCTTTGTAAAATAACTGTAATGATTGCATATTAATTCCTGTACAGTTTTTAAATTAGTTACATATATTATTGGCTAAATGTACAATTGGTAAATATGTAGTTATTACAGAGTACACGTAGAAAGGCTGTTTTTAGGCATTTTTATATAGATTTATTTCAAACGAACAAACAAACCGAAGAATCTATGTATTTCCTTATAATTTCTCTGAAGATCAAATCGATCTTTATTTTGAATGTGTGTGTGTGTGTTGAATTAATTCCGACTTAGCTGTTATGATTTATGAAGGTAATCTCCACTAAAAATTCAATTTTATTTACTTTATTGTAAAAAATATTGTACAATAGTGCTTCAAAAATATATATTTTTATCAACAGTCACATAACCTAGACGTTTCGAATGTCATTCTTTAGCCAGGAATCTTACCAGCGCGATTGCTATATAACATTCGCAGGCAAACTAATGCCTTGGATTCATTCAAATGACGATAACTTTTTTTTAATGAACCGTTTTTGATGAAACAAGCTTTAATTGTTAAGTTGAGTTAAAACAAATAATTGGTGAAACTTTTAAGTAAATTGATTCAGTACTTTCAGAGAAAAATGTGACCATACATATTGACAGACAGACAGACAGACAAGAAATTAAAAAAATATATTTTTGCTTTCTATTATTCTTTTTAAGTGTCCCTCTTTCCATTTCAGTCAAAATTACTAAATGTATTCTTTCTATATATAATGTCATATATTATCATAATATTGTACTTATCGTACCTAATGATTATAAAAAAAAATATCAAAGCATTTTCTCTTGAATCAAGTTTGGTGAGATTCTGAAACAGCGGTGAGCGAAATTTGAAATTTATGTTAACATAGTTGTTCGAGTAAATGTTGAATTCGTGGTTTAAACTTTAAAGTACGGGATAAGTTTTTTCTAAGTGCCCTTAAAAGATATTCTCACATTTCAAAATATAAGAATAATAACATGAATATATATATTTTATTCACGTTGTTTCCCGCACACAGCAGGGTAGGCAGATGCAACCTAGTGTTAAGATACTCCGTTCCTCACTTTCTGCCGAATTCTGGAGGCCAGTCGTGGCGCAGCTGCACGAGGTGTGACTGTAAAACCGATTGGTTGTGGGTTCGATCCCCACTCGAGGGCTGAAACATTTACTTAAATTTATATTTCCATTTCTTCGCTCTGGTGTCGAGGTTAAGCGCGGCGTTGAATTCTGCCACTCAATACGCAATGCCTCCAGAATTCGGCAGAAAGTGGGGAACGGAGTTTCTTAACACTAGGTTCCCTCTGCCTACCCTGCAGTGTGCGGGATACAGCGTGAAGCTGATTTAATTTAAAAAGTAAGATGTTTTTACACCCATTTTAGTCTTAGTGGGTTATGTAATTTATTATAGCTCTTAAGAGTTAAAAGCTATTCGTGTTCAATGTATTAAGTTGGGCTTAAAAGGGTAACAGTCTGCCTCTATTAAAAGTTTGCGAACATTCGATATTATCGACACTTGTGTATATAATTTTATTATTTTTTTTAGCTTTATGCTGTATCCCGCACTTAGCAGAAGGACCCTGGGAACCTGGTCATAAACCTAGACACAGTAAGACACCTCATTTTCATTAAGACAAATCCGTTCCCTAACTTCCATTCCTTCAACAACGCAGAACTTAACGCCGCACTTTGTCTCGTTATCAGAGCGAGGAAATGAAAATATTAAATATTATTAATTTCCTAGAGTGATAGAATCGAATACACAAACTTATATCTGTAGTGTAAGCTTTTTTAAGTTGTATTTCACTACACTTTTTAAATTAGTACGGCCTCGGTGGGCGAGCCCGACTCGCACTTAACCGATTTTTTACATTTTCTCGTCACGGCTTATCATGTTTATAGCAATAGATAGAAATCTATTGCTATAAACATGATAAGCCGTGCGCGTAGGCTATGAGAACCTAGTGTTAAAACACTCCATTCTCCACTCTGCGCTCCAACACGAGATATTGGGTAATATGTGGCAAAACTCAAGGACGCACTTTCAAGGTAAAAATAACAATAAAATTAATATAACTTACGTTTTTTTCTGTTGTTCCCATTTTTTTTTGTCTTGCCACATTATTTATTAAGTTTTTCTAATAATATTAACATGTGCAATAATTATAATCATATATAATATAATAATATTTGTAAACGCGAGTGGTTGTGAGTTCGATCCCCACTCGAGAAAATGTAATATTTACTTAAATTTACCATCACTCAACACGCAATGCTTCCAGAATTCGGCGGAAGTTGACGAACGAAGTGTCTTAACACTAGGTTCCCTTCGCCTACCCTAGCCAGGGTACACCTGCACACAGCAGGGCGTGAAGCATTTATTAATTTATTTTTGTTATTTGATTGTCATCAGAATTGGAGTCGTAATCCAAATTTCAGCTCAAGCGGACACTGAGTAGAGAGACTAATTGAGCTTGTAAGGTTTCACATAGGCACTATAACACACTAAAGTTAAATAAAACCTCGTAAAAAGAGTGGTGGGTGACGGTCACAAAAGCTTTAGCCTATTCCTTTGAAATTCGCGAGAAGTTCCTTCACCGCTAGTTCAGTTAGTTCTTTATAAAAGTTCTTTATAATTCCCCTTTAAAGTTGTTCGTTTCTTGTTCGCTTTTACTTACTTGTATGTAGCGTGCGTTTCATTCTTATTTGCTAAGAATCTATTCAACAATTTATTTGAGTACAGTCGTGGCGTAGGTGCTCAAAGTATGATTGTAAACGCGACAGGTTATGGGATCGATTCCCACTCGGGGAAATTAAATATTAAATACTTTAATTTTCTCGCTCTGGTTACTAGGTAAACCTAACCTTTAGATTTTGTAAGTAAGAAATGAAAGTATCTTATTGGTGACGGATTGTCTTAATACTAAGTTTCCAGATTCCCTCTGCCTAAACTGCTGTGTGCGGGGTACAGCGTGAAGATGTAATAAAATATTTAAGAACTGGTTTTATATTAATACTAACACTAATTTCCTCCCCCTATGTAACATTATTTAGATTTTTTGTTCATATATACGCGGAGAGAATGTAGTGTCAAAACACTACTATCCGATTTTCGTCCACATTCAGACGTTCTCTTTTCATTATGTTCAATAGTGAATACAAGACCACGTTTTTGGTATCAAAACGGTAATTAAAGCTCAATTTAAAAAATCTATTTCAATTCATTTGAATGGACCAATTTGAAGAGAATTGAAAAAAGATGTTTTTGAACATTTCATCTTCTATTCAGCAAATTCTTTGTTCATAATAATTTTTATAGTTTAGTATATCTATTTAATAGGTCAAAGTGCAGTGTTGACATTTGTCACACTTTTTCCGTGAATTCGAGAGGTGAAAAATAGAGTGTAATTACATTCTCTTTGACTTTCCTAGCAATACGAAATACAGCCAGAAAATAAAAATAAATAGAATAGTATTTTTGTATTACAAGTAACATTACGTTTCAAGTGTCTTTTCCTTGTTGCCTTTATATATAATAGTGGCCCTTATGCGGCTTCGCCTGCTATCAAGCAACAATCTATATATTTTTTGATTTATATATAGTATTTATACGTAACTAAAACACCGCGGATTTACTAACGCATGTGTTTTTATCTGTCTACTAGAACCTAAAACGCGGCTTAAACTTATTTTAATAATACAGTTAATGGATAATATTTATTTTTTTACATACAAAAAATATCCTATATCCTTTTTAATACCTCTAAAAATATATATACAAAGTTTCATGACAATCGGTTGAGTGGTTTTAGTGTGAAGCCGTAACAAACAAACTTACATTCACATATACAATATAAATACCACTTTATATTACTGACAGAATTTTGTCACGTTTTTTAATATATATGAACACGCTGCCACGAAGCTATAGCGTGACGCGTGAAACTACCTATCTCCCATTAATTTCACCGACATCTGTTTCTGTTCGCCTTTGACAGGCTACAGCCGAATTAGTTATAATTTATATTCGACTAACGAGATATCGATATTTGTAATATGAAATAAATTGACCGCATACAGTATATTAGTAGAATGGATGGCTTTTGAGCTAAATTTAAGTGGTGTATATAGCAGGGTAGGCAGAGAGGGAACCAGGTTACCTATTAAGCCACTTCGTTCCCATAAAAATACTTCCTTTGAATTCTCGAGGGATTTCATGTTGAGTGACGAAACACAATACCACGTTTTTAGTGGAGCGAGGAAGTGAAAATATCAAATACTTCATTTCCTCAAGTAAAAATCGAACCCACACCCACCACCCACCGTTTACCGTCGCTCGCTTATTCCTCTGCGCCATGGGGTGACCACTTCCTCCATGGTTTCCCCTGCCTACTCTGCTATGTGCAGGATACAGCGTGAAGCTGTAAAAAATTAAGTAAATAAAATTGCATAAGGTGACTTTTAATTATTAAACATTAAAAATATAAAGGAAATGAATGAAAAATAAAACTGAAGAAGCTAAATTGCTTTATAGCAGAAAGAAATAGACGAATGGTTGTACGAACTTCGGTACAATGAGACAGAATAGTAGGATTCTACCGTAATAATAAAGTAAATAACACGCATTTTTTTAGTTTCACGCTGTATCCCGCGCGTAGCAGGTTAGGCAGAGGGAGTGTCAGTGTTAAGGACAGGAAAAAATTAAACAATATAAAATAATTTATAGATTAAGCTTTTGCACTTTTGTATCGTCAATTAACATGAGAATGTCTGTATTAATGAAAATTGGAAGATCGGTTTTTGAACTTTTACTTAATTTCTTTTTTAAATAAGTAAATTAAAATATTAAAATATATTTTTTATATTTCCTTGTAATACATAATATACTTTACACTTGAGGGCAGTACAATTGTAAATGTGATAAGCTGTGGGTTCGATTCCCACTCGAAGAAATTTAATATTTAATGGAACGCGGCAAAGTGCGGTGGTTAGTTACGCCACTCAACACTCTAGAATCCGACAGATGGGGAACGGAAATATCTTAATGGGAACGGATTGTGTTAACTCTAGGTTCCCAGGTTCCCTATCCCTCCCCTACTATCTGCGAGAAACAAAAAAAATATCACACTTATTCACTATTAATAATTTGAAAATAAGATGACAATAATATCTATCGTCGTCGCGTAGCGGCACAACAGTTGTGGGTTCGATTCCCACTAGGAAAAATGTATGATTTTTATTTCCCCGCTCTGACAACGCGATATTTTACTTTTAATTGGTTATACAATATACAAAGTAAATCACAAAACATGGCGTCATGTTCGATCCCCTTGTTAAAGTTACATGTATTTTAATAAATAATATGACAATTTCGTATGAATTTCCTGTTTCATATAATCATATATTTCTCTTTCGGATATTTTAAACTTTTGTAATTAATAATAATTGTAAGTTCAAATAAAGGAATATAAAATCGCAACAAACAAAATAACTAGAGATAGTTTCAATAATCTGAAATTAATAAAGAACTACGGTTTTGCTTGCAGTTTCCGTAATTTGGAATAATACATTGTTAGAAATATATTGTTTTTATAAAAACACGATAAAAACACACATCGTCCATATGTTTCTAAACTATTTGGAAAGGGATACTATGTAATTGCAATAAGTGATATGTATCACCTAATAACAATACTTCACACTAGTTTCCTTCCAATAGGGACCGTTGCCGACAAGCAATAGCCCCGATTGACACAATTCCACTGCTTTTAAAGATATTTACCACCTAAATCTACCCTCTTTTACACGAGTACGCTAACAATATACATATATAATATAAATACAAACTTTCCTCTTGATTTTCTCCGTCTATTAGTAAAAGATCGTTTTGTAGTAATTATAGTAGCAGATCATCTTTTTTTATGGTAAAAGACAAAACAAACGAGTGTTCGGGTCACTTGATGATAATTCGAAAATTCGAAAAACATGAAATTTTCAAGAACGGAAACGGAACTCCCCACCGTTAGTTTTACAGTCTCACTTTTGTGCCGCCAGGTCTCGACGGCCTCAAATAAAAAAAAACCAAAGATAAGTCAAGAAGTAATTGGATGTTATTAAAAAATATTCAATTAAAAGAATTCTTTGCGCTGTTCTGTTAACTCGGTGACATAATTACAGAAGACTACTCATTGCTAGACCCCTACTATGGATGTGTAATCTATAACATGCTATATATTTATTCTATACTGTTATTAGTGTATTAGTAATAATAGTATATAAGAAACGGAGTGTCTTATTTTACACTTACACTAAGTTTCTGCTGTGTACGGAATACAGCTTATAGTTGATATTTTCATAGATAAGATAAGAAGATAAGAAAAGGCAGGTTTGGCACTAGCTATATTTTTTAAAAAGAAATTTGAGATTAATAATAACTTGGTTTTAATGAATTTAATTTTTTTTTATAATATTTTTTTTAACAAAAGACACCGAGTTTAACCGGATCACATAATGAGACCAACCTCTCATCAAATTACCCTTGATCATTTTATCTTTGATCCTTATATCCTTTCCAATCAAAAGAGAATTTCAAGACTTATGCGATGGACCAAATTATAATGTGAGCTTTCAAATAAAAAAAAGAAAAATCAATATCGGTTCACTCAGTCAAAAATTCTGAGATTAACAAAAAAATACAGTCAAATTGATACCATACTCCTTTTACAGAAGTCGGTTAAAAATACATGAAAACATTTTAATTTATTGAATACACTTAAATGTATTAGAGAAAACATACAATTTCAAGTAATTAATCCAAATTTTAATAGTATATTGACTTTAAAAACGAATATGCAACTTATTACACAGTTTAAGATGACTATTAAATTACAGACCCAAAAGCGATAGAACGTTTTTTTTTTAATTTATTACTTACTGGCCAAGTTCTGAAGGGGCATTAGCGTGTGAGATTATGGGTTCGATTCCCATTTGAGGAAATGAAACATTTATTTACATTTATATTTTCATTTCTTCGCTCTGGTGTCGAGGCAAAGCGCGGTGTTGAGTTCAACTTGCAATACCTCCAGAACTCGGCGGAAAGTGGAAAACGGAGTGTCTTAACACTAGGTTCCCTCTGCCTACCCTGTTGTGTCCGGGATACAGCGAATGAAGCTGATTTATTCACTAATTTAAAAAGAATATTTATTATCTCATTTATTATCTATTATACGTTCATTAACTAATAATGAAAATATTTAATATTTCATTTTTTCACTCACAATGCCTCCCGAAATCGGCGAAAAGTGGGAAACAGAAGCATTGTATTAATAGGAATAGAGTTTCCAGGTTCCCCCTGCCACCCAACTTTGTACGGGCGATACGAACGAGCGTAAGACTATAGTAAAATTACAAGCCAATAGGTCAACGTAGTTTCGAAGATTATATTGCCATTGCACAATAACTATTACAAATGGAATCTGTATTCGATAATGCACAACAAAATATTTTAACATTTTTAAAGTGTTAATCCACACTTAACACCATAACTATAAAAATGGTAAAAGAAAAATACTTTTTAGAGTACATATAAAAATTTGAACGTCTTACGGGACGTCCTTGAACGGTTTCCAATAGGTCCAGGTTCAAATACCGCTACGTAAAATTTTTATAATATACGTTTTCTTAAAACTATACAACATAATAAAAAAAACATAAATCACTAAAGAATAACTGATAAGGGACACGGTTGCCCTTTTAAAATTAAGTTAAACACAGTTAAGGTTCTTTCTATCAGGTCATTAAAAGCTGCCTTTTGACTCGCAGCCAAGCTATTAACTTTGCACTGAAAAAATATTTAAATTAAAAATGAATGCGGGTCGCAATGGGGTCGACGTCATAATATTACGTTAAAATTACTTCTATCTTATAAAGTTTCTTAATAAGTCTTATTAGCCAACAGAAAGTGTTCGTGGAGAAATTAATATTTTTTTATTAGTTTCACAGGCAGATGGAACCTAGTGTTAAGACACTCCGTTCCCCACTTTCTGCCGAATTCTGGAGGCATTGCATGTTGAGTGGCAGAACTTAAGGCCAATGAGAAGAAATGGAAATATAAATTTAAGTAAATATTTCATCTCCTCGAGTGGGGATCGAACCCAGAACCAGTCGGTTTTACAGTCACACTTTGTGCCACACGACTGGCCTCAACAGATTGGACTTAATAAAATACTTCCATATATTGTAATAAATGGACAAATATTTACATTAGTCATACTTCGGTAAAACTAAAAGGTAATGATCGAGCAAACTAGAAAAAAAAAAGTGCCAGATACTTATTTAGAAAACGTATAAAAATTTGAACGCAGCGGGACTCGAACCCGCGCCTCCTGGAAACCGACCAGGCGCTCTGACCACTAAGCCATGCGTTCTCGCCAAGCTACGTCGAAATTTTTATACGCTTGTAACAACTTATTTATCTTGTTAGCATACAACATAAATAAGTTGTAACAAGCGTATAAAAATTTCGACGTAGCTTGGCGAGAACGCATGGCTTAGTGCGCCATGCGTTCGTGGTATTTTTCTTTCCTTAGTGTAGAATAACACTTTAAAAATGTTTAAAAAGTGCCAGATATCCTTTTACACTTCTATAAACCTTAAATTTATTTTTTTATAAATAATATTTACTTATAATGTATTGCTCTCAGCTGGATATTATATCAAAATTAAATAAGTAAGTGAAGATACCATCGTTGTCCTTAATGTCGGTGTTTTCTATCAAAGTTGTGAGATCTTCACTTTTAAAAATATCACCTCGTTTCCGTTTTTTGGTTAATTGCAATAATTTGTTTCTTCTCTTAGACATTTTTTTATTTGCTAATTGTTTTCAAAAAGGCACCCGTCATTGATGACACTGTCAAGTACCTGATACCTTTGTTCATAAAATGCGAACGCGCCGAATCGCCCCACGTACACACCGTTGTACTACTATCGGAAATATCCGTGTTAATAAATCAGCTTCACGCTTTATCCCTGCACATACACACATCAGAGTAGACAGAGGGAACCTAGTGTTAATACACAGCTCCCCACTTTCCGCTGCGTTTTGTGTACTTAGGCATTTCTTCAAAAATTGTGTATATGTCTGTATGTTCGTGAGAAAATCGGGATAAAAACTACAGTTTTCGTAAATAAAAAAATCACAAGATAAAACAAAGACTTCTGAGTTGAATTATGTAATAAATTAATTTAATTTAAAAGAAGAACTGACTTCAAACAACTAACTAAAAAGTAAAAAAATACTTTTATGTTAAACGTTCTTTGATTTTGTTAAGCAAAAATAATTAAAAAAATATTTTATAATTTTGAAGTCGGTGTCAAGCTAATGCTACAACAACCTTACTACAATATCGAATTACTTAAGCCTGTTTGTTCAAATCATCAAAATCGGTACACCCAGTAAAAAGTTCTGAGGTAACAAACATAAAAAAAAATACAGTCGAATTGCTAACCTCCTTCTTTTTTAAGTCGGTTAAAATCACGATTTTGGCAAAAATGCAGTTGTTTTCTTGTTCTTTGCTGCCGTCGATATAAGAAAGCCAATCCAAATCCAAACAAAGTCCTTACTAAAGCTACTATGAAATTAAGGTGGTGACGGCGAACGAGAAATATTAGTTTATTATATTATAAATGGTTGGATCTCGAAAGTGACTAATTTACATGCGAAGCACGTTTCTATCTAATGGACTTCAGTTCTCCGCCGCGAGCCATTTTTAAAACGCATACTTTTATGACGAGTGAAATTGAATTTTTTTCAAAGATCTCTATTACATTTAAATTACCTAGTTTTTTGGATATTTGGCTTTAAGTATATATGATTAGAGACTTAAGGGCGGCTTCACTCGGTTAAACTTATTTTTTATGAATCGAAACCCACTTCCTGTCACATCTGTAATCGTAATTCTTGTGCACCTGTGCCACAACTGCACTCTAAAATATTTGAAATTAAAAAAATAAAACAACTATAAATATAGCTAGAGCTATTAGAATAGAACTTTTTATGTTGATCAGAAAGTATCCCGCACACAGTAGGGTAATCAGAAGGAACCTAGTGTTAAAACACTCCGTTCTCCACTTTCCACCGAATTCTGAAACCAGAAAACCTCGAAACCAGAGCGAAGAAATGAAAATATAAATGTAAATAAATATTTAATTTCCTCGAGTTGGGATCGAACCCACAACCAGTCGGTTTTACAGTCACACTTTGCGCCCCTGCACCGGCCTCTGCAACTAATCTAATCTATCCCATAAAGGTAAAATTGAACGTATAATTTATTTTGCAAGCTTTCAATACATAAAGTAGCTTTTATTTTCAAGCGTGTTGCTTAATACTTTAAGAAAACACCACTCGTAGCTTAAACCACGAAATCCTGGCAATCCTGTTTACTGTGCATCAAGGATGTCACTTTAAGAAAGGTAAACAATATTTAATCAAATTTACTATTATGAATACATTTATAGCAAATATATTATACTGATTATAAACTTTGGTTAGAATTTCACTCTGTATGCTAAATGCAAAAATGAGGAACATGTTCCAGATGGAACACCGGTCCGGCTTCGCATCATAATAAAAAAATCCCACTAGATTACTATCAATATTATACTTTATAATTAAATCAAATCAACTGACATTTATTTAATTATTATTTTCAATAAATCATATCAGAAACAAATAAAAACACAAAGGGAAAAGGAAGAGGAACAATAATTTGGAGAGTTAACGTTGTTGAAATTAAATAAGTGTTCGGACTGGAACAGTTTACTTAAACGTCTTCAGAAAATAAAAAAGTATTTATTTTTAAATTATTTTTTACCCTCACACTAGCAGGGAAGGCAAAGGGAACCTAGTGTTAATACATTCCATGACCATTACGCTCAATGTTTAATACATTGTATGCCAAGAGGCGAAGTCAACACCATGCTTTGTCCTCCAAAATGTGGAATTTAAAATAATAAAATATAATTATTATTCCGAAAACGTATCGAACCGCAACCATCGCGTTTACAGACAGACACCCACTACGCCACAAAGGCCTAATAAACTCTAATTTTAAATAAACATAGTTTGCACAACCCTAACATATATTGGAGTGCTACGACGTAGCACGTAACCGTAGCGTACGAACCGAACACACGTTTCACCTGTACGTGGTATAAATCTCAAATCATGCAACTAAATTAAAATGTTTACGAATTCAACTGAAATTTTACCTTTTAAATGGATCAAAAGTGACTTTGAATTCTATATAGGTACAAGCTTAACCTGTAGCTTCGCCCTCATAGTTAAATTTTTATTTTATTGAGCTTTTTTTAAATATTTTATTTAACTTTTACTAACTCTTACTGGTCAAAAGTGTGTTTTGTTGTAATGTTACTCCCCTTAGACCGTTAAACCTACAGACGACGCGGTTATACCAGCGACGTAGTTTGGTGTTAATTGTAATTGTAGTTTTTGAGCAAATGGTCGAAATGTGTCCCATAGAGTTAAGATGTGGAACGTTTTGAAATTCACACGCACAGATTAAACTTTGACTAACCTAACTGAGCGCATGCTGACAAAACAGAAAATTTCACCAAATTTGCGTAACACAACTTCGCTTAGCTCCACCCGCCTTGCACAGCATGTGTATGACATGACATAGTCTAAATATCCTGGGGTAACTCTGAGTGTAGGTACAATGGATTTTTGAAATCACTAAAGAAAAAACTATTTAATTAAATCAATTATTTAAATCAGTAGTTTCTGAGATTAAGGCGTTCTATCAAACAAATTCTTTAGCTTTATATTATAAGTATAGATATAAAAAAATCGTATCGTATTCTTAAATAAGATCTTTGATTTTCACGATTCTTAGATAATTATTTTAAATGATCTCTTGTCCGCTGTATTCTGTATGCGTTATAAGTACAGCGTGAAGCACAACAATTATTTATATATTTTTTTTGCTTCACTTTGCACCCCGCACATATCAAATTAGCCAGAGGGAACCTAGGAACCTAATGTTAAAACATTCCGTTTCCGCTGAAACTGTGTGTTCAGTTGAACTAAACATCATGTTTTGACTCGTTTGTGTGTGGGAATCGAATCCACAACCTGTCACGTTTACAATCAAAAACATGTGCCCCTGCGCCACGACTGGCCTCTACCTATCATGATTTACTGTGTAAGAAATATTTATTTCAATTTTGACTTGTTCAAATGTCTCAATATCTCAAACAATTGGGCGCTTACAAATGCCAGTTCCATTAAAACTTTGAAACGGTAACGGTAATTGTGAAGCATTGAAATAACTCTACAAAATATGAAAAGCAGCACCCATTAAACGACACAAAATAATTATTTTATATAAGACTAGTTGTGACCTGCAACTTTGCCTGCGTTAAAGATAATTATAGCTTTTTTTCTTTAGCTTCAAGTTGTACTCTATATGTAGCAGTATAAGGATAGTGTATAGACACTCTGTTCCCCGGACACTACTCAATATTCGTGACATTGTATTGTTACCAGGCGAAGGAAATTCAAATGAGATCATTCCTCCGAGTGGGAATCGAAACCACAACTGTCGCGTTTATATGCAAACGTTGTAAACGGATTGCCACGTATGAAGGAACGTAACTATAATGTTAAACGTTAAATCTCGTTTCTTCCCGTTCCAGAAGGAACTTTAAGTAGTTATCTCACGACGGTCCTTCACCACTACTTATACATTTAGTCTCCTTCGGGAGTCCCCAATCCCTATAAGGTTCCCCAATGAAGCCTTCGCCTTGTCTGTCTGTCTGTCAGTCAATCAGTAACGGAAGAGTTTTTATATATATTTATAAAATAAGGAAAACTCTACCAGTTGTTATTTATAAACAATTTATTTTGGTAAATTAAGGAGATGACAAAGTTCTTAGTGAAATTCAAATACTTATTTAGAACTTATTCAATCTTTTAGGCTTTCTTTGTTATTTGACTTTTAACTTTGGCTTTACTTTATTTATCTTAATCTTTTGAATAGATAGAAATGAAAAATAAAAGAAAAAGATTTCAATGGGATATTATATCAATTGAAATCTTTTTCTTCGCTCTGGTGTCGAGGCAAAGCGCGGCGTTGAATTCTGTATCCCGCACACAGCAGGGTAGGCAGAGGAAACCTAGTGTTAAGACACTCCGTTCCCCATTTTCTGCCGATTTCTGAAGGCATTGCGTGTTGAGTGGCATAACTCAACGCCGCGCTTTGCCTCGATGCCAGAGCGCATAAATCGAAATATAAATTTAAGTAAATATTTCCTCTCCTTTAGTGTGAATCGAACCCACAACCAGTCGGTTATACAGTCACACTTTGTGCCGCTGCGCCACGACTGGCCTCAAACTCAACGAAAAACCAACATATAATAACAACATAAAGGAAAATTTCCAGTAACTTTCATACGACAAGTCAAAATAATATCGTTTAACCGCAGTCCCTTGTTCCTTGCTAGTTAATTGGACGATATTCGTTACTTTGGCAGCGGTCACTAGGGAAACAGCTGTAGCAAGGAGGTCGAATAATACAAAGAACATTGTTGAACCATTCAATAGGTATTTCATTCATTTATTATATACAAAATAAATAAAATGGCGTTCAAACTGGTTATTCTGCTTTCTTTTTTTTAGTCAGTTATTTCGATAAGATACCGAAATTATCTACAGTAGAGTGATTATTATTTTATTTATATAATTTTTCTGTAAGTATATTTACTAACAAACATCTCCTAGCAAGATGGATTGATATGAATAAAAAACAAGTGCGAGTCGGCACGAAGAGTTTCGTTCCATTATCTATAAAAATCTGTTGTATGGTAGACCTCGAGTCTTACTTTTAACTTTGTCCTTTTTTCTCTTCTCTTCTTCTTCTTATTTCATGATTTTTTATTAGCTTTACAGCAGCAGAGGCCGAGTAAGCCTAGTAGAGTAGCCTTAGGATACCGTTCCCCACACTTCGCCAAATTCTAGAGATATTGCGTGTTGATGGCGGAATTTCACGCCACGCTTTGTCTCGACACCAGAGCGAAGAAATGAAAATATTAAACATAGTTATTTAGAAAACGTATAAACATTTTTTTTTACGTTTAAAAATATTAAATATTTCACTGCCTCGAATTGGAATCGAACCCCCAACCTGTAGCACACGTTTGTGCCCCTGCGCCACGACCGGATTCAACTTAATAATTTTTATCAGTCAATTTATAAAAATGTATTTGTTGAACAAAAAATGGAACAACTCAATTAGTCAAGCAATTTACTGTTAAAATAGAAATAATGCTTTAAATAAAGTTTATTCGTATTACAAATTCGCTTAAGGGTAATTAATTTTTTCGACAAGACCCAGATAAAATAAATATTTCACTAACACTGCCCTTATCACAAATACAGTCCGACATTCACATTTTAAAGCTTTAATCCCGCATATAGCAGGATAGGTAGAGAGAGCCTAGTGCTGAGTTACTCCGTTCCCCACTATCTGCCGAATTTTCGAGGTCCTACGTGTTGAGTGACCGAACTCTTTGCCTTAATACCAGAGCGAATAAATTAATAAAAAATAAATAATTTCTCTGAGTGGGAATCGAAGTCACAACCGTTGCGTTACAGTCATACGCTTGTGCTCCAGCGCCGCGACTATCCTGTATCTGGATTTATTTCACAAAAATAAGAAGAAAATCTCAACAACTAGCCAGCTACTGTCAAAGGAAACTAATTAATTGCTGGAAGAAACTGAGTGTAAAATAAGGTGAAAATCTCCTATCAGACATTTATACTGTAAAAATACAGAAAGTGAATGAAATATTAAATATTTTAAATTATTCGCTTTGGTGTCGAGGCAAAACACGGCGTTGAGATCCGCCACTGTAATTGCAATGCCTCAAAAATTCGGCGGAAAGTGGGGAACGAAGTATCTTACTAGGTTCTCTCTGCCTACTCTGCTATATGGGGAATACAACGTAACGCTGAAAAAAATATATAAAAAAAGAGATAAAAAAGTTTTTGATTCCTATAAACCATTGTGGTTTAGTGGAGCAATGTCTGGTTGTAAACTGGTAGTGGTGTGGTGGAAAACGATTAAATTAGTGTCTTGATACTATTTTTCTATGCGAATACGTAAAGGCTTGATTTTGAATTATTTACAGAGTTGACAAAAAACTTGGCACCTATATACGAGTAGATCTTCGGTTTTTTGCTAGTGATGTTCAAATTAAAGCTCAATTTGATATTGAACTTGGCTCTCATTTCACATTCATCTTTTTAATAGGATAAATTACAGAAAGTTTAACATCTAAATAGATTACAGAATAGTCAGAAATTAAACAATATATACTTTTTTCGAATTAGTTAATTAATAAATATTGACTTTGAAACAAAATGTTTTTCTTAAATCAATGTTATATTTTTTAAAGTATTTATTAAATTCTTGAGACTTCTCATAATAAAATATTAGTGTTAAACTCAAAAAGGTATATTTTAAAAATAATTTAACGGCTGTCTGTAAACGCGACTGTTGTGCTTTCGATTCTCATTCAAAGGAATTACTATTATTTTTCCTCGCTTTGGAAACAAGACGCGATGTAAAAACACGAAGAATTTCACTTTCGCCACTCAAACTCAACAAACAATCCATAGAATTGGGAGGAAAGTAGGGAGTGCCTTAACACTGGGATCCCTTTGCCTATCTCACTTTATGCAAGATACAAGTTAAAGATGAAAAAAAAAACATCGTAAGTCTTCATTGAACCTATTGTTAAGTAAAATCGACAGTCTGAAACAACCCTAATATAAAATGAACTAATCTAATTGTGAACTGTACAATGGCTGTCGTTTAGAGAATTTATAACGAGTTAGCTAATATGCATTGAAAAATGCAATGACTGAGCTATTTTTCACATTTAGGGGAAGGTTTCGATGAATGGACCGACGCCTATTTTGGACCACCTGAGTATTTCAAAAATGAAACACGTTAGAATATATCGAGTAGGTTTATAGATATCGTTTTTGAGCCCACGAATGATTCTCAAATCTCAATATCGTTGAGGCAACGTGAAGATCGCGAGAAATAAATATAGTATCAGATCTATAACAAGAAAGGATTAAAAATAAATCAATAATTTATGATAATGGATAATGGATGTTTGTTTCTCTTTCACGTAAACACTACTGAACAGATTTTGATGTAGCTTTACAATAACATATCTTATACATCAGAATAAAACAAAAGTTACAATTTATGTTAACATGTTGTATAATTTTGATATAATATAACTATATGTTTAAGCGGACAAAGCCGCGTGTGGGCGGCTAGTATACATATAAATAAAAAATAAAAATAAATTTTCATTTATCAAAATGAACATCAAGAAATAAATTAAAAAGCAAAACCTTCCATTTCACAAATACATAAAACCTTCACAAAATGTTTCTTCACGTAACAACAATTAATGAACTTAATTAAAATTAACAAGCCTTATATCGGGGGACGTCGTATTAACTCATTATTTCAACCTAATTAGATACCTCGATGGTAGCGAGTTACGTGCTCGCCTCACGTTGTAGGGTGTTAGTGAGAGCGGGTATTACAATAGCAAAGTTTACAGAGTATTGTTCTACTCTGTATATATAACGTAGATCAACTAAATGCACGGAGCTAGCTAGGAATAGTTGATGTTTAGAATATGGTTACAAACTTAAATTAATAGATTTAACAGTATGGGAGAAGTGGCATGAAAGAGCCAGGTTTTGAAAGAGCCACCTGCAATATTATAGTAGTTTAGGAACGGACTCGATAGAATATTTTATTTTTAAATGACAACACTGATTTCCCATCACCCACAAAAAATTTACACATCTTCGGAACCAACGGACGCCGATATATCGAGTTGAAGTTTTTGGCACACAAAAGTAACATTTTTACCTCATTTGAGTTGTTTTTTAGTATTTCATTGTAAACAAATATAGGTACTTGGATTGTGGATTGAGTTTATGTATATATTTGGCCTTGTAACTGGATTAAAACTGAATTTCAAAAGTTTTGATATCGTTGTGATTTTGAAGGTTATATTTTTTTAAAGAATAGGTTATGAAAGAGCCGGGTGGATGGGCCTTGAAAGAGATGGCTCTTTCATAACCGGCTCTTTCATGATCCCGAATTAGATTTTTTAAAATTAATTATAATTATAATAAATATACATTCTTAATAAACATTATTAAATAATTTGCTACTGATATTTCATTATGGAGAAGTCTGATCCCAAAAAACTCGAAAATAAACCAAGAAAATTCAGACCCGAATTCGTCTGATTCTATCATATTGGCTGAAGTAAAAAAAAAGTAGATTGAAGCAAAACAAAGTCCAATACAAATAAAAATAGTGACGATTGAATGGAGCAATATTTTTTAAAAAAAGATCTCATAATTTAAGTATGTTGTTTTTGAGAAGATATTATTAATTTATTATTTAGTTTAATTTTCGTGATTTTTATTAATAAAAGAACTATCCGCCTCTAAAATATTAAAAAAATAATATAAATAAAATAATATAATATGATTGATTTAAATAATATGAGATTGTTAGAATTATTTACTTAAAATGATTAATATAATTTAAAAAAACATTACTTTTTAATAAGGATTATTAAATTGATTTTATTTAATAGTGCATTGTTATTATTTAGCATAATTTTCACTATTCACATCTCATAATATAAGACTGGCTCTTTCATAACTTTTGGTGGCTCTTTCAATACCGAAATGTTATGAAAGAGCCAAATGACACATTTTTTTTAAATGAATATTTTATTGCTTTTTTATTGTACTTAAAGCTTATTTCGTATGAAATTATCTAGTTTAATAAATGAATAATAATTTGAGAGAAAAAAAACTTATGTTCTTTAATTAAAAGTATATTTTTTTGCTTCGTTTAGTAAACTGGCTCTTTCATGCCACCTCTCCCTTAACTATGTAATGATAAGTTAAGTAAGTTATTTATTTTGTTTATTTCCTTGAATATTATAAATCAAAATGAAATCAAATCAGCTTCACGCTGTATCCCGCAATACAGCAGGATAAGTAGAGGGAACCTAAGGGTTAAGACATTTCGTTCCCCACTTTTCGCCAAATTTTTTGAGGCATTGCGTGTATAGTTTGGGAACTCAACTTCGGGCATTTGCCTTGAGTATTATAGAAAGAAAATTTAGATACTTTTAAAGTAGATGATTAAATGATCGAGAGTCCATAAAATAATTGAGGCCAGTTACCTGGCTAGGGAGTGATTGTCAACGCGACACTTTATGGGTTCGTATCCTACTCGAGTAAATGAAATATTTAATATTTTCATTTTCTCGCTCTGGTAACGAGGCAAAGGCGGCGCTGAGTTCCGCCACTCCACTCGCAATGTCTACAGAACTTGGCGGAAAGTGAGGGACGGAGAGTTTTAATACTAATTAATAAATATAGTATATAAATATAGATACAACGTGAAGCCAAAAAAAAAATACCTTTTTTTGTTTGTATAGGCTCAAACTGACTTGGTTTTTTTACTTTGATAATAATTAAGAGTTCTTTTTAAATTATTAGGTAAGCTTAGGCATACACTTACAACCTTCATTTACTTGACCTTGGAACCTGCCTCACTAAATTCGTTTAATTACTGAGAAGGATATATGATCAACCCTTGTACAGAAACCGTGTATTTTGGGATTAATTCAAAGGCTTCTACAGCACTTCTGTGAAATAAATAATTCGGAATTACAACAATTACTTATGAAGGATTTAAAAGGTTCGCGAAGTGAAAAAATGTTCGCGAAGTGAAAAAATTATTCTATAAGGTTTTTGATTGTTTTAAATTAAAAAGTACCACCACAATGAGATACTTGATATTTATAATAATATATATTAAGCAGTGATACATAAAGCTAATTATAAAAACTTTAAGTTCATCATGTCTTGATAGAGTGTAGCAATTTACAAATTATTCAATTACGATTAATAGGAACGAATTTGTTTAAAAATACATTTTATTTTTCATTTTTTTATGGACTTTATTGCTATTGACCTGGATGGGTCTTGACAGCGTCAACGGGTGGGGAATATTTTTATCAACAGTCATACAACTAATTCGTTTCCAAAGTCTTTTTTTGCCAAGAATTTTACCAGCGTGATTCAGAAAATAATGCTCTATGCACATAATAGATAGTCTATTGGGCTTAAAGTTAAACTGTAGCTGTTCAGACAATTAAAAACTGCTGTTTAATGTAAAATTTCACTTAATATAGAATTATAATAATCGAAAACGACGTTTTACTAAATAAATATTAATTACTATACAGCTAAAAATACAGATTTGTTATAAGTATAAGTAGATTGTTGTATATTCGCAGGCAAACTAATGCCTCGAATTCATCTGACTTCAAATGACGATAACTTTTTTTTAATGAACCCATTTTGATGA
Organism: Heliconius himera; assembly: GCA_021202915.1. NCBI lineage: Eukaryota > Metazoa > Arthropoda > Insecta > Lepidoptera > Nymphalidae > Heliconius > Heliconius himera. The sequence goes on from JAJHJA010000834.1 coordinate 24,713, forward strand.
AACAAAGAAATTAGTGTAAGTTTTAAGTAACTTGGTTCAGAACTTTCGCAGATTAGCGTGATCATATATACAGACAGACACAAAAAAAAATGCTTTCAATTATTATTTTTAAGTGTCCCTCTATCCATTTCAATCAAATTTCAATCAAATTTCAATCAAAATTTCAATCAATTAAATGTTTTTTTTACTGTTTCATTTTTTAAAAGATAAGTTCAAAGTAAAATTGAGAGAGAGAGAGCTAGTCGTGTCGCAGTGCCACAAGGCGTCAATGCGGTTTTGGGATCGACTCCCACTCGAGAAGATGAAATATTTATTTAAATATATATTTCTATTTGTTCGCTTCAGTTCCGCCACTCAACACGTAATGCTTCCAGAATTTGGCGGAAATTGGGGAATGGCGTGTGTCAACACTAGGCTACATTCTACCTAACCTGTTGTGTGCGGGATGCAGCGTGAAGCTGATTGTTTTCAAAGTTAATTTTTAAAAAATATATGTAAATAGCTGTATTATTATCATTTCATTCTCTAACGTCATCTGTGAACGAATGTATTTTAATTTAAGAGCGCTAGCAAAGAAAGTGACGAATAAAGTCTTGAGACACTTCGCTCTCTCTACCTATACTGCTGTGCGGAATAAAAGTGAAGCTAAGCATTAAAAAAAAAGAAGAAATTGGTAAAAAAGATAGAGGGAGACCTCAGATAACCTTCGAAAACACTGTGTTGATACTATGTAGGAAGATCATGAAAAAAATTATGAGGGCCTCCCGAGAGCATGGAGTTTGACGACAGTGGATAAGGCGAAACCTTATCCAAAAGAGAAAGAGATACGAAGAGATTGTAGCTGAAACCGGAGTACTAAATACTCCATTTTCCATAGCTACCTCACCAGGGCCAAAACAACAGAAAAAAAACTAAATTTTATTGAAAAGTAAAGGGGAATTCTTACATACCACTACTCTTTACCTGAAAATAAATCTTACTTGTCGAATAGCGAAACTCTAAGCTGCAGTTCTTCTAACTAATCTGATTTATTTTAAACATTTTCTAAATAAGTATTAATCTAATTTAATCTAATAAATAGTCTTAGTTAAAACAAAAAATATATAATAGTTACCAATTTATTTAGTAAATTGTACGTTTTAAAGTTAAAAATGTTTATACTTGCTACCATACATTATAACTTCAAAAGTCCTAAGTTTCCCATTTTTACATTTTCAGTATCAGTGTACCAAATAATGTTTTAGTAAAATTACTATCTGGTCGAGGATTATGTGATATTTATGACCCATAAACCTGACCGTCGACGCTTTATCGAAATTTTATAGACGGACTTATTGGAATTAGTTTTAGCTGCAGATGATATATTTTTATTCTTCACGTTTATAGCTTTATTAAACAGTCATTCTTCATAATATAAATACAGTTTTAAAATGTATGGAAATTTTACATTTTAAGCGTTGGGTTGTGGGTTCGATTCCCACTCGGGGAACAAATGAATTTAGTAATAAGACAAAGCCCAGGTAATGATAAAAAAAAATCGGTGCGGAAAGTGAAGACTAAAGTGTTTTAAGATTAGGTTCCCACTTCCTACTCTGCTATGTATGGGATACAGCGTGACACGAGATCAGTGATAGGTATTACGTAATGATAGCGAATCCCAACGCTGCGCATTGTAAGTACTGCCAGAGAAATAATTTAATTTAAATGTAATCTTTTCATTAACCCTTAGAGGGAATTGAACTGACATCCATCGCGTATCAAGACGCTGCCCTATGACCATATAGAAATCATTATTTATTATATAATAAACTTGCTATATCTTTTAAAATATTTTAACAAAAAACACTGCAGCAACAAAATTACAAAAGACCCATTAATCTACAGTCGACACAAAAAGTATTGCAGAGATCGATAGTTTAAGTAGTTCCCGCAAAGTTTTCACTATAATTTATAGAAATTTACATATAAATTTGTATGTTGTTGGTCGATATCGAAACTCGCTTCCCTTGTTGACACTTAGAAGAACAATTTTTTTTTATTGAAGTTTTATCTTTACATTTTTTTTACTTTATATTTTATCTAAATATAATATGTTTGTGTAATATTGATTTATATTTTAATAAACTAAATATATATTTTTACAGTTTTATCCCACATATAGTGAAGTAGGCAGAAATAACCTTATGTTAAATCTCCATCCTCCACTCTCCGCCTTAATCTTATCAGTAGCTTTTGTCTATATTAAAACGGGAAAAAATTATCGATTCCCATGAGTAAGAGTCGAACCCACAACCACAGCCAGACGCTGTGTGTACAGCCAAACGCTGTTACATTGTGCTACGATAACATATTAAATAATTATAATATTATTAATTACTAAAGTCGCGGCGCAGGGGACAAGAGTGTGACTGTAACGCGACGATTGTGGATTCGATTCTCACTTCAGAGAATGAACTATTATTTATTAATACTTTGAATTCCACCACTCAACACGCAATGTCTCAAAAATTTGCAGAGAGTGGGGAACGAAGTGTATTAACACTAGGTTCTGTTATTTTTTTTCCTTTAGTTTGTGCATTTGTGCACGCTAATCTCAGCAACGGCTAATCGATTTTAATGCACTTTTTACTATTGCTTCTAAAAGGAAGTTCCTTTAACGTTTAATGTTTGTTTTATTTAAATCGGTTCAAAAATTAAAATGTTATATAAATATGAAGTATTTTGTTTCGTTGAAAATGGTCTAAAATAAATATTTTATCGAATTGGCAGAAACTATAATGCCTTTAAAATGATACTTAATGATATTAGGGTACCGAATATAATTCAGAATAGTAAATAAAAAATTTTATAATTCAAGCGGAAAAAACCGCGAGCGGGTCTCTAGTAAAAATAATATTCGGCTTAACCACATTAAGACTACCGTAGTGCAGTATATGACTGTAAATGCGACGATTGTGGCTTCGATTCTCATACAAAGGGATGAGTTATTTTCATTTCTTAGCTTCAGTAAAAAGACAAAGCGTGGCGTCAAGCTCCGCCACTAAACAAGCAATGTCTCGAAAATTGGAGAATGGTGTGTTAGGTTCCCTCTGCCTACTGTGCTATGTACGGGGCAGTGTGAATTTAAAAAAAGAAATAAACAAAAATAAAACAAAAATCCATGTAATCACAAAATTTCAAATGCTCATTATTAGTCACACTCAGCCTCGTGCAGCAATATGGCGCGCCGGACGTAGCGGAAGTGGTAGAAACTAAACACTACGACGAACGAGAAGAAGTACAGAACTGAAATAATAAAATATATTTAAGGTTACTTGTTATTATTTAGCATGTTTATCTATTTTATTTCAGTTTCACGCTGTATCCCGCATATCGCAGGATTTGCCACTTTCCGCCGAATTCTAAAGGCATTCCGTGTTGAGTGGCAGAACTCAACGCCGCAATTTACTTCGTTACCACGGCGAGAAAATGATAATATTAAACAATTTATCTTAATGGGAAACGAACCCACAACTCATCTTTACGGTACAACTGGCCTCCCAAATAACTTATAACATCAATATTCATTCTGTTTAATAAATTCACTTTTAGACTTACGTTGGCTTTGACAAAGACAATGTTCTTTACTTTGTAAACATGTCATAAGTTTATATTTTATGGTTCATTTGATGTTAAAAGGTAATTTTTGATTGCAAAAAGAATAGAGATAGAAAGATAAAAGGCGTCCCAATACGAACCAAAATGTACGTGTATATCGACGGAAGAAAATGAAAGGAGTTTGTAACTAGGTAAAATTTATGCCATCAAAAACATCCTGTAAAAAAACCCAAGTCTCGCAGCTCAGTCTTTCTACCGTAAAAAGTTGTGAGATCCATGTAATACCAAGTCGGTTAATCTATTTAGTCTCTACTTAAAGGACCTTCTGTCTTAAGTTATTACATAAGTTATTAACATGCCAATATTAAAAATATTTTACTTTTTAAACAAATAGATCGACTTGGACATCGCATGAAAACACAATGAATATTACAATCACAACGAAATTATAGGGAATCGAAAATGGCCTGAATTGCTTCGAGAAAAGGATGGTACGGCCGTGCCGCTTTTTTTTGCTCGACTTGGCGGGGGCACTGCCGTGCCCCCAGATAGATATCGCGGTCAGGTAAACAATAAAACAAAAATAACATTTTGTTATCGTAAATGTTAATATCCTATAGGTCAATTTACCACGATAAACGCTACGGTTGTGGATTCTATTTCTATCCGGGTAAATGATTTTTTTTGACCTGGTACGAAGATAAAGCGCGGCGTTGAGATCCACCACTCAAAAAGTAATATCTCGAAAAGTGTTTCAAACACGAAATTCCCTTTGGTTCCCCTACTATAAGTGAGAACACATTTTTGATAAATTGAAACAACAAAAATTGAGAGTACAGGTAAAATTCTTCGAAGAAATGTGTTCTTTTAGGCAGACTGCGGCGCATTGACGCCGTACATACGTAACTGTGTTTGAAATTCAAGTGGAAGTCATATTCATACAATATACATTAAGAAATGAAAATATATAATAAATATTTCATTTCCTCCAATGGAAATCGTACCCACAACACGTCTTGTTAACAGTCACACTCTGTGCCACTGACCCACGACTGGCCTCCATTATTTTAAGATAAACTTTTCTACAAATAGTAAAGTAAAATCAGCTTCACGCTGTATTCCGCACCCAGCAGCGTAGGCAGAGGGAACCTAGTGTTGAGACATTCCGTTCCCCAAATAGTAAAGATTTAAAATTATTCACAAAAACAATACGGTATCCAATTTCAATAATATCCACATCGAAACGGCCATTGATGGAATGAATACATTAATCAGTTAATGCGCGGCGATCAGATCTGGATCATTTTCAATATAGTAATGAACTTTTCATACAAACGCATATGCTCAAAGGGACGTATAGAGCATCTATTTGCGTGTGCGAGTACCCGCAGTTGATTTTAACTTGGGATTGAGTTTGAAATAGCATATACTAAATTGAAGCAAACGTTTGCGTAATATTGCTTTTATTAAATTTCCTTTAACAAGGAACCCAAATGTCAAACTTCACTTCTTTGGACGACCAGTAATTTTGACTGTGCCTTGTGTCACTTGGAAATGGAAGATAACATAGATAAATATAAAAAAGAATTTAAAAAAATCTAATTAGCTTCGCGCTGTACGCTGGCATGAGGCATTCCGCACACAGCAGGGCAGCAGGGCAGGCAGAGGGAAAGTAGTGTTAAGACACTCCGTTCCCCACTTTCCACTGAATTCTAGAGGAATTGCGTGTTAGGTGGCGAAATATTTCATTTCCTCGAGTGGGGAACGAACCCACAATCAGTCGCTTTTACAGTCACACTTTGTACCACTGCGCCACGACTGGCCTTAATAGAATATATTTATATAATTCTATAACGCCTATTAGCAGATATTTGCTAAATTACAATACTCCCTCTCCCTATCCTGCTATATGCGGGTTAAAGCGTGAAGCTGTATATAAAAAAAAATATATTATTTTTAAATAAGTACAATATAGGTTTACCAGCTCCAAAAAATGTGAGAAGACCGCTAACGCACGCAAGATTGGCAAGCCTGTGTTGTTCATCCTTTATTTTAGGAGCTAGAAAAAAATTAAAAGATTCTTATTTCTAGTAGCATTTTGATTAAAGGAAGTCAATATTGTATTAAATATATCACTATATTTGGACAATTGATTATTTAGGAGCAGGGTAGGCAGATGGAACCTAGGAACCTAGTGTTACGGCACTTCGTTCCCATTAAGACACTTCTGTTCCCCACTTTCCGCCGAATTCTGGAGGCATTGCGTATTGAGTGGCGGAACTGAATACTTACCGCATTTGGCTTCGTTACCAGTCCGCGAAGCAATGAAAATATTAAATATTTCATTTCTTTGAGTAAGAATCGATTCTATAACCAGTCGTGCCACACACTTGAACCCCTGAGCCATGTCAAACCTTTGTATTTTTAATGTGAACAGTATCTTCGGTGATATTTAAACATTTAATCATTTATATATACATACATTTAACAATAGTGAGACCAAACATTGAGGCCAGTCGTGGTGCAGAGACACAAAGTGTGACGACTGTAAAACTGACTGGTTGTGGGTTCCATCCCCATTCGAGCAGATGAAATATTTACTTAAATTTATATTTCCATTTCTTCGCTCTGGTGTCGAGGCAAAGCGCGGCATTGAGTTCTGCCACTCAACATGCAATGCCTCCAGAATTCGGCAGAAAGTGGGGAACGGAGTGTCTTAACCCTAGGTTCCCTCTGCCTATCCTGCTGTGTACGGGATACAGCGTGAAGCTGAAAAAAAAAAAACAATAGTACTGCCAGTTTGGATAACTCGCAAACAAATAAAAATAAATCGAGTTCAATTTAAAACTGTGATTACACAAATATTTATATGAGAAATCACTCTGTCACAATCAATTTTACTGTTTGTGTTTTTATTTCATACCATATAGTATTTTATTAAGAGTTTTTGTAAGCTAAATTAAATTAAATTCGCTCCTACTCGAGGTGTTCAGTTTTTGAAGCTGTCCGTCCCTACATATCCAACTATTTTATAAATTGACAGGCAAAAAGTCCCGTTGTTTTGATAAAACATTTATGCAATATCGTCTGTATTACAAACAACTAGCGACCCGCTTGCGGCTTCGCCCGCTTGAACGAAATTTCAACATTTATTTACTAATCTGAATTACTTTCATGTTTTTCGATCACAATTGATTCAGGCAATTCAATAAAAATAGTTATTTTGTAGAAATGTTGTCGAAAAATATAACTTTATATTGATTTAATTTAGTGCAAAATAAAAATAAAATAGATCAGTTCACGCTGTATCCCGCACACAGCAGGGTAGGCAGAGGGAACCTAGTGTTAAGACACTCCGTTCCTCACTTTCTGCTGAATTCTGGAGGTAATGCGTGTTCAGTGGCAGAACTCAACGCCGTGCTTAGCCTCGACACCAGAGCGAAGAAATTTAAATATAAATTTAAGTAAATATTTCATCTCCACGAGTGGGGATCGAACCCACAACCATTCGGTTTTACAGTCACACTTCGTGCCGACTGGAATCTTAATTAGTGCAAACTACGAATGAATCGGTTAAGCCGTTATTGAGATTAGCGTGCACGAACGCACAGTCATACAGACATACAAAAAAACACATAAAAATTATAAATAGCTCCCAATAATAGATTTTATCATATGTCTCATAGAAAGAAAGCCAATAATAGAACAGTAGGGTACCCCAATTACTACAAGCTAAAAGCGCCTACATACATATTAGAAGCAAATAATATTTTTTACATTTTAGTATATTAGATTCGTAAGCGCTTGTAATTTATTAGAATTTGGAGGTGTCTGGCGTTAAAGCATCAAAGCAGCAAAGCTAAGCAACTGGCAATAGACAATGTAATTTCTAATCTTATTTCCAAGAAAATATAAAAAAATTTTTACTTTTTACTTTTATAGAAATGAACTACCTACCAACATGGCTCTACAATTTTCAGTAAGGGCGACAATGATCAACAAGACGCCCGCGCCGGCCACACTTTAGTATATTAGATTCGTAAGCGCTTGTAATTTATTAGAATTTGGAGGTGTCTGGCAGGGCGTTAAAGCATCAAAGCAGCAAAGCTAGGCATCTGGCAATAGACAATGTCATTTCTAATAATATTTCCAAGAAAATATAAAAAAATTGAGCTTTATAATTTAACGAATGTTAGGTACCATTTTTTGCATCTTATTTACCTAATAACTGCCAAAGTAACCACCACCCAATCCCATATTCCCTGATAGTACTTACCGGTGAGGGGTCTATGCGTAAAGAAACTTTCAGGCTTTATAAAACAATCAAGGTCTGGCTATTATCGGATCTTAGGTGATTAGATATACTAATAATATCTATATGTATACTAATAATATCTATATGTTATTTATTTGTATTCATTCTACTCTTTATTATTTATGCACTACCGAGATATCCTGTACTATTTGTAAGTTTATGTTAGTTAAGGTTACCTGTAAGAGATCACTAATAGTGATAAGATCGCCTTTGCATACTACCTCTGTGCGCAAAATGTTTTTTATTTTATTTATTCTGTAATTTTATGTTGGTATTCCTATGTCTCTTGCAAAATGTTATATTTTTTTTTTTATTTTTTTTTTTTATTTATTTGTAAAAGGTTAACCAGCAGTTATTACAATGATACTTATAATACTAACACATGCAATACAAAAAAAAAAAATGTAATTGTACAACTATATAAAGGTAAAGACAGCATGCAATTACATATTGTTTTACTAATATCTAAAGTTTAATAAAATAAAATAAGTGCTAATTTACTTGTATGCAGTTTAAGTGTTAGCCGTTAAATGATGAAATTTATTTGAGATTTGTTAAGAAATTATTTTGAAATTTATTTATCGAATCATAAAAGACATCCGTAACCATACTATAGTCGTTTAGAAGTTTGCTCAAACGAGGAATTGCTGAATTTGAACCGAGTACAGTGCGGCGAAATGGGATAGATAGTGGTGTAATTTTTGACCTAGGATAGCAACGAGGGACTTTGAAATTAAAGCTACATAACAATTGAGGGCAGTCGATATTATTATTTAATATTTTATAAATAAAGCGAATATCTAATAACGTTCTACGATTGTCCAGTGATATCATTTTAAAATGTTTTAACCGCTCGTCATATGAAGTTAACTTTTTAATTTTTCCTGTAGAAAATGAAAGATTCCACATAAAACGTTTTTGAACACGTTCCAGCCTCAAAATATGTGTGGCATAATGTGGTCGCCACACTACACTACCATATTCTAAAATACTTTTTATGAGACTATTATATAAAATAATTTTAGTGTCTGCTTTGAGAAAATTTTTTGACATGCGTATTACAAACCATAATTTTTTAGATGCTGTTTTCATCGTCTGATCAATATGTGGTAAGAAAGTCAGTTTTGAATCTAAGACTATGCCTAAGTCCTTTAATGTTGTGACTTCTTCAAGTATAGTTTCTTTAATGGAGTAAAATGAAGGAACAGATTGTACATTACGTGTGAATTTTATATGTCTACATTTAGCTGCATTTAAGCTCATGCCATTTTCATTGCACCATTCAACTAGGCGGTCAATGTCCTTTTGAAGTAAAATTGAGTCGTCCAATGTTCCTACCGCTCTAATAAATTTAAGATCATCAGCAAATATATACGGAGATGAGTTCTGAAAACAAACTATAATATCGTTTATGAAAATATTGAAAAGAGAAGGACCCAAATGGGAACCTTGAGGTACTCCTGATGAGCATACTTGCATATTTGATTTATATCCGTTTAATACAACATAAAAAGTACGATGTTCTAAGTATGATGAAAACCACTTTATTATCGGGCCGATAAAACCGTAGGCGGCCAGTTTTTTTAATAAAATATCATGTGGCACACGATCGAATGCTTTGCTCAAATCAGTATAAATTGCATCTATTTGTAATCGTTTATCAATCGCTTGAATTACAGAATCAGTGAAAGTAACAAGATTTGTGATAGTTGATCTACCTTTTACAAATCCATGTTGTTGATCTATCAAGGAAGGTTTAAAGTGGGCATTCATAATAGGACAGATAAGATCCTCAAATACCTTTGCAAAGTGCGACAATATTGATATCGGTCGGTAATTTTTGACCATAGTTTCATCTTCCTGCTTATGCACGGGAACGACTTTAGCTTCTTTCCACTTCACAGGAAATACTCCAGATCTAAGCGACTCATTATATATGTAATAAAGTGGCAATGAAAGATTACTCGCGCACCTGACAATAAATAATGAAGGAATATTATCTGATCCAGCCCCTTTAGAAATATCAAGCGTTTTGAGTTTATCAAGTATGTGTTTTTCACAAATTTCTACATTAGATAATGGGGTATTATTTTTTTGAACAGAATAAACATTTTTAATTACATTAGTAGCATTGGAACTTAAAGGAGAATTATAAATAGATGCAAAATATTGAGCAAAGAGATTACAAGAATCTTCTCCGTTGCTAGCAGTTATTTTGCCATTGCTTATAGTAGCTGGATATGTACTTAAATGTTTTTGTGAATTTTTGACAAAATTAAAAATGTATTTAGAATTTTTTTTAATATTTTGTTCAGTGTTTTCAATGTAGGTCTGAAATGATTTAGAAGCTAATTTCTGGCAACGTCTGCTAAGCAATCTGAGTGTTAGTTCATCCATAGGATTATTATATCGCACCCCTAGATTTAAACTGTTGTAACTCAAAAAACCACTTTTTTCAGAAACTAAGAAAAACTGATTTCTGATAATATAAAAAAGATATTAAAATTTTGTGAAAAAATCCAGAAAGATATAATGTTTAGAAATATCATAATATCATTAAATTGCATATATTTCTAATATTACACCTAATATTACGTTTTTTTTAGTAAATACAGTTTGTGTTATTGAATACGCTAAAAAAATTGTAACTATCTCGAGTTAAATCATTTTTATTGAAAAATATTTAAATTACGACACTTTTCGATTACATTACTATTTCTATAATTTTGTAATTATTTGAATTGAAACATGACTTCTATAATATCTATTTAATTTAAAAGTGTCATAATTTAAAAATATCTAGTTATTTTCAAATTGTTACTAACCTAACAATACTAATAATGTTTAACAAAAAAATAGAAGACTAACGAAACAAAACAATATACAGATTACAAAATCTTATCGTTATAATTCAGAATTTAGAAGAAAAGAATAAAAAATAATAAAGACTTCTGAAATTATTACTTATTATTAAGGTTAAAAATTAAGTAAAAAGCATAAGAAAACTAAAAACAGCACCACTATTCTTAAATTATTACTTATTTATTAATCATAATCTAAAACAAAAATTTATAAAATTAAAAAACAAAAATAATCAAAAATAATAATCTTCTAAAATTATTAATTATGACTAATAAAGGAACTTAATCATATTTGTTTTAGTTCAGACTTAAAATCTAATTTCTACACATATGTAATTGTAAGTCCGAGTATATAAAACGTAGAGAAAGTAGAGAATATGATATAAATATCTAAGTTACTTCTTTCACAGATTTCTTTATAATCCCTAAGCAAGTCAGCAAGACATTTATCACTGTGGATATATTCACGAGTAGTTTGTGCTCTTAAGTAGTGTCAATCCACCTTTGGAACACTATTTATGAAAATTTTTAACGCTCTCTTTAACTTCAGATCTAATTATTGGGTGATTGCCATGCTTCCCTCTTAATTCTCCAGCAATAAATCCAGAATACATTTTTTTGGAGAGTACTGTTTTTATTGGTCTGTCGTTGAGATCTAGTGTGCTCTTAAAAAAAATGTTGCATACGTGAGCCATCCAAAACAAAGTAAAACGCTGTATTGAGAGCTCGTAGGTTTTGAGTGCTCGAGTACCTATACTTAGGTTTTTAATTTCTTGTGTATGTCTTATGATGAATTCCATTTATCGCTGAAGATGAAGATTTGCAAGTTTCCAAGAGTTGTCAAAAATAAGTTGCCTATTTCTTTCATCTATTTTTATAGTACACTTCACACGACATTTATACAAGTATAAATATTTCTTTCTTTGATTTTGACATTGAAACGTAGACCTTGCCAGAATTTCTTAATTTCTTTGTAATGTTTAGTTTACACTTTTCAGGTTTTCTTGTATTTTTTTCCCTTTTTTTGCTTCATCCTCTAGATTTTCATTTATTGCTGCATCATTTTGAACATCCATTTGATAAGGAACATTAGATTCAGATGAGATGTCTGAGTCACAACTGGATGAACTACTAGAGCCTGATGAGGACTTACTGCTGCTAGTCGAAGACGTAGCACAATTTATTTATATTTATATTATTGTCTGAAATAATTTTGGTTGGTGATACGTGGAAATGTGAATCTGCATCAGAATCGTCGACATCACTCTCGTCACTTCGAATAGGTGACATGAAACATTTAATTTCTTTATGTCCTGTTTTAGAAATATCGGAAGTAGTTGAGAAAGGTACATCGTCTCTGATGTTATTATTGATTGATTTGATTGCAGTTTCAGCTGAGGTTGCATTTGAGATAACTGGATTAGGGAGTTGGCTGTTTTGTGTTGTAGAAAAGAGTATAGATTTCAGATAGGCGGGCTCATAAACTTTCTAATGTAATAGAATTGTTAGTCGAGTCATTCAGTGGAATATTTTGTTTTATTTAATTATTATCATAGTCTTTGTTGATAGACAATTTTTCTATATCGGTTTTATTCGCCATCTGCACAAGCAAACGTCCACGGTTCGCCATCTAAAATAACAATTAGTTTTACACCATCAACAATGTCTTAACTCCAAAAATGTATTTTTAGCAAGAATTACTTATTACATTAACTTGACGTATATAATCTTGGATCTTACTGTACCTCCCGAATGTATTATATGTTTTATGAACATCTATCTACTCTAAATAGAGTCTAGCAGCACTAAATAAAATACGCCATCAAAAGCGATTTAACAAGAAATTTGAAAATATTGTCATAAAAACTGTAGTAATACAAAATTATAAAAAAATATATACTTACTTTCACGATTAAAATAGTAGTAAATCAAATTATCTCGTTTAAAATCTCCAGATTAAATCAATAAAACTGTATCAACTCTAAATAATATTGTTTTATTCATAGTGAAATTCGCTAAAACCATTGTAACTCGAAATATTGCACTTTAGAAACGCATTTTCTCGTACGATAGCCGCAGCGTAACTGATAATGGCACGGTTTAACACGCAAAAGACGGAGTGAATCCATTCAAGAAAACTGAATTGTTACTCCATTTAACGGAGATTAGAGAAAGGATAGTTACCACAGTTTTAATTATATTTAATTATATGGGGTGCGAAGTCGGATAACCTCCACGTGTGTGCGCTTGCTGTTGGCCCTTTTCGAATGCTCGTCATTCTGGGAGGACAAACAGTATAGCGTACCGGTGCACCCTGGGCGGCGAGTAATTATTACCCACAGGATCCGTCCTTGAGTAATGATTGCTCTTCGGCTAATAATCCGACGCGACGGCGTTCTTCCGCGTGTTCCTCTGACTAGCAGAGGACACAGTGCGAGGAACTGGGAGGGTGCGCGTGGTGTGTACTTGCACTACCGCCACGCAGGTGCAGTATTGTGCCAGCGCCGAAAACATCGGAATTCCACTTGTGGTTGCGGTCATGTCTCGTAATCATGAGTGGAACCGAGGGTCTTGCCTTTACCGGCCGGGCTGCGAGGAAGAAAACCTCTATAAAAAATTACCCCAACCCAAGCGGCGAAGCAGCGCGAGGGGTGCGTGGCTGATGGGATGATCAGTCGCTACTGCTGGTCCCGCCAGGGTACCGGCCGACACCCGTGGCGTATTAGGCTTATCCAAGTACAGGGGGCACTACTTGGATGGACTGTTTTTCCCCCATACTCGTGGGAACTCTATGGAAAAGGAAAAAATTAACCCAACAACAAATGACGGTAACGAGGGAGTTTTGGAGTCCGCTTCGGACTCAGGAGCGGTACGGAGTATGCGGCGTAAGCGCAAGACTTTAAAAGGTAATTCTGGCTCGGAAATGGAGACAGCACCTGGCTCCAAATGCCATACGGCAAGTAGAGGAAGGCCTCCGAAAGTCCGAGGCGCAGGACCAGCACGCGCTCGTAAAGAACAGAGGCAGCGTGTGGAGAAAGCACGCGAAAAAGATTATGACTTGGAGAGGAGCCTTTCAGACTGGGCATCACAGGATAAATCTGCTCAGACGACGGACGTAGAGAGTGTTTCAGGGATAGAAGATAGGCGAGATGCCTACCTGTGTTCTGCTGAGGAGCTACGTAAATACGCAGGACAACGTACAGCCTCCATATTGGAGGTAGCAACGAAGTCTGGTCACCTTAAGGGCACATATGTGCGCAAACTTAAGGAAGCGGCAGCATCCCTCACTGAGATTATCGAGGCACTGGTCACTCGTACTGAGAGTGAGGAAGTACGCCGTGTACGTGAGGAGAATCAGCGTCTCACTATGGAAGTAGAGAAACTTAGATCGGAGCTGCAGAACCACAGCAAGGACGTACAAAGTTTAAGATTGTCGCTTGCGAGCTCGCAAAAGTCGGCCCAGGCGGCTGCAGCACCGACTCAGGGTGTTAGTGAAGAAATGCTTGAAGGGCTGAAGCGCACCATAATCAGCTCTGTGGGGACTTTGATTGATACTCGTTTTGCCGGCATCGAAGAACGCCTTCTGCCAGCAAGACCTGTACGTCCCCCTCTAGCACATGAGCGACGTCAAAGTGGGATGGTAATTGCGACGGAGATAATGGAAACTGAGACTGAAGCTAAACGCAAACCAAAAAATAAAAGGACCACAGGGCGTGTCCAAGCTCCGGTAGCTAAGAATGATGCGCCAATGACTGAAACTTGCCCTCAATCAGGTTCAGGGATCACTGTCGCAGGGATTATGGAGGAAGAGGGTGGTTCTTGGACCACAATTGTTAAAAGGAGTAAAAGAGGGAAGAAATCTTCCTCTACTAACCCCTCTGTTTCAAAAACGCCGGTATCAGCAACTACGAATAGGCAGCCACCACGAACGAAGTTGGCCAAACCACCTCGCACTAAAGCTGTTATGGTTACCTTAACTACGGAGGCCTTAAGGAAAGGAGTTTCCTATGCCCAGGCCTTGGAACGAGCACAGCAGGGGGTTGATCTGGTGCAGCTGGGCATCACCGAAGGTCTAGCAGTGCGCCAGGCAATGTCAGGTGCCCGACTTTTAGAACTCTCTGCATCATACTCTTCAGAGCAAGCGGACATACTAGCTGAACGGCTGGGCGTAGTACTAGAGGGAGTTGCTGTAGTCACTAGACCGCACAAAAACGCATCCTTAAGATTAGTGGGTTTAGATGATTCAGTCACCAAGGAAAAGGTAATGGACGCCGTTGCGAGTACTGGCGGTTGCCCAGTGCACGCTATCACAGTCTCAGAGCTATTAGTTGGTCCTAGAGGAATGAGGTCAGCTGTGGTGCGATGCCCATGCGAATCAGCTAAAACCATCGTGGAGAAGGGACGAATCTTGGTAGGCTGGAGCTCTGCTAAGGTCCAGGTTTTGGAGGAACGACCTATGCGCTGTTTCAGGTGCCTGTCGTTGGGTCATACAAGGCCTCGGTGTCCCTCAACAGTTGTGCGGGAACATCTTTGTTTCCGTTGCGGGGGTGAGGGGCACAAGTATCAAACATGTCAAGCCACACCACGATGCATGGTGTGCTTCGACGCGAAAAAGCCGGCAGAACACGTAATGGGTAGTGTCGATTGCAACCCACCGTATGTTAAAGGAACGGAGGCTCCAAATATTGAGGCCTACGTTAGACGTCGAGGCTGTGAGGGCCAGGAGGATATTGCTATGTCATAATGGACAGACAACCAGTACAATTCCTACAGACGAACACCAATCACTCTACTGGAGCGCAGGACTTATTACTGCAATCCATGGCAGAGTGGTGCGTCGACATTACTGTTGTCTGTGAACCATACGTAGTACCGGATAGTGCTAGTTGGCTTGGTGACTTAGATGGCTCCGTCGCTATTATATCTGGAAGCATTACCGGTCGCGCACTCGCACCTTTAGAAAGGGGTTCTGGATATGTTGTGGCAGAGTGGGGAGAATATATCATAATTGGTGTTTACTTCTCTCCGAACCGTAGCCTAGCGGAATTAGAAGTTTTCCTTGACTCCGTCAGAGCTGCAGTCTGCCGTCAGTCACCGAGAAAAATCTTGGTCCTTGGCGATTTTAACGCCAAGTCCCGGGCTTCGGGGAAACACCATCTCCAACAGCAAGGGAGAAGCGGTCCAGCTGTGGGCGCTACTTTCCGGATTATCACTTCTCAACTTAGGGACGGCGTTTACTTGCGTGCGGCACAATGGAGGGTCCGTGGTGGACCTTACATTTGCCACCCCAGCTGTCGCACGTAATGTTACAAATTGGAGAGTAGAGACAGAGGTGGAGACCTTGTCGGACCATCGTTACATTAGGTTCCAGGTCTCCACTCAACCAGCATTACCAGCCCAGCCCGTGGGTACATTTCGGAGATTTCCAAGATGGGCTCTTAGCCGGCTGAACGCGGAGCTCGTCAAAGAAGCTGCCATTGTTGTGAAGTGGTGTTCTCAGGGGAACATAGAACGCCCTGGCTCCAGTGTTGACGAAACAGCAGATAGGATGTGTAAAGCTATGACGGCGGTATGCGATACGGCCATGCCAAGGGTCCGGCAAGGTATAGTCCGACGTCGAGTATACTGGTGGACATCCGAAATTGCTGATCTGCGGATGTCATGTAATCGGGCCAGACGGGCATATGTAAGATGCAGGAGGAGAAATGGTTTGGACGCTACTCTCGAGGACCAGCTAAAGAATGTTTACAGAGAGAAGAAAAAGTCTTTACAACTCGCCATTCGCCTTGCAAAATGCCAAGCGCGGGAAGAGTTATTAACGAGTCTAAACAGGGATCCGTGGGGGCGCCCATATATCGCTGCACGAAAAAAATTGCGGGTACATAGTGCCCCGGTGACGGAGACTCTACCTCCAGCCTTCCTCTTGCACATTGTTGCAGAGTTATTTCCAGAGCCACCTAATTTCAACCCTCCTAGGATGGCTCCTCTCTCAGCGCACGAAAGAGAACTTGCGGTGCCGGTAATTACCGAAGAGGAAATGAAAATGGCTCTTGGAAGGCTAAAGGCCAAAAAGACAGCCCCAGGACCAGATGGTATTCCAGGAAAAGTCCTGAGCATCGCCTTGGAGTTCCTAAGCAATGATCTTCGGGAATTATTTGACCAGTGCCTTTGTACTGGGCAGTTCCCGAAGATCTGGAAGGAGGGAGGACTATGTTTGTTGCGTAAGGAGGGTCGTCCTCTGGACTCACCTTCCGCATACAGACCCATAGTACTACTGAATGAGACTGGTAAGATTTTGGAGAAAATCATCGCCGCTCGTCTCAATCAGCACCTGGAGGAGGAAGGCCCGGGTCTGTCAGAGGCCCAGTTCGGGTTCAGAGCAGGTCGTTCCACCATCGACGCCCTTAATGCTCTGAAGACTCGGGCGTTGGCCGCGACTTCACAAGGAGAAGTTCTCCTAGCCGTGTCAATTGACGTGGTCAATGCCTTTAATAGCCTGCCGTTCGAGACACTACGAGAGGCAATCCGATATCATGGTGTGCCTCTCTATCTCCGGCGGCTATTAAATGACTACCTTGAGGATAGAGTGGTCTCATGGACGGGAGGGGATGGGCAAATCGGTCGTCGAAGAGTCGCTTGTGGGGTTCCACAGGGGCAGTTTTAGGCCCGGTTCTGTGGAATCTCGGATACGATTGGCTCCTACGTTGTCGCCTACCCCGCGGGATGAGTGTCATCTTCTACGCTGATGACACTCTTATCACCACTAGAGGTGTAAATTATAATGAGGCGGTACGTCACTGGGCCTTAGGGTTTCCAGTTCGAAAACGGAGGCCCTGCTGTTTCATGGCCCACGCAAGGGACCACCGCGTGGGGTCACTCTGTGCATACAGGGACAGGAAGTGGAATTAAGGTCTCAGATGAAATATCTGGGTCTGACCCTGGACAGTCGATGGTCGTTTTCGTCGCACTTCGCTCAACTTGTACCGAAGCTTGTGAGTACCGCCGGGGCCCTCGGTAGATTACTACCGAATATCGGAGGTCCGGATTCCACATGTCGACGGCTTTATGTTGGCGTGTTGAGATCCATGGCGCTATACGGGGCTCCCGTGTGGGTGGATTCCCTCACCGTTCGTAACAGGACCCAACTGCGAAAAGCGCAACGGGTCATAGCGGTGAGAGCTATTCGGGGCTACCGTACGGTGTCATGGACGGCGGCTACTCTCTTGGCGAGTGATCCGCCTTGGCACTTACAGGCAGAAGTACTCGCTAAAGTTCACGCTTTCCGTACAAGTAAACGGTCGCGGGGTGAACGACCATCAATGGAGGATATCGAGCGGATCAGGAGAAGTGCAGACAAAGCCCTGATCCGGCGATGGAAGTTGGACCTGGGGTCGCCGGTGGCAGGCTTTTCTACAGTGGAAGCGGTTCGCCCACACCTTGAACGCTGGTTCTTACGAAACTTTGGGGTCCTTACATTCAGATTGGTGCAGGTACTAACAGGGCACGGCTGCTTTGGCAAATACCTGCACCAGATTGCACGTCGGGAGATGTCGCCGACGTGCCATGAGTGTAATGCACCCGTGGACTCAGCGCACCATACTTTGGCCGAATGCCCCGCATGGGCTCTGCAGCGCCACGCTTTGGTGACTGTAATAGGTAGGGACCTCTCACTACCCAGTGTGGTGGGGAAAATGCTGGATAGTGAGAGTAACTGGTCTGCCATGGTCTCCTTCTGTGAATCTGTCATGGCACTGAAGGAGGCCGCGGAGCGGCTTCGAGAGTCCAGAGCGAACGCAGGCTCGCTCCGACGTCGGAGGCCAGGTGGTAGGAGGAGACAGTACCTGCATCTCCAACTACCCTTACCCTAGAGATCCTAGGAGAAAGAGTCTTGTATAAAAAATAAAAAAAAAGAGGTTGCGGGTGCTTCAGGGGAACCCTAAGGCACCCAAAGACAATGGTGGCCCGCGATAGGTGGGCCTACCACCGAGGCGTCGTAGTGGCATACGCGAGTGATCCTGCGGCGTCTCCATGTAGGTGGTGAGGGTCCCGCTGGGTTTTAGTGGGTAGTATCGTATCAACCCCGATAGTCCCACAGTACCATTCGCGCGTAGGACATTTAGACTTGCGTGCGGATGGTCTGCGTAAAAGCATTTCCCAGCGTCACAAAAAAAAAAAAAAGTTTTAATTATATGTAGATAATAGGTTTAGGTGTCAGAAAATTAAGTAATGTGTAAAATCGAGATTTTCGACTTACGACAGTTTTGATCTAGGGGTGCGATATATTTTATATCGATCTTTTATTCTTATTTTT
The DNA here is from genome assembly GCA_021202915.1 of Heliconius himera. Lineage (NCBI taxonomy): Eukaryota > Metazoa > Arthropoda > Insecta > Lepidoptera > Nymphalidae > Heliconius > Heliconius himera. The sequence continues at coordinate 43,797 of JAJHJA010000834.1, forward strand.
TCATTAAGACGTCTAATACATTTTTTGGGAAGCCAAACCGGGAATTTATTACATTTATTCTTAGTTAAAGGTACAAACATGTCAATAGATTTTTTTAGTATGTTGTAAAATGTTAACACCATTTCATCAATACATTCATATTTATACAATTCCGTATGCCAATCTATATCCGCTAAATATTTATTTATAGAATCATAGTCTGCCTTATAGAAATTTAATCGTTCGAGATTTGTATTAATTGTTAGTCTATCTGATGTTTCTGTGTTTACTTTAAATTCGATTGGTGGGTGCAATGGATCACTCTTACATAAAACGTCAATTGTTTCTGTCACATTACAGTTTGGCAAATCTGTTAACACAAGATCAAGAATTTTTTTTGAGCAATTCATTACATTATTACACTGTCGTAAGTTATTCATTGCACAGAAGTCTACTAAAGATTGGCAAATTGAAGAGATCGGTTGAGTGTAGTGAGTGTTAGATGTATTCCAGTTAATGTTACTGAGATTAAAATCTCCAACAAGGCAAGTGTAAAGATTATGGATTTCAGACACTCTATTATAGTTAGCCAAAAAAGTCTCGAGTAACGCTTTATTTACTGGTGGTGGTAAGTATACTACACATAAAACCATATGACAAAGTTTATTATTAATAGGTGTATTTATAATAACCCACAGATCTTCGCAATTCCTCTATGTATGCAATAAAGAGTTTTTATCTATCTATCTAGATATACTGACACCGATTAGTTAGAATTTTATTACACATATGGTTAAATATTTATTAAATATGAAGTGACATTTAAAATACTGAAAAAATATGAAATAGGAGGCTAGTCGTGGCGCAGGGGCACATAGTGTGTCTGTAAAACCGACTGGTTGTGGGTTCGATCCCCACTTGAGGACATGAAATATTTACTTAAATTTATGTTTCCATTTCTTCGCTCTGGTGGCGAGACGATGCAAGGCGTTGAGTTCTGCCACTCAACACGCAATGCCTCCAGAAGAGAGAGAGAGAGAGAGGGGAACGGAGTGTCTTAACACTAGGTTCCCTCTGTCTGCTGTGTGCGGGATACAGCATGAAACTGATTTATTTAAAAAATATTCTTTTTAGTACATTTCTGTCTATTTTAGAGATTAGTATATAATTTTTTGACTACTTATGACAATGGACTAGTGCTCGAAACGTCAAACATCGAGTACAAAAATCAAATTTCTAATTTAGGGTAATAATATTCCAGTTAAATTATCTTAATTTAAAAGTATAGTAACTCATACCATCTTTAAAGCGAGTGCAGGCTCTGCCAATTTTGGTGAAAGCCAGAGACATTATGGCCACCCATACAACTATTGCCACCAATAGATAAACCTAGAAAATTTTATGTAAAATTAGTTAATATATAATAAATATATTTTTAATTTTACGCCCAATCCCGAAATTGACTCTAACTGTCTACTTTGCTAGTAGATAGAAAAAAATAGTGACAAGACACTCCGTATTTCTACATTCCACCTTTTTGACACATTGCCTGTTGAGTAGTGAGAGTTAACGGTGTATTTTGTCTCGCAAGAGTAAGGATAATGGTTTTTTAGCTTCAAAATGTACCCCGTACAAAGCAGGGCAGTACAGAGAACATAGTGTTAAGACACTCCGTTTTCATTAAAACACTTCACACCGTTCCCCACTTTCTGGTGAATAATTGAGTTATTGTGTATGAAGTGGCAGAATTCAAAGCCGCGCTTTGCCTGAGAATATTGAATATTCCACTCCCTCGAGAGAAAATCGAACCCATAACTGTCGCGTTTACAGTAGGACGATTGTGTTCCTGCGCCACGACGGCTTATTATGAAAATTAGATATTTATTATACGTAATGAGACCAGTTGTAGCACAGGGGCACAAAGTATGATTGTAAAATCAACTGGTTGTGGGTTCAATCCCCACTCGAGGAAATGAAATATGTATTTAAATTTATATTTTCATTCGCTTTTCTTCGCTCTGGTATCGAGCCGAAGCGCGGTGTTGAGTTCTGCAACTCCAGATTTTGGAGGAAACTGGGGAACGGAGTATCTTAACACTATGTACCCAGATTCTTCCCCCTGACTGCGATATGTGGGATATAAACTGTAAAAATATTTTTAAAGGTTTCATACATTTTAATACATAGACAGATGTAGGTAGAGTCAAAAAACAAAGTCTACTACTTCTTACTTTTTTTACTTTTTACTTTTATAGAAATTAACCACATACCAACATGGCTCTACAATTTTCAGTAAGAGCGACAATAATCAACAAGACGCCCGCACCGGCCACCCCGCTCAGCACTGCACCGGAAGCCATGCTCATGACTGAAAATAAATAATATTAAAAGATATATATATATATATATATATATATATATATATATATATATATATATATATATATATATATATATATATATATATATATATATATATATATATATAATTGAGGTTATTGTGGCAAAAGCGTATGACTATAGACATGACGCGTCATGTGTAGTTTCGACTCCCACTCGGAGAATGTGAAATATTCATATATATTTATTAATACATTCACATAATCAGTTATGTGGGAGTGAATCATTTAGTCATTCTGGTAACGAGGCACAACGTGGCGTTAAGTCCCGCCACTCGACACCCAATTTCTCAAGAATTTGGTAATAAGTGGGGAACGAAAGTATCTTAATGGGAAACGATATACCTTTACACTTGGTCCCCAGGTTCCCTCTGCCTACCCTGCTATGTGCGGGGTACAGCGTGAAGCTAAAAAACTCATCTGTATGTAAAGGCAATGGAACTCTCATTGAAAGGAATGTTCATATTCATTAAATTAGTAAGTTTTTTAACTATGCCTCTAAATGAAGTCATACATATTTACATATGTACGAGTATATTAACATTTTATTAAGATGACTGCTAAAGATTTTTAAAACTCGTGAATTATATTATTCTTCAATAATGTTAATATTTTAAGGGCGACTCTTAAAGTAAATATATTTTTAAAATAAAATGAATAAATAAATCAGCTTTCCCTGTATACCATACGTAGTAGGGTAGGCAGAGGGCACCTTGTGTTATGAGCTTATGACACTCCGATCATCATTTTTGTGCACTTTGTCTCGACACCAAAGTGAAGAAAATGAAAATATTAAATATTTAACTTCCTCGTTTTCGACGAATATATTTTTTATTTAATTATTTCCAAATTTAGGTTAGAGAAGCTAGTGACATGTTTCGTCAGTTCTGATGCAACGACGACGAAGACCTACAAATTGCTCGACATCCAACACTTAGTAACATCATTATAACGGTGTCACAATTTTTTATAAACTATCTTTTTTTCCTTATAACCTAGTACTTAAAAAGATAAATATTGCTTTAAATATTTCTATTAACATTAAATGACTTATTAATCAAAAAGAAAAATAAGTATAAATAGAACAGATAACTATAGAACTGATCATTACGTTTCTTTTCTCTTCCTTTTACTAACTGACTAATTAATTAAGTAGAAAAAAGTTTGCGCTCTATCTACTTTACATACGACCTGTGGTATACATATAATAATTTTAAAGAATTCTCACACTGTGAATTAGACGTGAGATGTATATCATCATAAAATTTGCCATGCGTCAGGATCAACGTCAAAAGAACCGATCCCACCAGTACTTGGGCGAAAGCAATCAAGAGTACTCCAGGAAACAAATTACAAACTCCACAGCAACTCTCGATATGACACCCGGCTTTGTGGACTGTAAAATGTAAGGGAACGTGAGAAGACCGACTCCTGCTTCGTCTTTTATCATGGTCTTCTGAAGACTTGGTACAGTCTTCTGTGCTTTTTGCCATAATTTGTCTATGTGGCATCTGTCAATATTTGACAGTAAAGTTACAGGATAGTTTTAAGAAGTAATTAGTTTGAATAAAGACTTAATAGTATATTTTGTAAAGAAAAATATTAGTGATGACCTGGCACGCTCAGAACGTCATAAACAATGGATAACAACAATAACATCAACTATAAAGAAAAATATGAATAAGATTTACTTGCTCCTGATTTAAAGACATCTCTTAAAAAGTACGTCAAAATCTTCAATCGTAGTAAAATTTAAACATTCAATTTGAAAATTATTTCTTGTTTCAGTGGAAAAGATAAAGTATTTACATTTCTTGCTTCACACAACTTAAAGACAATCATAGCTTTAGTAAAAAAAAATGTCTGTTATTTTACTTCAATAATACTGTTTATTAGTTGTATATTAGTTAATAAATTAGATATTAACGTGAACGATAATTAAAAAACAAAATTATATTATATTGAGATTACCTTCTTTACCCTAAAAATGGAAAAAATACACAAGATAAAACAGTAATCAGATTGAATACAGACAAAGATAGTACGTACAGTATAAATAAAACAATATAATCTTTTTATTATTTTATTTTTTTATTGTAAATAGCAGGACACGCGGAAGGAATCCAGTGTTAAGACACTCCGTCCCCCTGTGCCACGACTGGCCTCAAAACAATATATTTATATTCATAAAAATTACCCAATCAGCTTTACCTTTTGAAATTAACGCGTCAGTTAATAACAAATTCGGCGATATAAAGGTAAGCCATCTAAAACCCTTTATTTGATACCCAAATAGGTTGGTAAACAAAGCGGTGTCTAAAATGAGAGAAATTTCAATCTCGCTGTGTCCGACAGTTTCGGGCGTGATTGCGGATTACAGCTCCGATCGATTCAAGTGAAGCATGGCTGGAGATACAAATCTGTTTAGACGCGTCGATGAAACTCTACGGGATTTGAACAGACTTCGGGGATTTTGTTTAATCTGTATAGTCTATTTATTATGATATTTTATTGTCATTTAAATGTTAAGTACATTTAAACTTGAAATACACAATGCCTCGAGAATTCGGCGGAGAGTGGGTAACGACAATTAGTGTCTCAGGTTTCCTTCTGCTTAACCTGCTATGCGTTTTTTTTTATATTACCGCTGCAACCCCGTATGTAGAAGGGTAGGTAGAGGGAGTCTAGTGTAAAGATACTCCGCTCCCCACATTCCTCTAAATTCTCGAGTCTCTGCATTGCTTGTTTAATGGCGGAACTCAACTCCGCGTTTTGCCTAAATACAAACCACCTTCCCTTCTATAACTATCTATCATTTATATACTTACATAAGTACCTACATACCAATATATATACAATATACAAATACCTAAAACTGATTTTATTGCAGATTACATCTCCAATAGATTGAGCTGAGGCACGACTGAAACTCCAAATCTGTTTAGACGCGTCGATGAAATGCAGTATGCAGGATTCGGGCCGGGCTTAATGGAGGGCTTTGTCCACGTTTTGGACCGTACAGCTTAAATTTGATTCTGCTATTTTCTATTTTCACCATTTTAAAAGACCGATTGAGAGCCTGTCGTTAATCTTTCACATGGAACCTAGTGTTAAGACACTCCGTTCCGCACTTATGTTGTGTATTGAGTGGTAAAACTCAACGCTGGGATTTTACCTTGGTGCCGGAGCTAAGTATTTAACATATTAATAAATAATAATTCATTCCCCCCAGTGTGGATCGAACCCACAACCGACGCGTTACAGTCACGGCATACTCGTAAGACCCTTGTAGCGTTGCGTAAAGACGGCATCATTACTTACTATTCAAACTAAAATTAAATCAATTAAATAAATTTGAATAATTGATTCATTTTCCAATAACTTTTCACATATAAGCCGATATGGAAGCCCGTGTTGTTGCTGTCACGACTATACACTACAGTATACATATTGATGAAGCTGTATGAGCGCGTGTAATCCCTATTTTAAACACAAATAGGGAGCGGGTAAACAAAGCCGTGTCTAAAATCACGTTGGATTTTCAATTTTACAATGCGACCAGGTTGCCAAATTTTGTACTGTTGCGTTCTATTATATAAATTATACAAGGCCACGTTAGTTTAATGTAATCTTATAGAAAATCTACGTTTCTTTTTGTATTACAGTTATTAAAATAAGGTTTAATGGCTATGAATTAATAATGAAAATAAAATAAAATCAAATAAATCAGCTTCACACTGTATCCTGCATACTGCAGGGTAGGCAGAGGGAACCTAGTGTTAAGACACTCCGTTCCCCACTTTCTGTCGAATTCTGGAGGCATTGCGTGTTGAGTGGCAGAACTCAACGCCGCCCTGGTCCTCGACAACAGAGCGAAGAAATGGAAATATAAATTTAAGTAAATATTTCATAGAGTGGGGATCGAACCCACAACCTGTCGGTTTTACAGTCACCCTTTGTGCCCCAGCGCCACGACTGGTCTCAATCTTAAATAAAAATCTTGTTAAATATTTATTATACTAAATAAAAAAGTGTATGAATAATATTTCACAATATACCATATAATGTACTTTCCTGTGCATAGTTTTATGCAGTAAATTTGCATTAAAATTTCTCTTTGATGCACCTTTACTTAACTTCGTGAATGTATAGTTAATTTTCTTACATTTTTCATCTTCATAGTGAAAATATGTTTTCTCTTGAATGGTATATATTAAGGCCACGCAGGTTGTGGATTCGAATCCCACTCACTCAAAGGGATTAAATATTTAATATTATAATTTTATACGCTGGTAACGCACAATACCTCCAAAATGCGGCGGATAGTACAGAACGGAAGTGTCTTAATACTAGGTTCCCTCTTTCCTCTTCCTGCTATGTATGGGATACAGCGTGAAGCTAAGTAAATGTTACGTCCTTGCGCCGGTAACACTAAGCATGGCATTGAATTTCACGAACCAATGTCTCAGAAATATTGATCAGAAACAATCTCAGAAAAAAATGTCTCAAAAACAATCTCAGGACAATGTCTCAAAAAATGGAGAATGGAGATAGATACTAGACGCTGTGTCTGCCTACACTGCTTTGTGGTAAAGGGACACCCTGACGGAAAAAACACGAGTATCGTTCTCTATACGTTCAGGATTCAATCTTTAATTGATTTAAATCAATTAATTCAAAAATAATTAATTAATTAAAACATCTATAATTAAATAACGATTGATCGTACAACACAGTACAGTAATCCTATTATAGGATACAACGAGAAGAGATATCCATTAGCGTCTCACGCTCGTTCAGCTTGAGTCACTCAATACGTCCGGTCCACTTTGTAGTGCTATTGGAGAAGGCCTTTCAGATTTTTTTAAATAAATTAGATTTGTATTTTTTGTATTAATGTATTTCAATTCATGATAATATTATTTTCCTATAACTCAAACAAAAACTAAGTCTTACACACTAATAAAGAAAGAAAGTTTATTTTTAATATGTTTTTTTTATTAAATAAATTAAAAAAACACCTTATTAAAAACAAGCTTTCTAAAGGATTTTTGCAGTATCAAATTTAACAAACCAATCAAGTAGTATTCCTTTCATTTGATATTATATTACATAGATTTTGTAAAAAATTGTAATCCGCCATTATATTGCGGCGGCCATTTTAAATGAACTCTAATATAAATTACATGTCATTTCATTCTCATCAAAACTGAAGTCGTAAACTAAATTTCAGATCAATTTCTTGGAAGGTGGCTAAATTGAGCTTGCAAGATTTCTTATACACTGACACACATGCTGACACGGGAAGTCGGCGGCGTAAAGGCGTTTTCGATTTTTCTATCATTTTTCATTGTTCTAGCGGGCGAAGCCGCAAGCGGCAAAATTCAGTATTAGTTTTATTTATATGAATTTGTAATTAAAAAAGTTATGTCAATAGAAAGTAGTGCAAGCGACAATATTATGTCTACAAATGAAGCGTTTTATTAATGGCCTGAAAGTTTAGCTTAAAAACTTTAATTTATTTATTTTTATATGTAGAGATATATATATATATATATAGGGGAGAGGGGGGCACATTCGAACGATTTTTAAACTTTGTGTCATATCTAAAAATTCTACAGTTTTTAACTTCTTTACTATTTCACAATGCTTAGTCCAACTATTGTGCCACACAATCGTAGCATCGTATGTAGAAAAATATATAAGGTAAAGGTGCAATATCAACTTTAGTAGCAGTAGTCAAATGTTCAAAGCTGCCCCCCTTGCGGGGTAGCTTTGAACATATATGGGGCAGTTTTGAACTATCATCGAATTCAATGAAATTAAAAAGCTTTTAAGTAATTTTATCAATAAACTTAACATTAGAAACGATGGAGATCAAATATCAGTACCATGTTGACTGAAAAAAATAATATACCTAGTTTAATATTGCGATTGTACTAGTACTAATGTTAAATAACTTTAATATTATTAATAGACTTTAAAAAAACAAAAAAGTAGCTTTGGCTTCGTAGAAGTAATTAACATTATGGGATCAATCATAGAATAAATCTAATATTATGAAAATAAAACAATATTTTTTAAATAAACAGCTTACTATCTTAATTTGAACTTAGAAAAATTAAATTTAAAGGAAAACATGAATGTAGTACGTGACGTAACCAGCAACTGAAATTGGGGGAAGTAGTCTACGTAAGAAATAAAAATTAGCTTCACGTTTTATCCCGCACACAGCACGGCAGGCAGAGGGAACCTAGTGTTAAGCCACTCCGTTCCCCACTTTCTGCCGAATTCTGGAGGCATTGCCTGTTGAGTGGCAGAACTCAACGCCGCGCTTAACCTCGACACCAAAGCGAAGAAATGGAAATTTAAATTTAAGTAAATATTTCATCTCCTCGAGCGGGGATCGAACCCACAACCAGTCAGGATCAATCATAGAATAAACCTAATATTATGAAAATAAAACAAAATATTTTTTAATAAACAGCTTATTACCCTAATTTGAACTTAGAGAAATTAAACTTAAAAGAACATGGATATAGTATAGTGACGTAAAGAAAAAAATTGTACAAGCTACTTTTTTACTATTCATAGATGATGAAACATTCGCTATAATGGAGTCTCCAATATTTATTAAGTGGTAGTCTAATTCCATTACGTAGTATTCATACGCACAGGTATCAGTATCTTCATTCTCGTCACAGTAAATTGTCACTTCCTCTTCTGATTCCAAATGCATTTTTAAGTCAGTTTCTTGTAAAGAAAAGTTCAGTTTAGTTTTGTTTTTCTTTCGCGGTATTTTGATATATATAATAATATTCAAAACTGCCCCCCTTATTTTGTTCAAAGCTGCCTCAGTGGTATTTGAAAAATTAAAAACGTTTTTTTTTCAAGTAAAAGTTTAAAAATTGTATTAATTTCTAGCTTATTGCATGATATATGAAAAATTTTAACTAAAAGAGGAAAAAATAAAACCATATACCATGAATTGGATCCCTGCGATCCTTACGCGTTTATTTAAAAATGTATAAAATTTTACTCAAAATCAAACACTGCTCGTAACTCAACCACGGGCTCTCATATATCAGCGGTGACAAGTGACACGTGTGCAGGTTAGTGTTACCACTACTCAAAAAAAATCTAACAAAATTTCTTTTTAAAATAGCTCTGTTAATACATATTTTCAAAGGTGCCCCTGTTCAAAGCTACCCCCCTCTCCCCTATATATATATATATATATATATATATATATATATATATATATATATATATATATATATATATATATATATATATTACAAACGAAACGTTATATTAAACCAGTTCATTAGCGAGGTACGATCGTCGAACAATAACCGTCTGTCTGTTTACTTTTACAACTCACTGAGTAGTATCTGCTGAGATAGCACGCGGGTTTGGGAATGTAGCGTGTTTGCGCTTGCAGCGTTGTTTAAACTGGTTAATTGGATCAGATTGGTAAATTTAGATTCGATTTCTATGTAATGCTAATGCAAAAAAAAAACATAAAAAGGATATCTATTCTTTTTGTGTTTTGCCCATATCTACTTATTAATACAATAATTTGTATGGGTAATGGAGGTCGTCGTACAGCAATGGGTCAGCATCTTGCTAAGAAGCGACGATTATAGATATCGACCTGGAAACACTGCCGCAGGTAGGTCATTCCACAGTTATGAGGCCCATGGAAGGCGGAACTCAACGCCGCGCTTTGCCTTGACATCAGAGCGAAGAAATGAAAATATAAATGTAAATTAATATTTAATTTCCTCGAGTGGAGATAAAAGCCACAACCAGTCGATTTTACAATTATACTTTGTGCCACTGCGGCACTGGCCTCAATCAATGAATAACAATGAATGTTAGAATCCTCTAACATTTCATACAGAATAAGCAGCGTGAGGGTCAGGCTTGGGAGACGCCAGCGCTAACAGAAATGCATTCCAAGCAAAAACGGACGACGATAGATAACTTGATGTTGCGCCCAATGAGAATAGTGAGCGTCGCCTTTCTTCGGGATCGGGTGGATAAGCTTGGTAGGTAGGTAGGTAGGTTTCTAGAAACTAATCAAATCGAAACAAACGCGTTATCACCAGTGTCAGCACAGGAGCACATGGTCGGAGTGCTAAAGGAGAGATGCTATCTGGCGCAATCGACTTGCGGATGTTCAAAGAAGACAGACCTCACCTAACAGCTTTTTGGATGAACTTAACTACAGGCATTTAACTGTGGCAGACATACACCGGAGCTAGGAACATAAAATAGCATCACACGCTTATTTATCATACAACAATATAGTTATAGAGCGACTGTAGAAGCCGTTATACGTTCAATACCATTCAAGCATCGCTTACGCATCGTAAGCGAACCGCGAGACAACGTCGATCGCGGTATAACAATTAAAATAAGCATATCGACCGCCTTGTGGTAGTGCGTTCGAACCAGCGACTTATAGGATCTCATAAATCAATCAGCATCACGAAACACTATTCTAATACAAGCTTAATATAAATAAGCATAACAAGTGCCTTCAGAAAGTCCCAACTGCGGTCTGGTAGGAGTTCACGGTGTAGGTGCGGGCTGGTTCCCTTGCGCTTACTTCTTTTTATATAATAAAACTAACGATACTGGACAGTTATAGTGGAGAGGAAGATTAGACGTCTTCGAGATTTTTAAGAAATGTCACGGTAGATGGAAACGGACAGACTCACATTTTATTTATCATAATATATTTTATTTGTATATATATTTATTTATTGCATATTTCATATTAATACTGTTATCTCTGAATCTCTAAAAGATCTTGAATTACTTACGATCACTACGAAATGGTTTTAACTATTAGACGTATCACGAGCCATATTAAAATATTTGAATTACATATAAAATAAATAAACCCGCACACAGCAGGGTAGGGTTCCCCACTTTCTGCCGAATTCTGGAGGTATTGCGTGTTGAATGGCAGAACTCAACGCCGCGCTTTGCCTTGACACCAAAGCGAAGAAATGGAAATATAAATTTTAAGTAAATATTTCATCTCTTCGAGTAGGAATCGAACCCACAACCAGTCGATTTACAGTCACACTTTGTGCCCCTACGCCACGACCGGCCTCAACTCGGGTCTCTTGAGCATCCATCGATGTTTCAATCCGTTAGTTCGTTCGTCCATCTCTCTCTATGTCTATTCCATCTTCCGCTTATCAAATGTCCATCCATTTTGATTTTTTAATCTCTTAACGCTCAAACGTCTCGTAGTTGGAATTGGTCTAACTATACGGATTTTTTGGCTTCTTGCCTTATCTAGAATGAAGCTTTCACCGCGTCGCGATTCGGCGTGTCGAATAGTGAAACTTAACGTTTCAATTTGACAAATAATATTTTAATTACCATAAATGGTCGCAATCAAAGCAAAGCGAAAACAATAGAAAATCAAAGAATAAAAAAGCTATTTGAAAAAAGTGAAAAAACATTAAATAAATCTAGTATTTAATTTAATTTAATCAATCTAATTAGCTTCAAGCTGTATCCCGCACATAGCAGGGTAGGTAGAGGGTATCTAGTGTTAAAAGACACTCCGTTCCCCAGTTACCGCCGAATTTTGGAAGCAATGCGTATTGGCGTGGCGGAACTCTACGCCGTGCTTTGTCTTGACACCAGAGTGAAGACATGGCAATATAAATTTAAATAACTTTTTCATTTCCTCGAGAGGGAATCGAACCCACAACTAATCGTGTTTGCAGTCACAGTTTGTGCCCCTGCGCCACGACTGGCCTTGTTTGATTAATAAATGTAGTATTTAATAAAATAATTCATATATTTTCTTTTATTTTCAAAGTGAAAGTTAAAATAAACAAAAAAACAGATGAATAACATCGACTCTTCATTATCGTACAAACGTTCATACGTATCCAATATAGCGCGGTGCGGTTTGATCCGCGGTTTATACAATCATAACTCATCTATTTTATTAATAGAAGTATTTTATTGGATATATATAAATACACAGTATTTATTAAACATAAATATAATAAGGCGGTTGTGGCGCAGTGGTATAAGCGTGTGACTGTAAGCTACGGTTGTGAGTTCGATCCCCAAACGAGGGAATGATTTATGACTTAAGGCAAAGCTCAAAGCTTTAATTCAACGCCGCACTTTGCCTTGACACCAAAGCGAAGAAATGAAAATATAATTTAAATAAATATTTTATCCCTTCGAGTGGGGATCGAACCCACAACCACTCGGTTTTACAGTCACACTTAGTCGTGCCCCTGCGCCACGATTGGCCTCGTGGGTATTATTAATTAATTAATTATTAATATTTTTATTTTTTCGCTCTGGTAATAAGGCAAATCTAGTCGTTGAAATCCGTCACTTAACATGCAATGCCTAGAATATTCGGTGGAAAGTGGTGAGCGGAGAGTCTTAACACTAGGTAACAGGCACACGGGAGCTTAGTGCTAACTCTGTTTACCATTTTCCATCGAATTTTGAAAGCATTCCGTGTTAAATGACGCAATTCAACAACGAGCTTTGCCTCCACACCAGAGAGAAGAAATTAAAATTTAAATAAATATTTTTTTTCCTCGATCAAACCTACGACCAGTCGGTTGTGCTATCATTATATTTTTGATTAATAAACATTGGTATATTTTATTTTTTATCGCTCTGATAACAAGGCGAAGCTCGATTTTGAGTGCCGCCACTCAAAACGTAATGCCTCTAGAATTGGGCAGAAAGTGGGGAACGGAAAATCTTAACAATAGGTTCCCTCTACCCTGTTAAATGCGGGGTACAGCGTAAAGCGGGAAAAAGAATATTAAATTTAAACATCTATAACATTATAAAATATGTACCTATAATTTCATTTTGTTTAACTATTTGCATGCTAGCTTTTATTTAACGTGACGTTTCCGAACCCAATTTGAACCACTTCGAGATAGAGTCCGATTGCCTATGAACGCCTATTTATAATATTTTTAAATATTATTAAAAGCGTCTGACTATAAACGCGATGGTTGTGAGTTCAATAACCACTTGGAGGAATTAATTATTTACATTTCCTCGCTGCGGTAACGAGGCAAAGCGCAGCGCTGAGCTCCCTATACTCAGTGACTCGAGAATTCAGTGGACAATGGGAAACGGAATTAACACTAGGTTCCCATGTGCCTATCCTGCTATGTGCACGATACAACGTGAAGGTAAAAAGGTACATAATAAATAAATATTTATATTTAACTTATATATCAAAGAATGTTGACCATAGTAACTATTATTTTATCCTATGTTCAAACACAAGTAAGTCAATATAACGTACCGCAATATAATAATGGAGGATGGAGAGGTTACCAAGTCTGTTATTTTATACAATATAAATGTTATAATATTATATTGTTAGATCTTTTATATTTTATCTTTAATATGATGCTGTATCTCGTATAAAGTAAGAAGAGGGAACCTTGTGTTGAGACTACGCCTGCCATTGTCCAATGGGTGGCAGAGGCGGAACTCAACGCCATTTCATTTTCTCGAGTAGGAATCGAACCCATAACTTATCGCATTTACAGTCACAATCTTCAATAAAAAGAAAAAACGCAATGTAAATGAAAAATAAAAATGAAAAAACCCGACTCAATTGTGGTCAGAATATAAGTCCAATTTAAAAATGATTTATGATCTATTCGATACAAAATAAAGAAACTCAGTTATGATTAATGTTGTCCTTTTGTCTCTTTGTGACTCTAACGAGGTACAGTCTAGGTCGGTTTGAACATGCTATATTTTCCGCTTATTAAAGGTCTTCAGAAGGATTTTTGCTTTTGAAAATCTCCAGTTATTTAATTTGTGTTAATTTATTGAAAGACCGATGATATTTTTTACGGCTCTGTATCTCAAAAGATAAAAATGAAACTCTTATAACCTGTCAGAAATCATTTATTTGAGATCGTGTAGAGATATCCAGGCAATTTTAATATCAAATAACTTAATCTCTATCTCTATCTCTATATATAATAAGACAGTAAAAATATTTTGTCTGTACATTTAGTAATTTTGACTAAAATCGATAGAGGGACACTTAAAAAGAATAATAGAAAGCAAAAATATTTTTTTGGAATTTCTTGTCTGTCTGTCTGTCATTACAGAACCGATTTACTTAAAAGTTTCACCAATTGCTTTGTTTTAACTCAACTTAACTATTAAAGTTTGGTTCATCAAAATCGGTTCATTAAAAAAAAAGTTATCGTCATTTGAATGAACTTAAGGCATTAGTTTGCCTGCGAATTTTTTATTTGTGCTGATGTCACTAAATAATAATTTATATTAAGTGACATCAGCACATTTAACAGAGCTTTAAAAAACATAACATAGGTAAAAAGAACGTAATGTTAAAAAAATATATACATATAATAAATAATTAGCTTTATGTATATTTTATGAATATCAAATATCAACATTGGTCGTATTTTGCTTTTGCACAAGCTTGTGGCCCTGCCCCAAAAATGGCCTCGTTATATAAATGATATAAAAATATTATAAATAATTCAAATATTTCACTTTTCACAAAACAGACATTCACCACTTTTGATTTCTCATCGACCACGTCGCCGACAAAACTGAAATCAATTTCGCCATGATTAATGATTTCGATACAAAAAGAAACTAGAAATGATTAATATAGACCCTTTATATCTTTAATGAGGCGGATATCACGGTCGGTTACTCCTTGGAGGACCGAACTTATTGCATCACATTGTTTTATATGGAATAAATCAGCTTCACGCTATATCCCGCATACAGCATGGTCGGCACAGGGAACCTAGTGTTAAGACACTCCGTTCCCCACTTTCTGCTGGATTCCGGAGGCATTCCATGTTAAGTGGCAGGACTCAACGCAGAAGAAATGGAAATATAAATTTAAATAAATAATTCATCTCCTCGAGTGGGGATCGAACCCACAACCAGTCAGTTTTACAGTCACACCTCGTGCCACTGCGCCACGACTGACCTCATATGGAATAGTAGTTTGAAAACTTTTTAGGACATTAACGATATTTAAGAGATGCTAGTGAAAATTCACTATATATTTCTTCATTCTCTTTAAGGCTATTTTCGTGTACTGCAATATTTTCCCAAAGGGACTAAACACTAACAAGTGCTGTAGTTTTGAAGGTGTTGAAGGTTTCAATTTGGAGAATGTTTGATCATCAACATCACGCAGTGCTTGTAATTTTACAAAGACGACAATAATATAATACTTAAAAACATATGCTTTCTTTGTAAATATCTACATGAAATAATATTTAGAGGCCAGTCGTGGCGCAGGGGCACAAAGTGTGACTGCAAAATCAACTGGTTGTGGGTTCGATCCCCGTTAGAGGAGATGAAATATTTACTTAAATTTATAATTCTATTTCTTCGCTCTGGTGTCGAGGAAAAGCGCGGCATTGAGATTTGCCACTCAACACGCAATGCCTCCAGAATTCGGCATAAAGTGGGGAACGGAGTAACTAAACACTTGGTTCCCTCTGCCTACTCTGCTGTGTGCGGGATACAGCGTGAATCTGATTTAGATTTTTAAATAATGTCTTCTTAGCTTTACTCTATGCTCTGCAGGTAGCAAGATAGCAACGGCTACAGGGAAGCTAGTGTAAAAACAGTCCTTTCCCCACTTTCCGGCCCAATTTCCAGAAATTGCGTATTATCGGGCTACCAACACCGCGTTTTGTCTTTATATTAGAGCAAGAATGTAAATAATTCCTTCCCAAGTGGGAATCGAATCTACAACCGTCACGTATCCAGTCGGTGATTGTCCTGCTACGTCACGGTTTTAGTAAAGTAAATAAACTACATAGGCCGGTCGTGGCGCAGCGGCACGAGGTGTGACTGCAAAACCGACTGGTTGTGGGTTCGATCCCCGCACGAGGAGATGAAATATTTACTTAAATTTATATTTCCATTTCTTCGCTCTGGTGTCGAGGTTAAGCGCGGCGTTGAGTTCTGCCACTCAACACGCAATGCCTCCAGAATTCGGCAGAAAGTGGGGAACCACTAGGTTCCCTCTGCCTACCCTGCTGTGTGCGGGATACAGCGTGAAGCTAATTTATTTTATTTATTTATTTAATAAACTACATATACTACGTAAATTTTGTAAATGTGCTGTATGTTAGTTATTTTGTACGTTTGACAGTTAAGAAACGTTACGAAAAGGCACTCTCAGATGTACGTCGCCACTTTAATGATAAAATCTCAAGCTTCGAGCCTTTCAGCTCAGCCTATTCTGTTTGCTTTTAGAATTCCTTTCTCTTACTATTTGCTTGTAAATTTTTATACAAAAATTGTATATATATATATTTATATTCAGATTTCTTTAGCTTCACGCTGTATCTCGAAATATATAATATAGTAGGGTAGACAGGGAAACTCAATGGAATTTTCAATTTAGTTGAATTTTAAAACATTGCGTGTTAAGTGAAGAAACTCAACACTGCACTTCGACTTTACCAAAGCGAGGAAATGAAAATAAATTATTTCCAAAGTGGAAATCGTACCTACAAAAGTCATGCTAACACGTTATGGTATTAACACGAATATGTAAAAGAATGTTAATATATTTACAAAAATCATAGAAATTAGAGATTCTTAGAAGATCATTTTATTATAACAATAGAAATTTATAGAGATAAGATAAATACTCCTTAAAACCGCCTTACCCAGTAAAAGGAAACGGAAGTAAAGTTCGTGGCAACTTGTTAAAGTTAGCTGTGTTGCCTCAAATAATTATTTAATTTTGCGAACTTTTTAATAGTAATACATTTTTTTATATAATCTAAATGTATTTCGGGTGTATAAGATTGAAGACTAGTTAATAGTCTTCAATCTCTCTCTCTCTCTCTCTCACTTCTACTCAACGTAATATCGGTAGGAATTGGGAAAGGCTAATTACCGTCATTTGCTGCGACTTAAAGATGTAAAGTAACAGTAAAAGACTATAAACGCAAAAGTTATGAGTTCAAAGTGTCCTAACACTGGGCCCACTCTTCTTTATGTGAGAAATCTTTAAGCTGAAAAAAAACTAAACATATAATAAATTAAAAAAAATTATGAACCTAAATGTGATACATACATATATCAAGACAAACATTAGTAGGGGACAATTTAGTATTACGGTAGGTTACGAAAGGTGTAGTGAGTAAATTACTCCAATCTATTTACGTGAGTGCAAGACAAGAGCTAACTGCCTCAGCGTACATTGAATGGACCCACCGTTTAACCAAATTAATTTATAGAAATACCACCCTTAAGTTCGTGTGAAGAAAGATCAGAATAGAATATGCAGGTTTGCAAAAGTAACTCTTTGAAAGCCTATTTTGCTATATCATCATGTGAGTATCGAGAGAGATTACTTACGGTGGCCCAATGATGAAAGACAGCACAAACACACGCATAAGCTTAAATGCGTTCGATTCCCACTCAGAGGAATGAAATATTATTTATTAATATTTTTATTTCCTGGCTCTAGTAACAAGACAAAGTGAGGCGCTAAATTCCGCATAGCACACAATGTCTCATCCGGCTGAATGTGAGGAACAGAATATTAACACCAGGTTTCCTTCCTACTTGCTATGGACGGAAGAAGCAAGTATATATTACCAAATTAAGTAAATATTACCATATTTCCAAGTGGGAATCAAAACAAAACCATCACGTTATAACACGACGACGATGGGGCTATTGTGGCGAAGTGATACAACACGTTTGTATCACTTCGCTATAATAGCCCCATTATGGCGTTTATAAAGCGTTTATAAGTAACGTTCCATCAAACATCCACATCTGCAGACCCAGCCCACAGAGAAGGTTGAGGGCACAACCATCTTAAATCAACCAAATGGGAGCTTGTGTACAAATTGACTTATAATCAGTTTTACCTATATTGTAAGAATTCACTTTGTCCAATACGGTATCAAAAACGATTGGCGATATCATCAGCCTATTAACCTAAATAAACCGGAAAACTGTATGAAGACCAACATCATAGAAGTGACATTTTAGATGATCAATTAGATTTGTTGATATTTCCAGCATGCCATTGCTAAGACATGATACTTCATGAATATAAGAAACACAGTATCAAGCAGTAGCTTGATATTATTTTTTATTTGGCTAGTTTGCTTGAAAGTCCAGGATTATTATACTTATATAAAAATAAAAAAGAAAAAAAATATTTTTTTCAAAGTTATTATACATCTACAACGGCTGGCCTCTAAAAGGACTTGATAAAGACATATCTTGGAGAGATTTCATAAAACAAATATATATTCGACTTCTAATTCCAAGAGTTACTAATAGAAATGTTTTTGTTATATTGTTAAAAGAAAATCTTTAAAGATTTATAATATATACATTTTCTAAGGAAGTGCACGAGCATGCACCCGATCAATTCGCAAACTTGAGCCATCTACGGCGTGATCAATCACGGTGACGTTTTAATCGAATAGTTATAAAACTATATAGTGCTTAAATATAAGTATAACAAGTTTTCATAAAAACCCTATTTTAGTATAAAAATTATATAAAACTTTTAGATTTACTATGATTGAACATGCTATTCTCAGGAACTAGTGGTTCTTTTTTTCTTAACGCTGTATCCTGCACATTGCAAAATAGACTGAGAGAACTTGAGAACCAGTGTTAATACACTCTGTTTATATTAAAAAAGCTAGCTATAGCATAAATTATATACTATGTTTGAATGAACGTTACAATATTGGTTAACACTTTGGATCCATTTTACTTTAAGCGCCTATATAATAATCAGATGTCCTGATTTTTTCTACACACGGAATACACCCTAGTGTTAAAACACTCTGCTCCCCACTTCCCGCCGAATTTTAGAGACATTGCGATTTGAGAGGCGAAAATCAACGCCGCGCTTTGAATGATGGCTTGGTCGTGTTAATAATACTAGGGTTCTGTGATGGAATGATGGTTCGGTTACATATGTATCACGTATATCGAGAAATAGGCTTACAAATTTTAATCTTTAATTCCGTATTAGAGAATGGCAGAGTAAGTGTGACTGACATCTCTTTAGGTACAGGATATTTGGGTGGAATTATAAAGAGCTCCGGTGAGAAATATGATAGTTACAAAGGTTCATCATCTGGTACTGAACAACTTAATTCTATGTTCTTTTTGCTTATAGTGCCAACAGGCATACCCCAAAGTCCGTATTTAGAAATCGCGCTCAAATCTAACATAGATCTTTAGAGTGATATTAGAGTTGATTCGAGATCGGGTCTTCCGTTTTATTACATTCATTCATTTATGAAAATAATCCCAAGACTTAATAGTGATCATAACTCCTAAAGTTATAATTAAATTGGCGATAACGATCTAATTTGAAAATAGCCGATAGCTCCCGCCTCAATGGAATTTGAAATTGTGAAAATTAACAAAGTCAAAGAAATAATACAATTTTATATATTTACGTTATGTGGGTGTTTGATTACGGTACGTATAATATTTTTTTTCGGTTATAAAGACCTTGCGACAATGATACGTTGACGAAATGAACACACTATCTTTATCTATCCAGTCACAACGAAAACGTAAATAAATTAATTAACAAAAAAAAGCAGTGGCACGAGGTGTGACTGTAAAACCGACTGGTTGTGGGTTCGATCCCCACTCGAGGAGATGAAATATTTACTTAAATTTATATTTCCACTTCTTCGCTCTGGTGTCGAGGTTGAGCGTGATAGTATCTTAAAATTATACATTTATTATATTATTTTTAATTATTGTTAAGAATATTAGAATACTGTCGAGGTTAAGCGCGGCGTTGAGTTCTGCCACTCAACACGCAATGCCTCCAGAATTCGGCAGAAAGTGGGGAACGGAGTGTCTTAACACTAGGTTCCCTCTGCCTACCCTGCTGTGTGCGGGATACAGCGTGAAGCTAATTGTATTGTAATTGTATTGTATATTAGAATACTAAAATAAAAAGTAAGAATTTATTATTAGAATTGTTTTGACTAAATTTATTATGGTGGGGAAATATGTCGGTAGATTATAAAATGGATTACAGTGCTTTGTAAGCACATTCTGTGACGGACTGCCGGACTGAATAGATGTAAGTGATACCTTTTATTGATTCTTGTTTTAAATTATTATTTACTGATTGTTATTTGTGCTTTTATTTATTTTCTATATTATTTAATTAAATATAAAATAAATAATGATGTATTTACTAAATTATTGATTGAAACATAATAAATTAGTTTATGATTTAAAAAATTGAGATATCAATGTTGTTTTTTTATCCAGTCCTTAAAAAAGTAGATATAAGAATTTAATTCAATTTCACTAAAAGATTATTTTATTTATTGCTTCTTTTTACTATATACAATATAAAATTATTAAATACTTAAATATAATCATTTTACTTATAGAAATAAATAAATGCTAACATCAGAAGTGGGATACGAATAGCTACTATTGTTATTAACACCTATTTGTACAAGTTTCAGGATGGATTCTGAAGCAATAAGTGGTCTTCTACGAGCAATTCGCGATGCCGTTACTGCTATCTATCAAAAGGATGATGACATTGCACTACCAATGTTTGACCCTGATCACAATGACTGCGGAGCTGCCAGCTGGTGCAACAGTGTGGAGGCCCTCGCTAGAGAGTTGAACTGGAGCAGTATTCGAACAGCAGCTAAAGCCGGTAAGGCCCTTAAGGGCTCTGCTTTACTTTGGTTTGAGTCATGGGAGCCTTCGGAAGGCAGATCTTGGGAAAATCTGCGTCAAGACATTATTGACGCTTACCCTGAAAAAAAAATCTGTCCGAAAGACTTTCTAGAGCAGTCCTTTACTCATCTGATGCAGTAGAATCCTATGGAGATTATGCCAGAGAAAAAATAAGGTTACTACGCTACACTAAAGTAACCTTTACAGATGAGCAATTGATTGAGCTGATCTGTGGGGGTATAAGTAATGTTGATGTCAAAATGGCTTGTTTAAATAGTGGTGTTACCACTACTGCAGCTCTTATCTCATTGTTGTCAACCTATATGAAAAACAGGAAAAGAGCTTTAGACAGTAGTAATAGTGGATCAGGATCCAGTGGAGCGAAGCGGTCTAGATTTGATATGGATAGAAAATGTTTTCTTTGTAATGAAACTGGACATGTACAGTCTCAATGTTGGAAGACTTTGAAAAATCAAACGGACCAAGCTCCACAGGTTTCAAAGCAACATGATATTCATGTAAAGTCATGTACTTTTTGTAAAAGAGTAGGTCATACCGAAAATATTTGTTTTCATAAACAAAGAGCGGAATCAAAAAGATCTGTAACTTTGATCCCTACAAAAGACGTTAATTTTTTAGGAAAACAGAATTAAGCCTCACACCAGTTTCTATTAATGGTTTATTACTTAATTCCCTGATAGATACCGGGGCAAATTGTAGTTTAATTAAAGAATCCGTAGCTAGGAGACTGGGGTGTCGCTTAATTCCTTTACCTTTATATTTAAAAGGAATAGGAAACAGTAATATACATGTAATTGCACTAATTACTGTTTGTGTTCAATTTGAAGATGTGAATTTAGAACTCGATATACATGTAGTTAGAGATATTGATTTTCAGTATGACCTCCTTATAGGTAGAAATTCAGTACAGTACCCAGATATAGAAATTATTACTGACTCAACTTGTTGCCGTTTAGTAAGAAAACCTATCGAAAACAAAGCAGAGGCGAATTTGATTTATTCGGTAACAGAATTATCTGATTTAACATCAAAAATTTGTCACTTAGATTTCATTACACAAAATAAAATTTGTAGTGTTTTTCAAAAATATCCCTCTGTCTTGGATGAGATAGGCACGGTAAAAACTGGTGAACTAACTATCCGTTTGAAAAGTAATGAAATTGTTAATTACCGTCCTTATCGGTTGGCTCCTGTCGAAAGAGAGAAAGTGGATAAAATTATTCAAGAACTTTTGAGCAAAAAAATAATTTGTGAAAGTGAATCTGCATTTGCCAGTCCCGTACTCTTGGTAAAAAAAAAGGATGGTAATGATAGGTTATGTGTAGATTTTAGAGCTTTAAATAGAATTATAGAAAAAGATCGATATCCACTTCCTCTCATCGAAGATCAAATCGATAAGCTTGGTTCAGCAAAATATTTTATATCTCTGGATATGAGAAACGGTTTTTATCAAATACCCGTGGCTTTAGACTCTAGAAAATATACAGCCTTTGTGACGCCAACTGGTCATTACGAGTTTAGTAAAATGCCATTTGGAATATGTAATGGGCCAGCTGTGTTTCAAAGATCTATCACAAAGGCTGTGCAACACTTAAAGTTTCTCTTAGTATACATTGATGATATCCTTATCCCATTTTCCACAATCGACGAAGGAATAGACTATTTAGAAAAAACAGTTGATGCTCTTTGTTCTGCAGGGTTTACTATTAATTTGGCGAAATGTAAACTTTTTGTTGACAGTATTGAATATCTCGGAAGACACATATCACAGGAAGGTGTAAGACCTAGTGAAACAAAGGTATCTGCTTTAGTAAATTCTCCAGTACCTAATAATGTCAAGCAGGTGCGCCAGTTTATGGGGTTGGCTAGTTATTTTAGGAAATTTATTCCAAATTTTGCAACTCGTACGGCATGTATCACGAGTTTAACTAAAAATAATTTCAAATTTCATTGGGGACCCGAACAGAACGAGGCTAGAGATTATGTTATTAAGCATTTGTCGTCTAAACCTTTATTAACTGTATTTGACCCAAAATTACTTACAGAACTTTACACTGACGCTAGTGCAATAGGATATGGAGCAGTTTTAGTGCAAAAAGTAGATAATGTAAAATCAGTCGTAGCTTACTTTAGTAAAAGAACATCTCCTACAGAATCTAGATATTGTTCGTATGACCTAGAAACTTTAGCTATTTATAACGCATTAAAACAATTTAGAGTATACCTTTTGGGTATCAAATTTAAAATTTTTACCGATTGCAATGCTATTAAAGCTACATTTAATAAAAAAGATTTATCTCCTCGTGTAGCCCGTTCGTGGACCTTTATGCAAGAATTTGAATTCGATATTGTACATAAAAAGGGTAAATATATTGGGCACGTCGATTTCTTTAGTCGCAATCCTGTTGGGAGTTTTGTTTCTGTTAATCTTGCTAAAATTACCCATCAAAATATCTCAAGTAATGTTTCTAACTTTAAAAATTCTCTATGCTCTCCAGAAACTACTGAATTCTTAAATGTTAATTTTATTAATGAATCACCATCTTGGTTAGAAATTGCTCAACAAAATGATCCAGAAACTCAACATTTAATTAGTCAAGCTATAGCTGGTGACCTTGATGAAAACCGTTACCTTTTAGAGAACCATTTATTGTTTTACAAAAGTAAATCTGGGGAGCCAAAACTGTATGTACCAAAAGGATCTAGATTTAGTCTTTTGCAACTTTATCATGACAACAATTGTCATGTAGGATTTGAGAAGGTTTTACATAAGCTTCGTGAACATTTCTGGTTTCCGAAAATGATTCCATTTGTTAAGAAATATCTAAGACACAGTTTAATTTGTGTAGAACGAAAGGGTCACTCTGGCCCAAAGCAAGGTTACTTACATCCATTTGAAAAAGTCCCTATTCCCTTTCACACGATTCATTTAGATTTTACGGGTCCATTCGTACAAACAAATGATGGTTATAAATATATTTTATTACTCTTAGATGCTTTCACTAAGTTTTGTGTGTTAAAACCACTTAGAACGCTCGGTGCCCTAGAATTGGTACCACTTATTCGAGATACCATTACGTTGTTCGGTACTCCCTCTGTAGTAATAACAGATAGAGGCACTAACTTTAGTTCCCGCCAAGTTAGATCATTGTTTACGGAATTACAAGTTGTGCATCATATGATATCAACTGGTACCCCAAGAGGAAGTGGTCAGGTGGAGCGATACGTTGCGACACTTATCAATATGTTGAATACTACCTGTAATGGTTCGTCAGACTGGCCAAGCGGGTTGTGGAAGGTCCAACAGTCTATTAATACCACTGTCCAAAAGTCAACTGGGTTTTCTCCGATTCGCTTACTTATAGGTGTAAATGCCAACATACCTTGTATACAAGCTCGTTTAAATGATGTTAGTGTTCCAGGGTCCAGTATTGATTTAAGAGCCGATCGCGAGTTAGCTACCAGGCGTTTACAAGTAGAAGCCAAAAGGTTTAAAAATCGATTTGACAGAGTAAGGCGAGATAATGTGTCTTTCGAGGTAGGCAATTTAGTTTATATAAATCAAGATCACAGACGTCGTGATAAACTAAGTTGCAAATTTAAGGGACCATATAAAATTATAGATCTCTTACCAAACGATAGGTACTCTCTTCAAGGCCGAGGGCATTTACGAAATATTGTTGTTGCTAAAGATAAATTAAGATTGTGGCATGGAGAATGGGTGGATGACATAGAATGAATTTAGACTCGTTAGGTAATATATGTAATACTTTAATTTATAATGAAAATAATTGTTTAAGTATTAGTTTACTTTTATTAATGTTGTTCATTATAATATTTGTAATTTATGATGAATATAATTGTTTAAGTGTTAGTTTACTTTTATTAATGTTGTTTATTATAATATTTGTATTATGAATATGATTGTTTAAGTGTTAGTTTACTTTTATTAAGGTTGTTCATTATGATATTTGTTCATCTAATGTGAAAGATGGACACGAGGATACTGCTAGATTTTCCATCTAATATGAAAGGTGGGGAGACAGCAGGAGTGTTTTATTAACTTGTCTACCTAATGTGAGAGGTGAGATAGTATGAAAAGAGGATCGCTAACATGTTCATCTAATGTGAAAGATAGAACAGTTGCGAGTTATGTTCGTTGACTGGTCTACCTAATGTGAGGGGTCTGACGGTAGCGATTAATGTTTAAGAATCTTAAAGATATTGGTAGTTTTGATATGTAAAAGCAATAAATATATGTAAAGCATTTATAATTATATATGTTTTAATATTATTAAGTTATGTACTTCGAGAGCGAAGTACTGTCAGTATGGCCGTGATAGTATCTTAAAATTATACATTTATTATATTATTTTTAATTATTGTTAAGAATATTAGAATACTGTCGAGGTTAAGCGCGGCGTTGAGTTCTGCCACTCAACACGCAATGCCTCCAGAATTCGGCAGAAAGTGGGGAACGGAGTGTCTTAACACTAGGTTCCCTCTGCCTACCCTGCTGTGTGCGGGATACAGCGTGAAGCTAATTGTATTGTAATTGTATTGTATATTAGAATACTAAAATAAAAAGTAAGAATTTATTATTAGAATTGTTTTGACTAAATTTATTATGGTGGGGAAATATGTCGGTAGATTATAAAATGGATTACAGTGCTTTGTAAGCACATTCTGTGACGGACTGCCGGACTGAATAGATGTAAGTGATACCTTTTATTGATTCTTGTTTTAAATTATTATTTACTGATTGTTATTTGTGCTTTTATTTATTTTCTATATTATTTAATTAAATATAAAATAAATAATGATGTATTTACTAAATTATTGATTGAAACATAATAAATTAGTTTATGATTTAAAAAATTGAGATATCAATGTTGTTTTTTTATCCAGTCCTTAAAAAAGTAGATATAAGAATTTAATTCAATTTCACTAAAAGATTATTTTATTTATTGCTTCTTTTTACTATATACAATATAAAATTATTAAATACTTAAATATAATCATTTTACTTATAGAAATAAATAAATGCTAACAAGCGCGGCGTTGAGTTCTGCCACTCAACACGCAATGCCTCCAGAAATTGGTAGAAAGTGGGGGACGGAGTGTCTTAACATTAGGTTCCCTCTGCTTACCCTGCTGTGTGCGGGATACAGCGTGAATCTGATTTAATTTGATTTATTTAACTTCAAGCAACGAACTAAAAAGTAAAAAATAATTTTACATAAAAAAACCGTACTTTGATTTTGTTAAACAAAAATAATTAAACAAAGATTTTATAATTTTGAAGTAGGTAGTCCCTAAAAACTTCAATCTTAATTAGGTATTATTACTGTGCATACTAACATTTTTGTATATTGATAAGAACATACATAAAAAAATATTCGGGCGAATTGAGAACCTCTCCCGTTTTTGAAGTCAATTGAAAATCGGAGCATCCTTTTTTTTGAAGACGGTTAAAAAGAAATGCAACGATGAGGAATCTCACTTCTGACACCAATTTTAACAATGTTTTTCCTTGTAACTATTACAGTACAATTATATTTTTAACCAAAAAAAAAATATTATGGTTCAATTTCAACCGGACCCCATAATCAGAAACTAACCAAATTTTCACCAAACTATCCTTAAAGTTTGAGGCCAGTCGTGGCGCAGCGGCACGAGGTGTGACTGTAAAACCGACTGGTTGTGGGTTCGATCCCCACTCGAGGAGATGAAATATTTACTTAAATTTATATTTCCATTTCTTCGCTCTGGTGTCGAGGTTGAGCGCGGCGTTGAGTTCTGCCACTCAACACGCAATGCCTCCAGAATTCGGCAGAAAGTGGGGAACGGAGTGTCTTAACACTAGGTTCCCTCTGCCTACCCTGCTGTGTGCGGGATACAGGGTGAAGCTGATTATCCTTAAAGTGTACACTTGCAGAAAAAAAAGAGTTATCGGAATCGGTTGGCGTTGAATATTGAGTTATACATCCATTTGTCGTGCACATACCTAATGCAAATTTAAGATTTATCAAAATATTTTACAAAAGCTTATTCTTAATTTGAGGGATGCCAACAGCTTTGAACACTTCGCAGCTATTGTGAAGGGCGAAGTTGATGGCTGCCTATCCTACACCTCCGGAACCAGCGTGGATGAGGATGGACTTACCACTTCGGATTTATCCCATTATGACCTAGAAGTATAATTTTGCTTTTCCATATTAAAAACCTCAGGTAAGTTTCTTCAGTTAAATTGTTGTATAAATAGGTAATAAAAGATGGAAATAAATATAATCGTTATTTATTTACTTATGGAGAAGTATGAATAAAGTTTTAAAAAATCTAGTAAAAACGTGGCTTAACTACCTCAATTGTAATCCAAAAAATACGCAGACATTATTACACGACAGTCGATCTGTACAATCTACATCTATACATTTAAAAACTTACCAAGTCAAAGTAAGTAGTTCTATAGGCAACCGTACGGAAGCTGCTTCTTCGAAGGTCCATTCATCAGGTATGCCCTATATATGAGTGCTCTATTTACACAATACATTTATCTGAGAATTGATTTCGATTTTGATATCTTTCAATGGACAATTTCGATAATAAGTACCATGCATATCTCTCTGCTTATTTCCAACAATTGAACTTTCATATATAACTAGCGACCCGCTCGCGGCTTCACCTGGAGGAAGATTTCTAATGTGTGTGTGTGTTTGTTTTGAAAAAAAATAAACAACTTATCTATATTTATAATGAAATCGTAACTCATAGGTGTCTGTACTTGGAAGTTATATAAAAAAAATGTATTGAGAGCATTTAACAATGTAATAGAACTTGGTCGGTTTGTCTGTTTGTCTGTGCGTTTGTTCACGCTAGTCTCGGAAACGCCTAAACCGATTTAAATGCATCATTGTATCATTGTATTTTGTCAAATTTTCCCTTTCTCATATTTATTTGTTTTATTTCAATGAGTTAACTAAAAAATAAATCAAAATATATTAATATAAACTATTTTGTAAAATTCTGTAAAAGTACTCTTTTATTGAATTGGCTGAAATTTTGGTTTTGAATGTACACATAGATCAGCTTCAATCTGTATGCATGTCAATGTTAAGATACTCCGTTCCCACTTTCTGCTATGGAGAAAAAAAATATCATTAAATAATAATTCGTTCCACTGAGTGGGGATCGAAAACACAACCGTTGCGTTACAGTCACGTATCGATCATGATTTTCTAAAATTAAGAAATAGTCTATATTCTATCCTCCTGAATTGTGTGTAGCCTTTGAACACGCGTGGGAAGTAGTTCGCACGCGCTATTTTCTGTTTACCTTTTTTATGATTTAAGGGCTAATCCTCGCAATTACTGTTTCGAATATTGATTAAGGCTACGTTAACAAGGGGAAAACATTTGGTTAGAGTTACATTGTTTTTTAATTCAAAATAGAAGCGAAGGTTAAAAACAGATTCAGTTTAAAATCGAACCTATAACCTTTTCAGTATCATCATCCATCCTCCATTACACAGCCAGCAATTACACAAGTCTATGTATTACAGTCACGTTTTAATTTCCAACACTTAATCAACACTCATTCCTACATACATTGAAAAATACCGCAACATTATATTTGATGAACAAAGTGTGTAACTGATATCCCAACCTCCTTTAAAAATAATATTTAATAAATAATGCCTTGGCTCGTGATGTGTCTAGTGGTTAGAACCTTTTATAGTTGTGATCGTGAAGAACCCAAAATCTTTTAGAGATTCAGAGGTAACAGTGTTAAGAATTTTATATTATGCCATTAGAAGTTATCGCTTTAATAAGATATTTGCCATCAGAAGTTGTTCTTGTGTCAGTTATTTAGATAACTGCAGACTCGACAATATAATATTGTCATAACTCGAAGCTCGTCCGAAGATAAGCCAAGAGCGCGTCCTATCTTCCTCTCCACTATAACTGTGAACTAGTTATAATAAAAGGAAGAAAGAGTACGGGCACCGCCCCGCCCCTACACCGTGAGTTCCGACCAGACCGTGGCGATACAGTCATCGTTGAACCCTCCGAGACGTTTGTGTGTGTGATCTTTCTGAAGGTACTTGTTACGCTTGTTTATATTAAGATTGTATTAGAATAGTGATTCGTGATGTTGATTGATTTGTGAGATCAATATAATTCGTTGGAACGAACGCACTACCGCTAGGCGGCCGATATGTTAAATAAACGCACGGCACACACCCCACAGTCGTGTCTCGAACCGTAGGCGGACACTACTACATACACCAGAGTTCCAGGACATAAAATAGCACCACACACCCGTATGAGACAGGCGGACACTACTACATACACCGGAGCTGGGACATAAATAGCACCACACACCTACTAGTCGTATACCAAGTCGTAGAAGTGGTATACAATATATCAAGGACCAACGCCATACAAGCATAGCTTACGTATCGCGAGCGTACTGCGAGACGGCATCAGCCACGACATAGTTAATGTCGCTATAACAGTTCGCATAAGCCCATCACGTCAGCCTTCGCGACGTCAAGCAACATTCAATATTATAATAAGGATCAAAGATAACTTTGATCCACAATATGTGTCGCTCCTACACATATATTGCCTTTATAAGAAATTCGATCCTAAAAGATCGTGCCATCATAGGCTTCGAATTATTATAGTATATTTATAATATACTTGGTACGAGTCTTTATGTGCATCATATTTATTTGTACCGTAGTACTTAATAGTTCGACTCGACCGCTGCCTTCCAAGCATCACCACCACATATATAGACAGAACGACGGTCGCGACACTCGGGACGACAATACACGAACTCGTCTCGATTAATATTTTATTAAAAATATATAGTTTGTATTATTCATAATTAACTATTATTTTATTTATTTATTTATTTTTAACTTATACTCAAGGTACATACTGTTACAAGTGTACAAAGTGTACGCAATAGATCAGCTGGGTAGGGCTGTCGTGTGCTTGGTTTGGACAGGTATTTATTTTTGTGAAAGACCCTAGTGACATCAGTCAGTCATAGGCTGTTTAAACGAATGGAGTTTTCAGGGGTTTAGGAATATATACTTTTTATGTAAAATTTTCGTGGAAATGAGAAAAAGGGCAGTCGTGGGGCAGGAGCACAAAACTGCGATTGTAAACGCGACAGGTTGTCCACTCGAAGATGAAATGTTTAATATTTTCATTTATCATGCAATACCTCAGCAGAAAATGGAGATTGGAAGAGCTCATGATCAGCTCAGCTTAATAAAAAAACAAAGTGTATTAATTAATACTAAGTCCTCAGCCTTTGTCTACCCCGCTATGTGCGGGATACAGCGTGAAGCTAAAATATAGATATATTTTTAGTAAAAAAAATGGTTTTTATCCTTATTTGACATATTAATATAAAATGATTCATTAAAACCATTTTTTTTACCTAACACAGAGCTAAGCAACCCTCTGGGAGCGATTTGTTTGTGGCTGCGTGATGGATGCCTCCTTATTAATATTCGTACGACTTTATTGCGTCGGGTCAGTATATGCGGAAAAATTGCTTTTATTTCTTAAATTATGGTATAAGTAAATTGACGTAGTATGTTTAACGTCTTTTAAAGTATTAGGTCAGTCGTGGTGCAGCGGCACGAGGTGTGACTGTACGAGGTGTGACTGTAACTGACTGGTTATGGGTTCGATCCCCACTCGAGGAGATGAAATATTTACTTAAATTTATATTTCCATTTTCTTCGCTCTGGTGTAGGGAGTAAGCGCGGCGTTGAGTTCTGCAACAACACGCAATGCCTCCAGAATTCGTTGCGTTCCCCACTTTCTGTCGAAATTTCGAGGCATTGCGTGTTTAGTGGCGGAACTTAACGCCGCGCTTTGCCTCGACACCAGTGTGAAGAAATCAAAATTTAAATTTAAATAAATATTTCATTTCCTCGAGTGGGGATCAAACCCAGAACCACACAGTCAATTTTGCAGTCACACTTTGTGCCTCTGCGCCACGACTGGCATATATAACAATTAAATACTAAATATTAAATCAAATTAAATAAAATTTGTACCAAATTGCGGGGGCATTTAGATGTAGACGAAGTAGAGATAATACGAACAAAAAATGGCGTTACAACGAGTGACTGCAAATACAGTTTCGATTCTCACTTGAGACTAAGAGTATGAATTATTTTCTTTTCTTCGCTATGATAACAAAAAAATGCATGGGTTCCGTCGATCAACTCTGTATTTCTTAAGCATTTAGCGGAAAGTGGAGAAAGGAGTGTCTTAACAACAGGTTAAGACACTTCATTCCTCTATTTGTTAAAAAAATATAATGTACAAAAGTGAATATCCTCTAGAATCTATAGATTTTTAAAAATAAACGACAAATCAGCCTTAGGGTTCTTCCACAGTGCTTGGGGCACAGAGGTGGACACCTATCTCTCTGATCTTAGCTTTGGATTTGGTATTATAAATATTTCAATAGTTTTGGACCTGTATAATATTATACACTATATTTTTATTTTAAAATGACGGCATCGTGTCACTATGTTACAATATCTAATTGTAAATGAAGATCGTGGATTAAATTCCCGGGAGATACAAAAGTGTCTCCCGGGAAGGAGGATCTCCATCAGTAATAAAGAAGAATAAAGAAGAAGAAAGAAGTTCTTCTTCTTCTTTATTTCCTCAGTCTCATAATTAAACAAAAAAAGAGAAATCGAGTGTCTTACACTTGGTTCTGTCCGTCTAGCTTATTAGGTATATAATAAAATGATATGTAAATCTAAAATAAAACCTAAAAATTTTTTTTTCATACTTAATTAAATTTTTTAATTAACCTCAATAACGAATTTCTTATTTCTGAATTACCCTCAATAAATAATTTCTTAAGAAAGTCTAATAATAAAAGTAAAAGAAACTAAACGAAAAATATTGGGTATGTTTACCAGCTTCAGCTATATACTTGGATTGATAAGCGACACGAAACACTCAAGCGACCAGCTTGGCGTCGAAGCTCTTCATGATGTCAGCTGAAGCGGATATGGTGCTGGAGTTGGGTTTATTGGTACAGGCCACTTCAATTTTCGATTTTCTTGATCTATGAGAAACATTTAAAGTATGTAGGTTTTTTACACTGTATCACGAACCTGGGAACATAGTGTTAAGACACTCTGTTCCCATTAAACAAGTCCATTCTCCACTTTCGGTGAATTCTGGAGGTATATTACGTGTTGAGTGGTGGAACTCAACACTGCGCTTTCTCCCGACATTGGAGTGAAGGAATGTAAATATTCAATAGTTCATTTCCTCGAGTAGGAATCGAATACAAACCTGTCGCGTTGACACACGCTTGTGCCCCTGCGCCTCGATTGGTCTCTAAATATGAAGGTACGTAGGAAAAAAGAAAAAAAAAGCTTCTACATATTTTGATATACTATTTTATTTCTTGTGATCTTCTTATATATAAAATATAAGATCTTAACAAAGTAAACTGAGAAAGGCTAATTGGCGAAATACAATATTACTTTTTGCCTAATCACTATGAAATACAATAATACCTTTTGCCTTATCACTATAGGGAAATGTTTACATAATAAACATAAAGCAAGGGCTTGAAGTTCACAGACATAACTTCGGCTTAGAGTGGTTAGAGTGTTGCCTACCTGCTAAATCCGTTTCTTGTGTTTTCGTTCTATACATTTTAGTACCATTCGAAAGTGTTAGTATTAATTTAATCTTGGCATTTAGTGTATTTCATAGTATTGGTGTTATAGTAGAGAATACAAATCAATTTTCGCAATTGTAAAAAATATTAAAAATAATAGGTATATGTGTATATACATAATTATATAATTATAGTTTTTTTAAAACCTTTATAATAAAGTACAACATTAGGTAAATCAGCTTCACGCTGTATCCCGCACACAGCAGGGTAGACAGATGGGACCTAGTGTTAAGACACTTCATTTCCCGCTCCCTAGCAGAATTCGAGACTTTAGGACTTAATAAGGAACCGTTAAATCAATCT
This sequence comes from Heliconius himera, assembly GCA_021202915.1. Classification (NCBI taxonomy): domain Eukaryota; kingdom Metazoa; phylum Arthropoda; class Insecta; order Lepidoptera; family Nymphalidae; genus Heliconius; species Heliconius himera. The sequence goes on from JAJHJA010000834.1 coordinate 77,018, forward strand.
AGACGCGCGGCAGCGCGTCCAGCCAAGTTCAGAAAAACAGAACTTTCAAGCACCGTGTGTAATTTTACACGAACCATTGGAAGACACTTTTTACCCCTTCGTAACTCAAAATCTATCCCACCTAAACCTGCCTACATATGTGCATCTGAGTTCGTACCAGCTCAAACGGTTATTTACATAATAACGTCCAAAAATCGTCAATTATATCACATATTGATACACCCACTTTTACAATTGTATGCCAAGAATAAATATAAAATTTTATTTTAAGACACTCTTAGAATACATTCATTTATATCGATGCCTTCGTAAATACATTTAAAAACTAAATAAGATCTTACACATAAATGTAGTGTCCTAAATTGTAAAAAGAAAGGACTTTTGAGTTGTTATAAAATACTTTATATTATAAAAAAAAGTTCAGGACTAACCAATGAACTTGGCACACATTTAAATCACACTTCTTTTTTCGCTGAAGTCAACAACCAAGGCATATATCATAATGCTCAACGTGGCTCTCATTTCACATTTATGTTTTTTTTGGGATTTTATATTTCTCCATCATGAAATAGACAACAGAGTGACCCATCATTTTATCCACTTATTATATAAAAAATAGTCCCAAAGAGCTGTCCAAATAGGTAATTATTTAAGTTATATACACTACAGTAATCACATACCAGCTTAGCACAGTGTCATCAATCAGTTCAAAAAAAGTTCAGGACTAACCAATGAACTTGGCACACATTTACATCACACTTCTTTTTTCGCTGAAGTCAACAACCAAGGCATATATCATAATGCTCAACGTGGCTCTCATTTCACATTTATGTTTTTTTTGGGATTTTATATTTCTCCATCATGAAATAGACAACAGAGTGACCCATCATTTTATCCACTTATTATATAAAAAATAGTCCCAAAGAGCTGTCCAAATAGGTAATTATTTAAGTTATATACACTACAGTAATCACATACCAGCTTAGCACAGTGTCATCAATCAGTTCTAAATAGGCTGTGATTTATTTGCGACGCGTTAGTCTTCTAAATTATAGCACCAATTTGTGTGCTTTGTGTTTACGTGAAACTTTATAGAGAAGGGTGGTTACTCAGTTGTGATAAAAGAAATAATTAATCAACCCTTGTGGTTTAACGTTTGTACTGGAGAGGGTTATGTCAATAAATGGGTGGGCTATGGAGAAAACTAGATTTCTACCTTTTTTTTCAGCTTCAGTAGGGGCAAAGGGAGCCTAATCCTCTTAACTTTCTGCTGAATTCTGACAGTATTACGTCACGCGTTTGTGCCCCTGTATCACAATTGATCTCAGGTTTCTTCTTTAATATTTATATTTAAAATATTGTCCTCTAAATAAAGTGCAGTGTTCCTGCAAAGGCTTGGGTACCGACAGGTAATGTCCCGTTAACTGTTTAAATTTAATATAACAGAAAATAATCCATGATTATAGTTATCCCGCAAAACGAAGAGAATTATTATAAAATAAAAAATAAATATATCTCATTAAGCAAATTTAAGGGCCGGTTTCATCATTGGCTGATAAAGTCCCATAATGAATATTTGCCAGAAAAGTTATAATCTTTGGTTTCACAGGTCTCGAACAGCAATATCTAGCAGATACACATTTGACACATGCATTTCATTTTTAAATATTTATGTGTAATTTAAAAATGTTACAAATTGTACGAATTGTTATCTACTATCATCGTTCATTAATAAGAAAATTATTCTTGAAAATATAAGAAACAGTAATTTTGTGTTTTTATTCTTTACCTGTAATATTATTAGATAAATTGTATAAATGAGATTTTTAAATTGGGTTTGAGAGGCAGTTTGAAACACAGTGGCACAAACTGTGGTGCAAAATTAACTGGTTGTGGGTTCGATTTCCATTAGAGGAAATGAAATATTTGCAAATTGTAAAATACATTAGAAATTCAACAAAAGTAAATAAGAATCTTTATATAAAAACTGTTTAATAAACTACAACTCACAATCCAGCTACTATCAGTTAAACAAACACTTTTGACAAACAAGTCTCCAATACAAGAGTCAGTTACAGCAAAGTTTTCAAATTTACGTCAGGAACAAATTACCTTTGCATTGGAACAAAGACCGGACGCGGGCTCGCTGTGCCCCAGATTAGAACGGAACTGATGGAGAGAGAACCCCAGAGTAGAACCACTCGTGCAGTGGATTTCGTCGATGGCTTTCAATTCTTCTGGATCACCTACTTTCATACCTGTCCAGAAAGCATTATGCGGTTAAGGGTTATATTATATGCAAACAGACAGCTTAATTCTGTATCCCGCATGGATAATGTAGGGAGAAAGCTACCGCCAACCCTCTTCACTGGAGCTGATTGGCCTCCATTTAAATTTATAATTTTTAATTGAATTTATATTTTATACTAGCGGACCCGGACGCGGCTTCGCCCGCTTGAACTATACGAATGCTTATTAGATATGAAATTGTTTTTGAAAATATCTAATTTGAATGAAAAAAATTATAAGTAAACGTAATCATATTAAAATATTTATAAAAAAAATTAAACAAAACCAGCTACATTATTAATATCATCAAAGTAAAATAAATATTTAAAAGAATTAAAATTAAATGTGTTGTGCTATGTTTTTGCAAGTGCATGTGGTTATTTACATACCTAATACTTAAATACAATAAAAAATATTATATTTTTTGTCTCTGTCTGTCTTTCTATTTCCCCGAGCTAATGTCCAGAATAACTGAACTGATTTTTATTGGACTTTCAGTGATCGATTTTACTGATTTACCCGAGAAAAATCTTTTTACACGTTTTCCTTGCGCGCGTACATAGATACTATATGAAATACCTAACTAAAGTCCTTTCTACATTAAATATGATAAGTTTTGCGAGCAATATCAAATAAAATCCCAAAAAACTAAAACCATATTTTATTAAGTGTATAACAACGCAATAGATAACCATCCAAGATGAAATAACCAACAATTCTTTCCTTAAATAATAAGTACTTAAATAATATTATGCCGCTGCCGCACAGGGCCGCAACTTACACAACACCAAGAAATTTATGAAAATGTAATTAAACTACTACTCGAATAAGCGAAGAACCAAAGAAAAGTATAAATTAATTATAATTACATAAAAATTAATAGTAGTTCGAAAATATATGAAAATTTACAAAACTGTCAAAGTCATCTGCCCGTTCGCGTCGGTCATACTATGCCGCTCGTAGGCTAGGTCATTTCGAATCAGTGACATCTCCTTAAATATTTATTAGAATGTTATACAGTAAACTATAATTTCAATCCAGATGAAATGTTGAAAGTGACTATTATATTCATTTTCATAAGGATCAATATCAAATTATAGAAAATACATACAACAAAAACCCGATAAATATAAAGTAAATTAATTAAAATGATTACTTTTGCTTAACCTTCAGAGATAAACATGGTATATGTATAGCGGACTTTATTAAACATTAAAGAACAATATTTTTGTAAAACATTGTTTTCATGTATCTCATAAGGTTGAGTCGGCGCCCGCCATGTATGCGTTAAGCTCATTTTGATTCGAAAGTGACAGAGTTACTTTCGAATTTATAATATAGGTATGGATATTATTGCTATAATATTATTATTTTTATTGTAACAGGTAATTAAGTTTATTGTTTTGTTTTCAGCTTCACGCATGATCACTTATATACCAAGTATCTTAGTGTTAAAACACTGTGTTGTTAAATTTCGGCACAAGTTCTATATATTATGTTTTGAGTGGCGGCAATCATCACCGCGCTTTGACTACTAGAATGCTACTAGAATAAGTTAATGAATAGGATTTTATTTATTAAAGGTTCCATTCTACAACTAACCCGCATTCAGTCTTAGACAATTTGACCAATCAACCATTTTTTTTTTATCAGCTTCACGCTGTATCCCGCACACAGCAGGGTAGGTTCCCTACCTAGGGAACTCTCTCCGTTCCCCACTTTGCGCCGAATTCTAGAGGCATGGCGTGTTGAGTGGCGGATATCAACGCCGCGTTTTGCTTCGACACCAGAGCGAAGAAATGGAAATATAAATTTAAATAAATATGTCATTTCCTCGAGTGGGGATCGAACTCACAATCAGTCGATTTTACAGTCACACTTTGTGCCCCTGCGCCACGACTGGCCTCTTAATTTATTATATACTAGCGACCCGCTCGCGGCTTCGCCCGCTTAAACCACAAAATTATTTAATTAACACACTGAATTATGTTCGTGTTTTGATATACCTATAATGTATGTTTGCAACGCAATGAAGATTTTTAATGACAAATTTATTAAAACTTTAGGTCGCATTTTCGTACCTCCCATGAGAATCTTCACTTGAATTTTTGAAATAAAAACACAACTTATCGATACTTACAATAAAATCCTAACTCATCGGTGGCTGTACATGGAAGATATTACAATTAACATTGTAATAGAACTTGGTCAGTTTGTCTGTTTGTCTGTGAATTTGTTCACGATAATCTCAGAAACGGCTTAACCGATTTAAATCCTTTTTTGTTTGCATTTTGGCAATTTAATATTAGTTTTATTTTAATCAGCTTCACGCTGTATCCCTCACACAGCAGGTTAGGCAGAGGAACCCTAGTATTAAGACACTCCGTTCCCCACTTTCTGCCGAATTCTGGAGGCATTGCGTGTTCTCGTTCTTTCGTGTTCTCGTTCGCTCGACACCAGAGCGAAGAAATGGAAATATAAATTTAAGTAAATATTTCATCTCCTCGAGTGCTTGCACTTCGTGCCGCTGCGCCACGACTGGCCTCAACTGGACTGGACTTTATTTTAATCGGTTCACACAAAGTCAAAACCAGATCCACGCTTTATCCCGCCTTTAGCAGGGTAAAGATTATGCGTAAGATTATGAGATTATGTTGTAATGTAAGGATTAAGATATTGCGTATAATGTGTGACTGATGTGCGAAATGAAAATATTATTAAACGAAATGAAAATATTATTAAATTATAATTCAATCCTCCAAGTGGGGATCGGACCCACACCAGTCGCGTTGCAGCCACAACTTTGGCCTTTAACAAAGAACAGAAGAGAAGCGCGTCAGCGCTCCTTTTACGGAAATAGCATATAGGTAAAATATTTTAATTCCATACCTAAAGAATTTAAGCAACAGTGTAGACGTAAGTTTTTTTTTTCATTTCACGATGTTTAATCATATCTATATTTCGTGTGAGGCAGTTACGCTTTGATACCAATAACGTAAACACATACTACTACAAAAATACTACTAAAACCTTTAGATTTTAGAACTTTGAACTTTGCCGTCAAAACCTACAGCTCGATTTCGGAATGAGGCGTATGCGGCGGTCTCCCTTTGATAAAAAAAAAAATGTGCGTGCGTCGTTCTTGACAAATTGTATTTTATTTTACAACGATAATTTTATTATTTATTCGCGGCTTTGTCCGCTTGAATTACATGATTACTCTTTTAAGAAATATAGATATTACAAACAGCCTTAACTAATAATTAATTGATTTGGATTAGTACTCACGATATTATTTGCAAAATAACTTATCTAGCTCCTGTACAGTTTTTTAGTAACATATATTATTAGTTAAATATATAATTGATATACAGAATATACGTAGAAAGCACGTTTTTGCTCCCAAAAGTTATTTTTTTATACGTTTCTTAAAAAAATATTAATAACATAAACGAACGAACGGACTGAAGAACCTATTCAAAATATTTCTTTGAATATTAAGTCATTCTTTATCACTGTGTTAAATAATTACGAATTAAGCTAGACTGTTACGAAGGTAATCTTCACCAACAATTCAATGTAGTTTACTTTATAATTAGTACTATGAACAATTGTACTTTAAGAATACGTAAATTTATCAACAGTCAAATAAATAAGACGTTTCTAAAGTCATTCTTTTGGACTTACAATTGAACTGTAACCATTCGAGCATTGTTAGAAAAATATTACAATGTTATGTTAAATTTATTATAAGTATAGATTACACTTACATGACGTAATTAACGTTAAGTAGATAATAACTCAACAATATAATAATTTATTTCTTAATAATTTTTTTTTTTTTCAAATATAAATATCTTTAAAACTTTAAGTACATTATTTTTTGATAAAGTGTAACGGTAACCTTTCCAAACTATATTTTCTTTTATGCACAGCGCCATCTATTAAGATCCCATCACAATTAGTGATAGCGTTATGCGTATGGAAGAGAGTATCAAGATTCGTTAGTACCTACTATTGGTCAATAGATAGCGTTCTTGTATCGATTTTTTAATATGTCAAATATAAACTTCTTGAAAACTTAAATACTTATATCTTTAGTATTAAAATGATTAATATTTTTTAGTATTAAAATGATTAATATTCCTTCCGTCGTAATTAGTGTTTAACTCCACAGAACGTTTTTTGCGTTATCAAGATTCGTTAGTACCTACTATTGGTCAATAGATAGCGTTCTTGTATCGATTTTTTAATATCTCAAATATAAACTTCTTGAAAACTTAAATACTTATATCTTTAGTATTTAAAATGATTAATATTCTTAAGTATTAAAATGATTAATATTCCTCCCGTCGTAATTAGTGTTTAACTCCACAGAACGTTTTTTGCGTTATCAAGATTCGTTAGTACCTACTATTGGTCAATAGATAGCGTTCTTGTATCGATTTTTTAATATGTCAAATATAAACTTCTTGAAAACTTAAATACTTATATCTTTAGTATTAAAATGATTAATATTCTTTAGTATTAAAATGATTAATATTCCTCCCGTCGTAATTAGTGTTTAACTCCACAGAACGTTTTTTGCGTTATCAAGATTCGTTAGTACCTACTATTAGTCAATAGATAGCGTTACTTGTGTCGTTTTTTACTATCTCAAATATTAACGTCTTGAAAACTTAAATACTTATATCTTTTGATAGAGTGAAGCGATTACAATGAAATAAAGACTAAAACCTACCTTGATTTATTTGTAATTTTTATGTATAAAAGTTGCTTAAATTTATTGTGTACTTTTTACGTGATACGTGTTCACATAAACAGACAAACAGACAAACAGACAAACAGACAAAAATTCCAAAAATGTTGGAAATGGATTCTGTTAGTTATCCTTTAACACCCTGGCTATTTTTTTCTTAAATATTTTCAATGTACAGAAACGACTTTTCTACAGATTTATTATAAGTATAGATTTTGATAATTACAGTTTATTAAACAGTAGTTTTTTTAATAATAAACTAAAATAATAATATTAAAATAACCGTCCGCGGTTCTGTATAACTTTGTTTTATCCATTTTTTTAATAAAAACACTGCCATATTTTTATTTTTCATCTTAATCAAATCATTTAATTGGTGATATAATCTGAAAACCTGTCATATTTCCCTTTGCCCATACATACACGATATTTAATTTTAATAAAAACGTCCATTGAATGGGCTTTATTGCTTCTTTGATCGCGATCTGTATAGAGCTCTCATTGAGAACGATTCAGCACATATTATTTGCATTTTTTTATATAGCTTCACGCTATATCCAGTGTTAAGACATTTCGTTAGCAATATTTGCAAAATTTTCAAGACATTGTGTGTTGAGTACAGAATTTAACGCCGCACTTTGCTTTATCACCAAAATGAGATAACAAAAATATTAAACAATTAATTTAGCTGAATGCGAACGCACATCGAACCCACAAGAGTCAAGCGCTAATACCACTGTGCCACTACGGCCCTATATCGTTTAAAAGCAAGCACTTTTCTTAAAGCGGACATTTATATCTATCCTTTGTGTTGAGAACAATAGTTGTGATGAAAGAGATTTTTAATTTCACATTCGGACTTTTCATGAAAGTCTCAGTTTTATCTATTAGTCTTTTCATGTTGCTTGATTCTTTTACACTTTTACTAAGGTCTTTTAAAGTGCGGGATAAATGAGCTCGACGTTTGTTTACAAATAGATGATACTAACGGTTCAAGCTATATTAAAAGAACTGTACAAAAGATTTTTAGTTTACAATGACTTTTATAAATTTTTAGCTTTCAGAGAATATTTTTCGTGGAATTGTAAAAGGGGATGATGTATAAATAAACTCGAGTGCGTGCAGCCTATATAGAAGAGATTTATTAATATAAATTTTATTAGATTCGTCAGTATTTTGTTTTTTTTTTTGTTTTTCGTATAGTTTTTTTTTGTTTCATTAAGAAAATAGAGAAATCATAAGTTTTCTTAAAAAAATAAATATATCTCCTTTAGCTTTAAAAAACTACCTCAAATTAGAACTGCAGATGTGAGTCCCTTACATGAGTATACCAGGCTCTCAGCCAGTAGAGATAAATGGCGATTGCTTGTGAGGAGTATAGCATCTGCCAAATATTTTGCCGATTATTTCGTTCAACTCTCTCGGCTGGGTTCTCTTACTATAAGCTATTTTAAGCTCTGAGTGAACTTAAGGTTAATAAGAAAGTAAATATTATTTTCTTTTACAAAAATATTTCATATACACACAATATCTCTAGAATATTAAAAAACCATTCTATGTATTTTTAACCGACTTCAAAAGAGGTGGTTATCAGAGTCATTACGTGTAAGAACCTTGAAATGATACTGTTGGAACTGCCTAATATTAGAGTAAGATTTATTAAGAATTCCAAGGAAGTCTAAATTTCGTGTCCGTATGTTTGACCACAAATTACTCGGAAACTAAAAGTCGTATCAAGATTGATTCTTTTTGACTTTATTAAAATATTTTTAACTGTGTTTCGAATGTCAGTCATTAATAATATTTTTCATTTTACTATAATATCTACTAAATAAGAGCAGTCTTAACTTCATCATTTTGAAAATGGACTGTCCATTAAAGTTGTCGTTCTAAAAGCGTGTACGGAATTACTCGAAATGAACAAGTCCCGGGTTGAACAAGTTGTACTAAGATTAAATGGTTACTAACAGCCATTAGTTATAGAAATATTTTGTATTTTTTTTATGTTTTATTCAAAATTTATATAAAGAAGTTACTGAATGGAATAGCTATGATTGATAATGATTTTTTAGTTTCACGCTCTATCCCGCTTATAGAAGCGAAGACAATCTAGTGTTAAGATATTCTACTTACTTCTCACGTTGCGCCTCTTTTTTATATTTTGCGTGTTGAGTGGGGTCAGTCAATGTCACTTGTCTTGACATCGGAGCGACGAAACTGTGATTTTCACTCGGAGACTCAATTGCTTTCGTCTAACTGTCAACGTGACGCTAATGGGTTCGATTCCCATTCAGGAGAAGATATTATTTTCATTTTCATCCTCTCTTTAAAAGATAAGATGTGGTATTGAGTTCCGCATTCAACACGTATTGTCTTTAGAATTGTGTGTAAAGTGAAGTGAAGTAAAAAATATTATCACTTACCACGTAACACCGAATCTTTTGGCGTGCATTTTTTCGTAGATCCATATCTTTTCTGATTCAGCACCGATGAACACTCCAGTCTTCGTGTCACGCAGCTCATTTGGATTCAAACCTGTAATAAAACATGTCAAAATCAATAAGAATATTTAAAATTTTAAAAAAGTATTATATTGTTTTTATTTTTTTCCTTTATAATTTCAATATGGTAAACGTAAAGAAAATTTTAATGGATGAAAAAAATGAAAAAAAATAATCATATATGGAAAAAAATTAAAAAAAATTATCATATATGGTCGGCAGGCAGATAATTTGAAGATATTATATTCGAGAGTGTTGAATTACTTATCAGTCTATACTCTGTCTTATCAGAACAGAAAAAAAAAAAAAAACATTTTTAAACATTTTTTAAAGTGTTATTATCCACACGTAGGAAAGAAAAATGCTTATTTAGAAAACGTATAAAAATTGGAACGTAACGGGTTCGAATCCTGCTACGTTCAAATTTTTATACGTTTTCTAAATAAGTAAAAATAAATCATTTCCCTTCCTCCCTCTACCTAATTTACTATATGCGGAATCAGTGAAAATGAAAAAAAAACGTTCCCCCAAGTTAAAATCGAACCTAGGACCGTCGTGATATCAAAAATATTATCCTATCCAAACTATCTCTAAGTCACGCTATCAAGATAGCGTAAAGCAATACGTTAAACTAATTAAATACCTGTTGCTCTTTATAGAATGTATAGAAGTTACAAATCATCTGAATATATGTTATCTACTAATTAAATGGATATTAATCTTGGAAATTCAATAACTATTATATATATAATAATAACATTATATTCAGTATAAACGTCAATAGAATAGAATTATATATATAAACGAGAAGATTCCTCTGATTGTTATTTATTTCTGTAATTAATATTTTGAACATAATATTTTTTTTTGTTAATAAATTATTGCCCGAAGGATATATTATGGTAATTTAAAAAAAATAATAAATTAGCTTCACATTGTATCCCGCACAGAGCAGGGTAGATAGAGAAAACCTAGTGCTAAGACACTCCGTTAAAATAATTCTGCCGAATTCTAGAGGCATTGCTTGTTTAGTAATGGAATACAATGCCGCGTTTTGCCTCGACACCAGAGCGAAGAAATTAAAATAAAAAAAATATATATATTAGATTTCTTCGGGGTGACTGGAAACGCGACTGGTGGTGGGTTCACACAACCAGTCCCGTTTACAGTTCGTAAACCACTTGCGCCCCTACGCCACGACTGGTCTGGTAAATTCTATTATATTAAAATGTATGTTTGTCTCTACATTTTTCTTCTCTATGCTACGAAATGAGCTACAAATATAAATTTATAATGGTATTTAGTTTTTTTTAATTTGGATTGTGAATTTTTACTTAATTTCATAATTTTAGGTCTACGCCCTCTAGGAAACTCTCTAGGAAATACATAAAGGTTTTGATTACGCGTAGCTCATAGAAAATGCGAAGCAAATAAAGCATAAACGCTCGATTCTGAAGATTCGAATAGATTATGAAAAAATATTTTTTTTATGTTTTCTGTGATCCAAGGAACTGTAGACCTGGATATTTGATATTTATTTCAGCTTATTGCCAGTGATCTTGAAAAAAATGGTATTGATAGAGGGACAGAGAGGCACAAGGATAATAAAATGATCTTAAAAGGGGTCCGGTCTTTTAGCTGCACGCTATATACCGCACAAAGAAAAATAGGCAGAGGGAACCCGGAAAACTAGAGGTGTGCTCCGTCCCCATTGAGTCAATTGCGTTCCCCACTCTCCGCTTTATTGCGTCCGCATTACGTGTTGCCGCGCTACTACAGCAAAAATATTAAATATCACATACATTTCCTCGAGTGGGATTTGAACTCAAAACCTGTCACACTTATAGTCGCACGTTTTTGTAGTTTTGTACAATTTTTTAGAAGAGACGTTTTATAAACAAATTTAATGTTGAAAAAAGAAGAAAATCTTCATATGCAGTCAAGTGTTACTTATGATACAAATGCACTGTTTTAAATTATAAACAACTATTATACTTTCTCTTTAGTTTTCTAATAAAAAAATATATTTTATAGTCACGACAGACCTACTTCTAGCTTGTTTTTCCTTTTCCATTCGCACTTTTACTTGGTACATTAAATATTAAAATTTAATTTTTCGCTGCAACTGTCCCCAGTTCTGAGTTTGCTGAAATATTTTATAATTTATATACTATATATACTATTTTCTATACTATATATACTGAGGCCGGTCGTGGCGCAGCGGCACGAGGTGTGACTGCAAAACCGACTGGTTGTGGGTTCGATCCCCACTCGAGGAGATGAAAATATTTACTTAAATTTATATTTCCATTTTCTTCGCTCTGGTGTCGAGGTTAAGCGCGGCGTTGAGTTCTGCCACTCAACATGCAATGCCTCCAGAATTCGGCAGAAAGTGGGGAACGGAGTGTCTTAACACTAGGTTCCCTCTGCCTACCCTGCTGTGTGCGGGATACAGCGTGAAGCTAATTTAATTTAATTTAATTTTTTATATATACTAATATATATACTATTTTCGTGAAATGAAGAATGGAAGAATGGTATACGCTGTGGTTGTGTGTTCGATTTCCACTTAGAATGTATTTTATTATCATATTTGATAGATTTAAATGCACAATAATATAACAAAAAAATCTCTTTAAAAACTTGCAGCCACGACTAGGTCTATTCCAGGCTTTATCTTCAAAAAGTCCTAAAGTCCTCCTCAATTTCGTCCAACCATCTGAGCTTTTATCTCTCTAGGATTCTCATGTCCAGTGTACTATTTAGCAAAGATATGGATGTTCTAGTTTCTCTCATTTTCTCCTCATGCGCGAACCATCTGAGACTTCCAACTGTGACACCTTTGCTTTACTTATATTCCGTTCGCCGTACATGTGGTAGCTATTACCCAATTGTTAATATAACGAAATATTAATAAATATTAAGATATTTTAGAAGATTTTGAACGAGGCGCCGAGGCACAAATATGTGAATATAAATGCGACGGTTGTGGGTTTGAAATCGATTCTTACTTGAGAAAATTAATTATTATTTATTAATATTCTCATTTCTTCGCTCTGGTACCAAATGTGTCGTTGAGTTCCGCCACTCAACTCACAATACCTCAAAAATCCGATGGAAAGTAATATTTTTACGGAATATTTTTACACTAGATTTCCTTTGTCTGCCTGAAATTAAAATGAAATTAAATGGAAGATGATATACATTTCATTCTGAAAATAGTACAAGTTTTGAAAATATTTATTCTTTAAACTACAAGGTGGCATACGCTTTAAGATTAAAAAAAATCTGAAACCGAAGTTTCTTCAAAGAAAACCAGAAATCCAGGTAATATTTCAAGCCTACCATTAAAGGAAATGCTTTGTCACAAGTAGTCTTTTAGAACGGCCCCGTAATAGGTAATGGGGCCGTTCTAAAAGAGCTCTCATTAGAGGGCTTGAATGTGTGTATGTATGACTTTTTCATACATGAGAGCGTAAACTCATCTATAATTATAAAACATTTATATTTTTTTTTAAGTATAAAAACTTGGAGTGTTTGTTGAGTTTGTGGAGTTATTTGGTTTACTTTGCAAAAATAAGACATAGATGAATCGAAGTAAGGACAAGCGCGGCGATGTGCTCCGTCACTTAAGATCACGTATCTGGCGGTGGGCAAAGAGAAGAGGATAGAATGTTATAATACAAAGTTTTTTATGAGGCCAGTCGTGGCGTAGGGGCGTTAAAATGTACAACCGTATACGTGGCTGTTGTAAGTTCAAATCCTACTCGAGGAAACGAAATATTTAATATTTTTATTTGCTTGCTCTGGTAACGAGGCAACCTACAGCATACAGCGTGTAAAAAAAATCAGGAGTATACCCATTTGTGTAGGAAATTAAAAATTAAATCAAAATTATATCAGCTTCACGCTGTATCCCACACACAGCAGGGTAGGCAGAGGGAACCTAGTGTTAAGACACTCCTGTTCCCCACATTCTGCCGAATTCTGGAGGCATTGCGTGTTGAGTGGCAGAACTCAACGCCGCGCTTAACCTCGACACCAGAGCGAAGAAATGGAAATATAAATTTAAGTAAATATTTCATCTCCTCGAGTGGGGATCGAACCCACAACCAGTCGGTTTTACAGTCACACCTCGTGCCGCTGCGCCACGACCGGCCTCTAGGCCGGTAGGAAAAGCTTAAAAAAAGATAAATTGAGAATTGATAAACTGTTAAAGAAAGTTACTTTATCAGATTATATTTACATATAATTTCCTTCCATTGCATTAAAATTTAAAAAGCACATAAAAAATAACCGATTTTCACATTTTTTCACATCTAGGTTTGTGGTTTAAGTCTGGCTTTGTCTTAAAGAAATCGCAAGCTCTTACAGGCTTTCAGTGCGACCTCGATACGTAATACGTCGGTCTCATTAGACGTCAAGTCTATGAACTATATATACATACTTATATGGTTGTATTTTATATATTTATATCTAAATATCTATACTTTTAGAGGCCGTTATAGCGCCTGTTGTAGTGAGATATTGTACCATTGTAAAATATCTCACTAAAAACACTCGAGAAAAGGAATTGTTTTCGTTTTCTTACAAAAAAAAATAGAACGCGGTATTGAGTTCCGCCACACAACTCACAATGTCTTAAAAAATCTAGTGGAATCGTGAACACTCCGGTTCCTTCGGCCTGCTATGCAAGATACAGCGTAAAGGAGTCATTACTTGAGCAATATTTTTAAAGAATATCCCTTTATTACCAAAAATATCTTATCTAAATTATAAGGACGATCAATAATTTTCTAAAAGATGCCAGTCGTGGCGCAGGGGCACATGCGACTGTAAGCGCGAAAGGGTGTGGTTTCGATTCCTACTTGAAGAAAAGAAATATTTAATATTTTTATTTATTCACTCTGATCGTCACCAGAGGCAATGCGAGATCCAGATCCCCAGAATTCAGCGGAAATGGGGAGCGTAGAGTCTCAACGCTAGTTCAAAAAGGACTCACACTTATTTTTTTTTTAGTAAGTTAATTAAGTTTGACAACATTAAGTCGTTGAAAGAAATAATTTCAAATGCTCCAAAGCGTAAGTTTACATTTCAGAAAGCAATGCCGTATAACTTGAAACTTTCTAACTGAAGTTCCTATAAAAGGAATGTGATAAATTTCGAACGGTATCGGTATTTACAATGGAATTGATTTATCAATGTTGACTGGATTTTAGGATTTGTTATGAATTTTAAGTTGCAAATTTGGTGCTTGGGATATAAGATTTTATTTGCTGTATGCTGTATCCACAGAGAAAAGAGAGAGGAACAGGGAGGAAAGGAATCTAGTATTAAGACATGTCGTTCCCCATTTTCCGCCGTGTTCTGGACACAATCCGTGTTGAGTGACGGAAATCAACGCCGCGCTATGCCTCGAAACCAGAGTAAAGAAAATGAATATATTATATATTTCATTTCCTCGAGTTGAAATCGAATCCACAACCTGTCGCGTTTACATTTACACTTTGTGCCCCAGCGCCACGAATGACTTTAAGCAAATAAGATTTTAGTTACTTTATAATATATATAGCAAATCCGCATACAGCAAGACAGACAGCCAAGGTAGGGAACCTAGTATTTTGATATCATTCTCCATGCACCGTCCAAGTTTCGAGACACTAAGTGATTAATGACAGACGCCAGTGCTGTGCTTTATATTGTTATCAGAGCATCCCCTAGTGGAAATCGAACCTAAAAACCGTTTCGTTTACAGTCACACGTTGCGCCACTACGACCTCATCGACGACGGCCTTATTATAGTAATAACATCAAATTATCACATATTAAGAGAACCCTAAAAATATCTCTACTAGAACTTACGAAGTTTAACTAAAGCTGTTCTAAAAATAAAATTACGTAACAAAAAGTAAAGTATTACTTTTATAAAGATCAAACTTTAGACAAGACCTGTGTCGTTGGACGTTGCCAAAATTATTTCTTTTTTATATTCCTTTTTTTTTAATTTTGAAGCTTAAGAGGTTTTAGGTATGACGATACTTCAAAGTAGCAAGTAGCTATATAATTTACTATTTTTTTTTCGTTGTCACGTTTTACAACGCAGAAAGAGGGATAGCAGATTTCTCTGCTGATCTAGAATCAAAACAATCCATTCTTTGCCCTGCTTTTTTCATTTTTTCGAACTCTCTTAGTAACAAGACAAAGCGCGGCGTTGCGTTACACTATTGAACACGCACATGGATCTGCCTACTCGTCAGTACAGAAAAATGTCTGAAACCGTAAATATAATTACAGTCTTCAAAAAATAACATTAGTATTCTAAGCGACAAAGTGTTTTTTCTCTTAATTAATTAAAGGACTTAGGGAAAGCCGCAAGCTTCGTTAAGGTTGAACGTGTTAATGTGTACTAAAATAACTTGCAGGTTTTACGTGATGATTTTTTCTCAGTTTTTGGGTCTGCCATTGATTTTTTTTTATTTCAATGTAATATTTAAAAATGATGTTCTATAGCTTACTTAATTTAATTTTGATCGCAGCATAGGCAAAAATAAACATTTTTTAAGTGATATTCCATATTTAGGAAAGTAAAATATTTAATAAGAAAAATATTTAAAAGTTTAAAAAGGCCGGTCGTGGCGCAGCGGCACTGCAAAACCGACTGGTTGTGGGTTCGATCCCCACTCGAGGAGATGAAATATTTACTTAAATTTATATTTCCATTTCCTCGCTCTGGTGTCGACGTTAAGCGCGGCGTTGAGTTCTGCCATTCAACACGCAATGCCTCCAGAATTTGGCAGAAAGTGAGGAACGGAGTGTCTTAACACTTGGTTCCCTCTGCCTACCCTGCTGTGTGCGGGATATAGCGTGGAGCTAATTTAATTTAAATTTAAAAGTTTTCCCGCTACGTTTAAATGCTTATACGTTTTCTTGATAAGTATTAATAAATTATTTATTATTTTCATTTCCTCGCTCTGGTACCAGACAAAACATGGCGGTGAGTTCCTCCATCTAACACGCAACAACTCGGAAATTTGGCTTCATGTATGCATGAAGTTCCATTATGTGTGGCTTTTAGTTCAGTTCTTCAATTTCCTAAAGTCCTATTATGTTTTTATAAAGAACGAATATAAATAAAAACGACAGAATTAGAAGAATAGAATGCGTTTGTTTTTTTATTTCTCCGCTTTTAATTTTTCCCAATAACATACACACAAAAAAAATTAAACAACTTTCATACTACTTACTGACCTAAGTATACCTAATAATATCGAACATTACCATTATATTTTCACCACCTGAACTATTTAGAAGGTTAAGAGGGCTTAGGGAAAAGTATATTTTTGTAAAATAAGTTATTTAAGGCTTGTTACACAATTTTAAGATTTTTTTTTTGGTTTTGTTCAATTTCGTTTGTTTTCACAGATATTTAAATATTTATTTAAATATGTATTTTCACAGATATTTAAATATGTATTTATATAAATTTATTTAAAAAAAATAAGTCCCGCTGAGTTTCTTGCGCCGGTTCTTCTCAGGTCTGAGGCATTAACTTTAGTGAACTGGTGGTAAATTATTTGACGTTCAAAAAATAAAGCATGTAACTTCTTATTTTGAATAAAATTATTTGAATTTGAATTTAAAGTTTAAATTGCAAATTAAAAGCCTAACATTAGGAAGTACTTTTAATGATAATAAATAGTAATTTTAAATCTGACATTACAATACAAGGACCTTAATACAACTTCACGCTGTATCCTGCATTAAGACACACCATTTTCTAGGCATTGCGTGTTGAGTGGCGGAACTCAACGCCGGGCTTTAGTGCCAGAGCGAAGAAATGAGAATAATAATTAATTCCCCCGAGTGGCGATTCACTCGGCCCACAGCAGTCACTTTGCTCCCATTAAGTCACTTCACATACAAATAAATTAATTCATCAAGTCATTAATTTTCATAAATAAATTATAAATAGAGGTCAGTCTTCGCGATTGTAAACGTGACAGGTTGTGGGTTTGATTCTCACACGAAGAAGTGAAATATTTTATGCTTTCATTTCCTCACTCTGGTAACGAGATAAAGAGCGGCGTTGGGTTCCGCCACTCAAAATGCAATGCCTCTTGAATTCGGCGGAAAGTGGGGAACCGAAGTGTCTTAATGAGAACCGAGTGTCTTAACCTTAGGTTCCTAGGTTCTCTCTGCTTTAATTTGCTATGGGATACAGCGTAACGCTAAAAACAATATAAATTGTGAATCAAAATATTAATTAAGCTTGAAAATTTTCACCATAAATGGTTATTTATTTAGATTTTAAATTCATTCGGTAGAGATATCTTTTTCTTATCTAGATAATTTTAAAAATATTTCTATTATGTAACTAAAATGAAAAAAAAAAAACAAAGACATTTTTTTGTTATTTTGTGAAAATATCTCAATTGTACTTTTTTTTCTTACACAGAGTAAGATATTCATACAAAGTAAAATCCGTTAGACCAAACACGTGCCAACTGAACAACTATAATAGAACATAATTTTATTAAACAAAACCCACAAGGATCGTGACCTGAAACCGTCGCATATTGCCGCCATTTTGTTAACGCAATAAAGGCGGGAAAACTGCTGTCAACGCAAAAGAAACGCAAAGGAAACGCGTTTTAAAAATGGAACCTTTCTATTCTAATCTTTAAGCCACCAGCCAGTACGAGTGAATATAACGACGTGATAATAAATATGCAGAGATCCATGTGACACAGTACCTGTTTAGATATTTATTTAAGAAAAAAATAAGAATAAGGTTACGTTTGTACTTGCTTCTAAAATTTAAACATTCCTTAATAGTGTTTGAGGCCGGTCGTGGCGCAGCGGCACGAGTTGTGACTGCAAAACCGACTGGTTGTGGGTTCGATCCCCACTCGAGGAGATGAAATATTTACTTAAATTTATATTTCCATTTCTTCGCTCTGGTGTCGAGGTTAAGCGCGGCGTTGAGTTCTGCTACTCAACACGCAATGCCTCCAGAATTTGGCAGAAAGTGGGGAACGGAGTGTCTTAACACTAGGTTCGCTCTGCCTACCCTGCTGTGTGCGGGATACAGCGTGAAGCTAATTTATTTATTTATTTAATAGTGTTTCCGTCGTTTCAGTGGTACCTGTAACTGTGTGGTATTTATTGTTGATGTGTTGGAGGAAATTCGAAAAAATATGTATTCATTGGATAGCTTTTGGAAATACATGTATATTTTTTAGTTGTTGAATTCCACCACTTAACACGCAAAGTTTCGAAAAATCAGCGGAAAGTGGAGAACGAAAGAATCTCAATGGGAACTCACTGTCTTAATATTAGGTTCCTCGAGTAAGACACGAATCCACAACCCGTTTGCGTTTGCAGTGTATGCACCTGCGGCACGACTGGCCTCTAATTTGATTTTGACTTTTTAAATTAAGTTAAATAACCAATATTATTTATACTTGAGGCTAGTCGTGGCGCAGGGGCACGAAGTGTGACTGTAAAACCGACTGGTTGTCGGTTCGACCCCTACTCGAGGAGATGAAATATTTACTTAAATTTATATTTCCATTTCTTCGCTCCGGTGTCGAGGCAAAGCGCGGCGTTAAGTTCTGTCACTCAACACGCAATGCCTCCAGAATTCGGCAGAAAGTGGGGAACGGAGTGTCTTAACACTAGGTTCCCTCTGCCTACCCTGCTGTGTGCGGGATACAGCGTGAAGCTGATTTTTTTTTATTTATACTTAGCCGGAAAATGTAGCTCCAGAACAAAAGTATACAAGTTCTGACATTTGTATTAAAATAGTTATCTGAGTATTGACGTACTCAGTCAAATTGCAACGAATTCGCAACCAAATTGGGTCACTTTTGGTAAATGGAGTGCAAATTGATGAACCTTTATTTTTTTAAGTAATTTTCATTTATATTTTATTCTTCACTGAGAGTTTCACAGAATAATTATATGTATAAATTACCTCGTTCTCACGTTTCTGTTGATTTAGAGAAGACGCTTCTAATGAAATATTAATGTTAATATGAGGCCAGTCGTGGCGCAGGGGCACAAAGTGTAACTGTAACCGACCTGTTGTGGGTTCGATTCCCACTAGAGGAAATTAAATATTTATTTAAATTTATATTTTCATTTCCTCCGCTACTCAACACGCAATGCCTCCGGAATTCGTCAGAAAGTGGTGAACAGAGTGTCTCAATACTAGGTTACCTCTGCTTTCTCCTACACGTGCGAGATACAGCGTGAAGCTGATTTATTTGATTCTAATATTTTCATTTCTTCACTCCGGTTGACACTAGAAGTAAAACGAAAATACAAATCTCCAGAATTCAGTGGAAAATAGGGATGCATAGAATGCATGAATAGGGATAGACACTATGCCCCTTCTACCTACCCTGCTATATGCGGGATATAGCGTGAAGCTGAAAAAATTTCTCACGTCCTTCTTTATTAGTAAGCTAATTAAGTTTCACAGCATTAAGTCGTTGAAAGAAACAGTTTCAAATGCTCCAAAGCGAAAGTTCACGTTTCAGATAGCAATGCCGTATAACTTGAAATCTTCTAACTGAAGTTGCAATAAAACGAGTGTAAGAAATGTCGAACGGTATCGGTATCTACAATAGGATTGATTTATCTGTGTCGACTGGGTTTTAGGATTTGTTTCAAATTTTAAGTTGCAAATTTGGTGTTTGTTATATAAGATCATATTTAGGGATAGACAGAGGGAACCTAATATTACTTATCCCCAATTTCCGCCGAATTCTGGAGCCATTGCGTGTTAGGCAGTGGAACACAACGGCGCGTTTTACCACGAAACCAGAGCGAAGAAAATGGAAATATTAAATTTCAAGTGGGCATCGAATCCACAACTTGTTGTTTTTATAGTCACACTTTGTACCCTTGCGCTATTACTGACCTCAAGTTAAAAAGGCCTCAAAGAAATATTTTATTTGCTCTAGATGTATCCCACTTATACAAAGATAGAAAGAGGGAACCTAGTGTTTTGACACTTCATTCTACATGCAACATCCAACATTTTCGAGACATTACGTGATAAATGGCTTAAATCAACGCCGTGCTTTCTCTTATTATAACATCAAAAAAATTAAAATTATTTATTTTCCCAAGTGGAAATCAAACCTACAACCGTTGCGTTTACAGTGATACGCGGCACCCCTACGACCTTATCGACGACGGCCTTATTAAATAAAATAATAACATTAAATCATCTTATATTATAGGTCAAGATTCAAATGCATAAATCTGCAAGTATGTTTTTTTTATGAAACTTTTTTTAAAAAAATGATACATGATAGTAGAATATATAATACCAGGGTTACCTAGAAGAATCGTGCAGCAATCATCTTTAATTAAATTTATGGTAATGCATTTTAGTTGATCGTGGCGTTGAGTTTTGCCACTCAACACGCAATGCCTCCAGAATTCGGCAGAAAGTGGGGAACGGAGTATCTTAACACTAGGTTCCCTCAGCCTATCCTGCTGTGTGCAGGATACAGCGTGAAGCGGATTATTTTAATTGACAAATTGTTAACATCATTTGTAAGAAAATCGCATAAGAAATTGAAAAAATATTGGCTGCCAGCTCTCAGTCCGCCGCAAGCCCAGGGCTGGTCTAATACAGGTCACTTAATGTTAATAATTTGCACTCATATATTTTTAATGAATTATATATCAAATTAACAAACCCTATAACACTTGGTTGCCTGCAATTATTTTAATTGCCGCAAACAGAAGTTGCCATCATTTATATTATTTTATTTTGGTTTGGTTGACTATGAGAATAGACGATGAAATCCGCAGTTTGCTTTACGTTTTAAAGAAAAATATCATGTCTCAAAAACTCAATCTTAAATTCAATCTTTATTCTAACTATTTCTCTGTTAAATTATGATTTTAAACATACAAAATACATATAGAAACTTATGTAAAGAAATCATTCTTGTTTTTTAAGTGAAATAATGAAGGACGAACCAACAAAACAGACACAAAATGAAGCTTTCATAATTATTTTTTTATTCTTGTTATACACAATCCAATTCTATTTATTTATAATTACAATACTTTAATACTAATTCTAACAACAACTTTATCCACAGTATTTTAAAATGTAATTAACACTAGTACCGTGTCGTTTGTGCTTTTATTTGAAATCCACCGGAAAAGATTCA
Organism: Heliconius himera; assembly: GCA_021202915.1. Taxonomy (NCBI): domain Eukaryota; kingdom Metazoa; phylum Arthropoda; class Insecta; order Lepidoptera; family Nymphalidae; genus Heliconius; species Heliconius himera. Next base: position 98,767 of record JAJHJA010000834.1, read on the forward strand.
ATACGCAATACCTCCAGAATTCGGCAGAAAGTGGGGAACGGAGTGTCTTAACACTAGGTTCCCTCCCTCTGCCTATCCTGCTGTGTGCGGGATACAGCGTGAAGCTGATTTTATTTACCGGAAAAGACACAGCACACTACCGTCAATTAATACAATCGGTAAGCAGAAACCAAATCAAATGACGTTCTCTTAATTACAGCGACACCTGAATATAAAAAAGATCATTAGAAATAATGCTTCATATAATATAAGTAAATTATCCTAACCTCAACAACAATTATTTTGTAATTATATTTTGTAAATAATAAATGGACCAGTACATTTACTGAGGCCGGTCGTGGCGCAGCGGCACGAGGTGTGACTGTAAAACCGACTGGTTGTGGGTTCGATCCCCACTCGAGGAGATGAAATATTTATTTAAATTTATATTTCCATTTCTTCGCTCTGGTGTCGAGGTTAAGCACGGCGTTGAGTTCTGCCACTCAACACGCAATGCCTCCAGAATTCGGCAGAAAGTGGGGAACGGAGTGTATTAACACTAGGTTCCCTCTGCCTACCCTGTTGTGTGCGGGATACAGCGAAGTGAAGCTGATTTATTTATTTATTTTTGCATTTACTTTATAAATTGTACAAATCTAACATATAAAAGTAGCTCATTTGATAGTAAGTTCGAAAATATATAAATAAACAGTTTCTTAAGCCATGATCAGCCGAATACTGTAAACAGAACGCAACGCCGCTCGTCTCATTCCTTCCATATTCAAACCACATTACCATAATAATAATGACTGCCATCATCATCACCATGATCCTCATCATCACCATTATTAGCTTCTCCTCTTCCACTTCTGGATAATAGTACGTCACAGAACCCTTCAGCCTTCAGCTCTTACGTATTCAGCCGATGCCAGTCACATGTAAAGAAAAGTAAGTGTTTAATACCTACAAACGCTTATACACATGCTCCCGTCCGTATGTATGTCTGTCTGTTTGTCTGTCTTAATTATTTATGACCTGCTTAAATCATTTTCATTTTCTCTCTCTGGCGCTCGTTATTGGTAACAAGATAAAGCGCGGCGTTGTGTTACACAACTGAACACGCACATGGTCCTGCCTACTCGTTAGTACAGAAAAATGTCTGAAATCGTAAATATAATTAAGAGTCTTAAAAAAAATATCATTAGTATTCTCAACGACAAAGTGTTTTTTCGTTTAATTAATTAAAGGACTTAGGGAAAGCCGCCAGCTTCGTTAAGGTTGAACGTGTTAATGTGTACTAAAATAACTTGACGACAAATTGGTTTTTTGTACTCCGTTTTTCGGTCTTTCATTTTACGAGCTACCATTGATTTTTTTTATAATAATGTTGTTATATTTAAAAATGATGTTCAATTTGTTTACTTAATTTTATTTATTTTTTGAATGTTCTATTGGTAAATTTTCACTGTGAACGCGGTGGTCAGGGGTTTGATTGCCGCACGAGGAAATAAATTATTAAACAAACGCAACAGCTCGGGAATTTGGTATCATGCATGCATGAAGTTCCATTATATGTGGCATTTAGTTCAGTTCCCCAATTCCCTAAAGTCCAATTATATTTTAAAAAGCGCGAAACCAGAGCGAAGAAATGGAAATATAAATTTAAGTAAATATTTTATCTCCTCGAGTGGGGATCGAACCCACAACCAGTCGGTTTTACAGTCACACTTCGTGCCGCTGCGCCACGACTGGCCTCAATGGCAATTAAATGGCCGCTGTGGACGAAGTGAAATAGCTATACAGAGACTGTACCGTCTGGCGCTCCGTTCTTTTAGGCTTCACGCTAGAGATTTTTAAAAAATTAAAAATTGCCAGCCATTATAATTTTATTATTATATTAATTAATTGCCAGTGAGGCCAGTCGTGGCGCAGCGGCACGAAGTGTGACTGAAAAAATGATTGGTTGTGGGTTCGATCCCCACTCGAGGAGATAAAATATTTACTTAAATTTATATTTCCATTTCTTCGCTCTGGATTCGAGGCTAAGCGCGGCGTTGAAATCTGCCACTCAACACGCCATACCTCCAGAATTCGGCAGAAAGAGGGAAACGGAGTGTCTTAACACTAGGTTCCTTCTGCCTACCCTGCTATGTGCGGGATACAGCGTGAAGCTAATTATATTTTTATAAAGAACAAAAATAAATAAAAACGTCACAATCAGAAGATTAGAATGCGTTTTTTTTTAATTTCTCCACTTTTAATTTTATCCCAAATACATATAAACAACAAAAATTAAACAAATTTAGTACTACTTACTAGTAGCATATAATATTGAATACTACCACTAAATTTTAACAACCTGTTTCAAAAGAACCATTCAACTTCTGAATTTATACCTCTACAGCCTATAATAGCCTGTAACGCTATAAACATTGTGTTCTATGAAACCATTGTGCCCATAGGCACTTAGTAATTACATGATACATTTTTATAGACAGCTCGTATCTAGAATATTTTTTTTAAAGTGTTAAATAATTTAAAAGTTTAAGAGCGCTAACGAAATAGTATTTATTTTAACTTTTAGTTTAACACTGTATCCCGCACAGCAGGGTAGGCAGAGGGAACCTAATGTTAAGATACTCCATTTCCCCATTTTAAGCAGAATTCTTAGCATTTACTTACTTCCCAATCCCGCTGTATGAGGGATATAGCGTGAAGGTAGTACCAGAAAAAAAAAAACATCTTGTGCACTGGCACGCACGGTTGCTATTTCGACATTTTAATTGAATAAGAGTACGTCAGCGTGTGCTCGACGTGCGGTTGTCATTTGCAAACTGTGTGGAAATTCAATCAAAACACGCTCCCAAAATCTAGTATGAATTGAAGAATCTGATGAAAGGATTCTATAGAATGATGTTTTGACACGCGATGGTTTTAGGTTTGATTTTTAGTTCGGAAAATAATTGCATTTAAATTATTAAGTGCTTTAAATGGCGGAGTGTCTTAACACTAGGTTCCCTCTGCCTACCCTACTGTGTGCGGAAATTGAGGAACTGATTCGAGGTGTCTTAACACTAAGTTCCCTTAATGACAATGGACGAAGTGCAATAGGTATACAGAGACTGTAACGTTTGGCGCTCTGTTCTTTCAGGCTTCCAACAAGAGATTTGACGCGCTGTATCCCGCACTAGGCAAAGTAGGCATTGGGAACCTAGGAACCTAGTAAGACAACAATAAATACATATATATTGTTATATTCAACATAATAATATGTTGTTTTTCATTGTCTGTATACAAATAACAACAATTCAGAGGTGAACTAAATAAAGCTAGAATGACTGACACTCGTCGATTTATACCTCGAGACACAACTTGTCTCAAATACATAGTGGATGTAGCTGCTTTGATATTGCGTTCAAACTAAAACAGCTTACTCTAAAGCTTTAATATTTGGCAAAGATCCTTCATCTGGTTATAACTTGGTATACACTGTATGGAATGTAATATGATTCTGGTAGGATTAGCTTTAGTAAAATACTTATTTAGAAAACGTATAAAAAATTGAACGCAGCGGGACTCGAACCCGCGCCTCCTGGAAACCGACCAGGACCTGGTCGGTTTCCAGGCGGTTTCGCTGCGTTCAAATTTTTATACGTTTTCTAAATAAGTATTTTTCTTTTCGAAGTGTGGAATAACACTTTAAAAATGTTTAAAAATAGCTTTAGTAAATTTTATTAACTTTCTAATGAGACGACGGCGAAAAGCGACGGGCTATGGGTTCGATTTCCACTCGAGGATATAAAATATTTTATACTTTAATTTCAGAAAGGAAATTAAATATTTTATATTTTCATTCTATCCTCGCTCTATCCTCGATACCAAAAAAGCTCAGAATGTTTAGAATTCGGCGGAAAGTGAGAAACGAAAGTGAAACGGAATCGTCGTCGAAATTTTAATGAAAACGGGGACTAGAGCTAATCTAGGTTGCCAGGTTCACTCTGCCTACCCTGCTACGTCCGGAATACGACGTGAAGTTAAAAAATATGTAATTATAAATCAAATTATTAATTAAGTCACAAAATTTCAACTATAAACAAAGAAGTCTCTCTCATATATAGCTAATATAAAAAATTATTTCCTTGATAAAAATTAAAAACAAATTAGACACAATCTTTTTATTAAAAAGCACTGTAATTCTAAAACGTAAAGGCCACATGCGTTTCTTAAGTAGATAAATCTTTATAATTATATTCCTTATATTTTGCGGTATAACCAGAAAAGCAGAGTCTTAAATCAACAACAGTCGTCTGTTGTAGCGCAGTGGCACAACGTCAGCCTGTACACGTGACTTTTGTGGAATTACACACAAAAGGTGGAATATATTGTATAAACAAAGTAGGAATGTATATTGATAGTTCATACCTCCACTTTCTTTTAAGCTGATGAACCGTTATGCTTCATTTTCTTAGATATGGTTTTGGTTATTTTCTGAACTAAATGTAATATTTTCTAACTGTATATTACTAAAAATATCTCAGTTGTTCTTTTATTTTTTTAAGTAAAGACCGTTCGACCAGACACGGGTAAAATAAACAACTATAATAGAACATAATTTGATTAAACAAATTCCGCAAGGATCGTGACCTGAAATCTTCGCATATGGCCGCCATTTTTTTAACGTAATAAAGGCGGGAAAACTGCTGTCACACGTTTAAAAATGGAACCTTTCTTTTCTAATCTTCAAGCCACCAGTCAGTACGAGCGATAAGATTTTAATCTAAATATGAAAATTATTATAAATATGCAGAAATCCTTGTGGCACAGTAGCTATTAATATAAATATTTAAGAAAAAGTAAGAAAGAAGTTACATAATAGTTATTTTTAGAATTGAGACATTTCCTAATAGAGTTTACGTCGGTTAATCAGAATTTTAAATTTAATATTGCAAAAAAGGATCCTAAGTTCTGTATTTTTATTCCACATATTATATGGCATAAGCTCACGCAGTCAACGTGAATGGTGGGTTTTAAAGCCCACTAGTAAAACTGAGGCAGTTATGAACCAGTTTATGGCGCCTTTATAGCGTGTGAAATTCTACCTGTTGGAATGGCGAAACTTTTTTTTAATATATCTTCTCCTTGTGTATAATGTATATGTATTTTTTTTTCTGTTTCCTTGTGACTGACTGTCAATACATCGCGTAGTAAGTAAAAATTTGGCTTGTAGGTTCCCTACGCACCATCCAAATTTCAAAACATTACATACTGATTGTCGGAACTTAAATTTGCAGTTTTGTCTTCTTACCAAGACAAGGAAGTAAAAATAATTCACTTCCCTCATTGGGAATCAAATCAATTCCATAATTAGCATAGCATAAATAATAATAGATTGTGCGTCGCGTTTATACGATGCTAATTGTGGGTTTGATACCCACTCGGGAGAATGGGTTATTATTTAAAAATTAAAATTAAGTCAGCTTCACGCTGTATCCCAGGGCTCTGCTTACCACTCTGTATACATAGACACAGAAGGGTAGGTAGAGGGTACTTAGTGTTAAAAGACTTTATTCCCCACTTTCCGCCGAGTTTTGGAGGCATTGCGTGTTGTGTGGCGGAACTCAACGCCGCGCTTTGTCTCTTCACCAGAGCGAAGACATAACAATATAAATGTAAATAAATATTAAATTTCCTCGAGTGGTGTTAGAACCCACAACTAGTCAATTTTACAGCCACACTTTGTGCCCTTGCGCTAAAACGTTAATATTTTCATTTCTTCGCTCTGGTATAAAGAAAAAGTGCGGCATTTAGTTTCGTCACTCAACACGCAATGCTTCGAAAATTAAGCGAAAAGAGGAGAGCGGAGTGTCTTAGCACTAGGTGCCGTTTGTCTACCCTGCTAAGTACGGGATACAGCGTGAAACTGTATATATGTACATAACATTAAATAAAGATAATGAAAAATTAAGCACACACGAAGTCACAGGCATAAGTTGGTACAGGAATTAGGGAACTGCCGCAGAACTACGTCATTCCGCTCACGATTTCAGAATCTATTATACAGAACGCCTATTGTGTAGAACTTCTATAGTTAGCGTACAAATTAATACCATTATGTTCTATAAGACTGCACCGGCCAGTCGTGGCGCAGGGGTGCAAGCGGGTAAGCGCGACATGTTGTGGATTCGATTCCCAATACATGAATTTAAATCTATACTTATAATAAATCTGTAGAAAAGTCGTTTCTGTACATTGAAAATATTTAAGAAAAAATTAGCCAGGGTGTTAAAGGATAACTAACAGAATCCATTTCCAACATTTTTGGAATTTTTGTCTGTTTGTCTGTTTGTCTGTTTGTCTGTTTGTCTGTTTGTCTGTTTGTCTGTTTATGTGAACACGTATCACGTAAAAAGTACACAATAAATTTAAGCAACTTTTATACATGAAAATTACAAATAAATCAAGGTAGGTTTTAGTCTTTATTTCATTGTAATCGCTTCACTCTATCAAAAGATATAAGTATTTAAGTTTTCAAGACGTTAATATTTGAGATACTAAAAAACGACACAAGTAACGCTATCTATTGACTAATAGTAGGTACTAACGAATCTTGATAACGCAAAAAACGTTCTGTGGAGTTAAACACTAATTACGACGGGAGGAATATTAATCATTTTAATACTAAAGAATATTAATCATTTTAATACTAAAGAATATTAATCATTTTAAATACTAAAGATATAAGTATTTAAGTTTTCAAGAAGTTTATATTTGAGATATTAAAAAATCGATACAAGAACGCTATCTATTGACCAATAGTAGGTACTAACGAATCTTGATAACGCAAAAAACGTTCTGTGGAGTTAAACACTAATTACGACGGAAGGAATATTAATCATTTTAATACTAAAAAATATTAATCATTTTAATACTAAAGATATAAGTATTTAAGTTTTCAAGAAGTTTATATTTGACATATTAAAAAATCGATACAAGAACGCTATCTATTGACCAATAGTAGGTACTAACGAATCTTGATACTCTCTTCCATACGCGATACTTCCTTCCTATCACTAATTGTGATGGGATCTTAATAGATGGCGCTGTGCATAAAAGAAAATATAGTTTGGAAAGGTTACCGCTACACTTTATCAAAAAATAATGTACTTAAAGTTTTAAAGATATTTATATTTGAAAAAAAAAAGAAATTATTAAGAAATAAATTATTATATTGTTGAGTTATTATCTGCTTAACGTTAATTACGTCATGTAAGTGTAATCTATACTTATAATAAATTTAACATAACATTGTAATATTTTTCTAACAATGCTCGAATGGTTACAGTTCAATTGTAAGTCCAAAAGAATGACTTTAGAAACGTCTTATTTATTTGACTGTTGATAAATTTACGTATTCTTAAAGTACAATTGTTCATAGTACTAATTATAAAGTAAACTACATTGAATTGTTGGTGAAGATTACCTTCGTAACAGTCTAGCTTAATTCGTAATTATTTAACACAGTGATAAAGAATGACTTAATATTCAAAGAAATATTTTGAATAGGTTCTTCAGTCCGTTCGTTCGTTTATGTTATTAATATTTTTTTAAGAAACGTATAAAAAAATAACTTTTGGGAGCAAAAGCGTGCTTTCTACGTATATTCTGTATATCAATTATATATTTAACTAATAATATATGTTACTAATTTAAAAACTGTACAGGAGCTAGATAAGTTATTTTGCAAATAATATCGTGAGTACTAATCCAAATCAATTAATTATTAGTTAAGGCTGTTTGTAATATCTATATTTCTTAAAAGAGTAATCATGTAATTCAAGCGGACAAAGCCGCGAATAAATAATAAAATTATCGTTGTAAAATAAAATACAATTTGTCAAGAACGACGCACGCACATTTTTTTTTTTTTATCAAAGGGAGACCGCCGCATACGCCTCATTCCGAAATCGAGCTGTAGGTTTTGGCGGCAAAGTTCAAAGTTCTAAAATCTAAAGGTTTTAGTAGTATTTTTGTAGTAGTATGTGTTTACGTTATTGGTATCAAAGCGTAACTGCCTCACACGAAATATAGATATGATTAAACATCGTGAAATGAAAAAAAAAAACTTACGTCTACACTGTTGCTTAAATTCTTTAGGTATGGAATTAAAATATTTTACCTATATGCTATTTCCGTAAAAGGAGCGCTGACGCGCTTCTCTTCTGTTCTTTGTTAAAGGCCAAAGTTGTGGCTGCAACGCGACTGGTGTGGGTCCGATCCCCACTTGGAGGATTGAATTATAATTTAATAATATTTTCATTTCGTTTAATAATATTTTCATTTCGCACATCAGTCACACATTATACGCAATATCTTAATCCTTACATTACAACATAATCTCATAATCTTACGCATAATCTTTACCCTGCTAAAGGCGGGATAAAGCGTGGATCTGGTTTTAACTTTGTGTGAACCGATTAAAATAAAGGTCAGTCCAGTTGAGGCCAGTCGTGGCGCAGCGGCACGAAGTGCAAGCACTCGAGGAGATGAAATATTTACTTAAATTTATATTTCCATTTCTTCGCTCTGGTGTCGAGCGAACGAGAACACGAAAGAACGAGAACACGCAATGCCTCCAGAATTCGGCAAAAAGTGGGGAACGGAGTGTCTTAATACTAGGGTTCCTCTGCCTAACCTGCTGTGTGAGGGATACAGCGTGAAGCTGATTAAAATAAAACTAATATTAAATTGCCAAAATGCAAACAAAAAAGGATTTAAATCGGTTAAGCCGTTTCTGAGATTATCGTGAACAAATTCACAGACAAACAGACAAACTGACCAAGTTCTATTACAATGTTAATTGTAATATCTTCCATGTACAGCCACCGATGAGTTAGGATTTTATTGTAAGTATCGATAAGTTGTGTTTTTATTTCAAAAATTCAAGTGAAGATTCTCATGGGAGGTACGAAAATGCGACCTAAAGTTTTAATAAATTTGTCATTAAAAATCTTCATTGCGTTGCAAACATACATTATAGGTATATCAAAACACGAACATAATTCAGTGTGTTAATTAAATAATTTTGTGGTTTAAGCGGGCGAAGCCGCGAGCGGGTCGCTAGTATTTAATATTTTCTTTTCCTTGTTCTGGTAACGAGCAATACTTGACGTTGACTTACCTTCGCCACTCAACATACAATACTTCCAGAATTCGGCGGAAAGTGGAGAACGGAAGTGTCTTAACAAAAATGAAGTATCTTAACACTAAGTTCCTAAGTTTCCTCTGCCTAACGTACTATGTGCGGAATACAGCGAGAAGCTAAATAAAAGAAACTAAGTACAATTGGACCCAACACGAAAAGCCTCCAGAATTCGGCAGAAAGTGGGGAACGGAGTGTCTTAACACTAGGTTCCCTCTGCCTACCCTGCTGTGTGCGGGATACAGCGTGAAGCTAATTTAATTTAATTTATTTTTTAAGTACAATTGGAGCCGACGTGGCGCAGTGCGACAACGTCTGGCTGTAAATGCGACGGTCATGAGTTAGATTCGCTCTGGTAATAACAAAGCTCGGTTTCAAGTTCAACCCTTTTCATATTTTTCATATTTTATTCTCATGCTATTTACGTCACATTCAAATGATGTTATCGATTCTCAGTTCTCAAAAGTGTCGTACCACTCACTTTTACTGTCCTATGTTCTGTACTCTAATATGCTTTTGCTTGGTTATAATAATAAAATGCTATACATCTATATATATATGAGGCCGGTCGTGGCGCAGCGGCACGAGGTGTGACTGCAAAACCGACCGGTTGTGGGTTCGATCCCCACACGAGGAGATGAAATATTTACTTAAATTTATATTTCCATTTCTTCGCTCTGGTGTCGAGGTTAAGCGCGGCGTTGAGTTCTGCCACTCAACACGCAATGCCTCCAAAATTCGGCAGAAAGTGGGGAGCGGAGTGTCTTAACACTAGGTTCCCTCTGCCTACCCTGCTGTGTGCGGGATACAGCGTGAAGCTAATTTAATTTTTATTTATTTATCTATATATACCTGGAGCGCCTGAACTACAGCCGGATTAACGTTGGTTGTAAGCTCCATTTCTGCTCTGAAAGTATCTTCGTCAAATAAGACGAACTGGGGTTTTTGGGTACCTACTATTCAAAAATGGATGAAATTGAAAGGAGCATTTTTAACACGTTCAAACATTATTCCACACTTAAAAAATAAAAATGGTTATTTAGAAAACGTATATAAAATGGAACGTGCGGGATTCTTGGTAACCTACGGTTCTAAGAGGCGCGGTTCAAAATTTTCCATCGGCGGTGGGTCAAAATTTTTATACTTTTTCTAAATAAGTAACAGGACCATATCTACTTGTTTCGACAGAAAGTTTCTAGTGTCAAGACTCCCCGTTAAACGCAACAACAACAACAAAAATAAGTTTTCAAGCATGTTTTTTAGAAGCAACCATTAATAAGTGAATATAGGCCTCTCTCTCTCTCTCTATACACAATAAAAGCTCCTTAGAATAAATTATAGGATAATGTAAAAATAGGCCACCATACCATCTGTTACATCGATATCACGTAATCGATGTTTGTAACATTTAGTACCTACTCGTGTTTATACTGTGGCTTATTTTTTGAGATTCTCCTTTTTTAGGGTTCCGGTACGGAACATCATAAGGTAAAAACGGAATTCTTATAGGATCATTTTATTGTTGGTCTGTCTATCAAGACCATTTATCTCGAGATCGCGTTTAGGTATTAAGCTGAAATTTATGTCAAATAATCAGGTTCATGGTCCCTTAAAACACGGAGAAAAAATAAAGAGAAAAATCCGAAAATTTATAGGTGCTTCTCCTATTTTTGTAGTTCATTTCATACAAAATTATCGCAAACTTAAGTTTGTTAACTTTTATAAGTTGTACTGCAAATTCGTTTGGAACTCGCGGTGGGCGAGATTTGAGTAATTGAACTTATAACCGTCACATTTACAGCCAGACTCACTGCGCTACGCCGGCCTCAAATGTGTTTAAAATTGTATTTTGAATAGCTTACAGCTCTTCTCTATCCGTTCTCTATATTCTGCCTGGTTTTCACGTGTTGTTGTACGGCGAAAATAAACGTTGTGCTTTCTTCCAGGGCAGAGAAGTTAAAGTTTTCTATTGCTCTTAGCAGAAATCAAAGTCACAGTCAGATTATTTTTAAAATTATATTGTTCTATAATAAAGTTGAACCACACTTTAAGTATCAAATATTTTTGTAATTTCTGAGCCTTATTTATAGTTGTATTAAAATGCTATCCATTTTTCGAGTTAATTTATAAAGTAACTTTAAAAACAAAAGTAATAATTAATCATTATACCTGATTGTTTAAGGTTGTCTGGAAGAAATGACTATTTAGCCTTAACATTGTCTTTTCTAAATTGTTTTTTGGTTATTTTATAAATTCCTGTAAGTGTAATATTTTTTTTCAGCTTCACGCTTTAGCCCGCATGTCGTAGGGTAGGCAGAGGAAACCTATCGTTAAGACATTCTGCTCTCGATTTTCCGCCGAATTCTGAAGCCGTGTTGAGTGGCGGAGCTCAACACCGCCAAGAAAGTAAATTCCATAGAGTCGTAGTGTTCCAGACGTGGACAATGCTTCCTCCTTATCTTGATAACAGTTTGGGAATCTTTTCGGGGAAACTGAAGCTTTTGTCTGTGCAATTATGGATGAAGTTATCAAGATACGGAACTATCAGAAATATATTATGAAAGATGACACTATCGAAATCTGACATTCAATATGGACCTACTATAGATACAATCCCAGGGCTGTTCTTCTAAATAGCTGTTCTTTGCTCTACTGGGATCGGTCTATTATATACACAGGTATATTGTTGCCAATAGACCTGATATAGTAAATAAAATTATTTTATATTTTTAAAAAATTATTTAACCGATTGTGAACAGTAAAAGGTAAATTTCAAATAAATAAAGCAATCTAATTGATAAATACCCATGTATACTAATTTATTTTTTTTCAATTCTAAAAGATTTAAATGTAAACCAATTTATGTACAATAATATGTACATATATTGGTTTATATTATGTACATACTTTTATATATGGATATATATATATATATATATATATATATATATATATATATATATATATGTAATAATATAACATATCAACCATCTGTCCTTCCATAACAGATACACGGTACGTTAATCGAGGCCAGTCGTGGCGCAGCGGCACGAGGTGTGACTGCAAAACCGACTGATTGTGGGTTCAATCCCCACTCGAGGAGATGAAATATTTATTTTAATTTATATTTTCATTTGTTCATTCTGGCGTCGAGGCAAAGCCCGGCGTTGAATTCCGTCACTCAACACGCAATGCCTCCAGAATTCGGCGGGAAGAAGTTGGGAATGGAGTGTCTTAACATTAAGTTCCCTCAGCCTACCCTGCTGTATGCGGGATACAGCGTGAATCTAATCTATTTTGATTTTTTTTTTATTTTATTAATATATGGTTGTATTGTACAAGAATGTAGGCGTAATTATTAACTTGAAAGTGGGGCCCTTGCAGATGTACTGCCAACCAAAAGTACACGCTCAACTATGTCAAAATAATAACGCTTTTAAAGAATAATGTTAAAAAAATATATTTATTATTGCCAGACCCTTTACTCCCGCCAGACGTTTAAAGGTCGTTTAAAATTATTGCAAAGTACGTTATACTAGCAAGCCTAAATTTTAGATATGCCTAAACTTTAATTGGCGCTACCGATATCGAAAATTTAATGAAGATATCATACAGGCCCACGAGCAAAAACACTACTAAAATATAAATTTACCAACGATCCTCAATTCTAACCGTGGCTTCTGAACCCCGTTGTCTCCCACTACACAGAACGAAGTGCCTTCCGGAATACAATTTCAGTAAATTTACATCTATATTGGATCAACGGCGCGATCGCGACGCGATTACTCGAAGGACGCTTTGATGTTACCTTTCAAAATATCGTTATTGTTATTGGTAAAGATTACAGATAACGAGAAGCTACAGGTAAGGAGAGACGGTGGGTAATGTTGATTCCTTGTTGCATTTTAACGACAATGGGTAAGTGAAAAGAAATAGAGTTGATAGATTAAATATTTACGTGTGACGGTTGATGTTATCTTTCATTAAAATATAAATTGTTTTTTTTTAGCTTCACGCTCTATCTCCCATTTAGCAGGGTAGGCAGAGGGAACCTGGAGCCTAGTGTGTGCGCTTTGTCTCGTTTGCTTCGTTACCAAAGCGAAGAAGTGAAAATATTAAATATTTCATTTCCTCTAGCGTGAATCGAATCCACTATCTATCGCGTTCTTTTTTAGTCTCAAGCTTGTGCCCCTGTGCCAAGACTGGTCTCTTTATTCTGTGTAAAATTATCGTCCATTAGCCGACTTTACCGACAATCAGTTTCTACTTTTTAACTGGCATAGGGTAGGCGGAGAAAATGTATTATCAAAATACTCCGCTGTTTGATTCATTAATAAGTACCTTTGATTCCCTTCGTTATTGTTATTGATAAAGATTATGAGAACGATGTACCCATATATTAGGTGTAGGATGTAACCTTACCAGGTTACCTTGTTACCTTTAAACGACACTTGGTGAATGTGTTCTTAAAAAGTGCAACATTTTGTTTTTATTTTATTTTTCTAGCTTCTCGCTGTAACAAGGCAGAGGGAACCTGGGTTAAGATGCTCCGTTCCCATTAAGATAATTCCGTTCCTCACTTTCCGCCGAATTCTCAAGGCATTACGTATTGAATAACGGCACTGAAAGCCGCGCTTTGCATCACTACCAGAACGAGGAAATAAAATTATTAAATACTTAATTCCCTCGAGTGGAAATCGAACCCACAACAGTTGCATTTATAGACGCATGTGCACCGTGCCAGTCGGTCTCAACGATTTTGTTCCAAATATTTATACGATTTTCCAATATAAATGTGAAAAATATAAAATTATACACAATATTTTTGTTACAATGATTATAATAAAAAAATTCCAAAGCATTTTCTCTTGAATCAAGTTTGGTGAGATTCTGAAACAGCGGTGAACGAAATTTGAAATTTATGTTAATATAGTTGTTCGAGTAAATGTTGAATTCGTGGTTTAAAGTACGGGATAAGTTTTTTCTAAGTGCCCTTAAAAGATATTCTCAAATTTCAAAAAATAAGAATAATAATATGAATTTATATTTTACTCTCGCTTAAATATTTTATAAGAAGAGAATTTTATTTAAATATTGAGGTATAACATATATTTTATTTAAAAATCAAAAAATTAAATCACTTCTTGACGCTATATCCCGCACACAGCAGAGTAGGCAGAGGGAACCTAGTCTTAAGACCCTCCGTTCCCCACTTTTCGCCAAGTTCTGGAGGCACTGTGTGCTGAGTGGCGGAACTCAACACCGCGCTTTGTCTCGACACCAGAGCGAAGAACAGCGAATAAAAATATAAATTTAAATATATATTTCATATCCTCGAGTGGGGGTCGAACCCACAACCAGTCGATTTTACAGTCACACTTTGTGCCTCTGCGCCACGACTGGCCTCAATATTTTATTCAGTTACTTAATATTCATGATAAAAAATATTTTAAAAACTATAAATGAGTCAACTGTGCCAAACTTGGTCGTGGGTTCGATCTTCTAAGAGCTATATAAGAAAGTGGCAGAAGTAGCTAAGTGGCCAGGAGTGCAGTGAATTATACAGAAATGAATAACGTGATGTATATCTGTATGTATATAAAATACTTATTTAGAAAAGGTGTAAAAAAATATAACGCACCTCCTGGAAACCGACCAGATCAGTTTTCAGCCCTGACCTGGTCGATTTCCAGGAGACGCGGATTCGAATCCCGCTACATTAAAAAAATTATACGTGTTCTAAATAAATATTTTTCTTTCCTAAGTGTGGAATAACAATTTTACAGTCGAAAATCACTGTGCCATGAGGAAATGTTATCTATAAAATTGAAACTAATATAGTATTTAAATATTATGGAAAACAATTGCGCTATAGCATACAGAGTAATTCTAGAGATGCTTGTAATGTTACGTAAAAAACTATTTTAGACATTCCTTATATAAAAAAAATCGGTTAAGTGTGAGTCTTATTCACCCATCGAGATTCTGTACCAATTTCAGTTGCAAAATTCATATTTTAAATTTATTAAACAAAAAGAATAAGCACAAAGTGTGATGCGTTTAATATTTTAAAAGCTATTCGTGTTGAATGAACTAAGTTGGGATTAACAGAGTAACAGACTGCCTCCATTAAAAATTCGCGAACACCCGGATGTAGTTGATATTATTAATGTAAATATTATTTAAAATCATTTATAATAAATATTTTATATACATACGTAATACTCGTGTATAGAAGATTTAAATTGTTTTTTTTTTAGCTTCACGCTGTATCACGCACATAGCAGAGTAGGTAGAAGGAACCTAGGAATCTAGTGTTCCCCACTTACCGTCGATTCTAAAAACATTGCATGTTGAGTAACGGAAATCAACTCCGCGATTTGCTTTGTTGCGAGTGCGAAAAAATTAAATATTAAATATTCCGTTTCCTTAAGTGATACTCGAACCCACAAACTGTCGCGTTTACTGTTTCACGCTTGTGCCTCTATTTTTTTTGCTATCATGTTTTATCAAGCGTCCCTATAAAAGGAATAAAGCGTTCGTATAGGTAGTGAGAACTTAGTGTCAAGACAGTCTATTCTCCGATTTGCACAAAATTGCAGGATATCGGGTAAAACTCTAGAGGGCGGGCACTTTTAAAGCTAAAAATAACAAAAAAAAATGTTTTTACTGCTCTTTACATTTTTCTCATCTTGACTTTTTATTTATTTCATTTTTAAGGCTGATATGACTGTAAATGCTGAGATTGTAGATTCGATTCCTACTTAATATATTTTGTCCGATTAGAAAAATGATTACAACCTATATTAGGTGGTTTGTGCAAAAAATTATAATTCTCAATTTTGTTGCAATTTTCTTTTATTCCAAATTTCATCTCAATCGAACACCGGAAAGTTGATCAAATAGAGTTTACAAGATTTCACATACAGTAAAACACTAACATAGCAAGTTAAACAAAACCTCGTAAAAAGGGTGGTGGGTGACGGTCACAAAAGGTTAAAGTTCCTTCACCGCTAGTTCAGTTAGTTCTTTACAAAAGTTCTCTATAATTCCCCTTTGAAGTTGTTCGTTTCTTGTTCGCTTTTACTTGTGTGTGGCGTGTGTGGTATTCTTATATGGTAAGAATCTATTCTACAATTTATTTTAGGAAATAAAATATTGACTATTTCCATGCAGGCAATGCGCGGCGTTGAATTCCGCCACTCCAGAATCACGTTAGGTTAGTTTGATTTTTAATTCATAGACGGAGAATCTAGTGCCACAATATTATTATTCACCTTTCGTCCATATTCATACGTTGTATTTTCAGTATTGAAATATAAAACCACGTATTTTGTTATCGAAGCTTCAATTCAAGCTCAATCTAAAAAATCTATTTCGATTCATTTAAATGAAGCAATTTAAAGAGAAATGAAAAAAGATGTTTCTGAACATTTGATATTATATTCAACAACTTCTTTGTTTCTAAAAATTTTTACAGGTATTTTTAACATTTTTAAAGTGTTATTCCACACTTAGGAAAGAAAAATACTTATTTAGGAAACGTATAAAAATTTGAACGTAGCGGGACTCGAATCCGCACCTCCTTGAAACCGACCAGGCGCTCTGACCACACCGAACGTATGGTTCATCTAATAAGTCAAAGCGTCGGAAATTGAGGAAGTTGGGAAGGAGAGAAATAAAATTGAGTTGAGTTTTCCCGTGAATTCGGGTGAAAGTGGAGAACGGAGTGTCATTACATTCTCTCTATCCATTTTAGCTATATATAGATGATACAGCGTAAGGCTAAAAAAATAATCGAGTTATATTTTTTGTATAATTTTTTATTTTACCAATTAACTTATTTCACCTAGGCGGGACCTATAAGTAATTCTTCAATCAATAAAATCTTTACCAGGAACCCCACATAATTTAAAGAGGTCCCGACTGTTAATCCTAATAAACTATGGGATTTGTTTACTTTCTTTTTAGTTTTATACAGTCGGGGTTTTTGTTTTTACAAATATTTTTTTACCTATGTTATGTACGTATTGTCATAATTTTAAAACTGTTAACTGTTAATAAATAAACTGCTGATGTCAGTGAATAATTTAATTTACTCCTTCAGAAACAGCCTTAAATGTTAAATTATTGATTTAAAGGATTCATAATATTATTCGTAAAATAAATGTAATAATTATAAATTAATTTTAAATTAGTTACCTATAAATAAAATAAATCAGCTCCACGCTGTATCCCGCACACAGCAGGGTAGGCAGAGGGAAGCTAGTGTTAAGACACTCCGTTCCCCACTTTCTGCCGAATTCTGGAGGCATTGCGTGTTGAGTGACAGAATTTAACGCCACGCCGCCCACTCGACATCAGAGCGAAGAAATAGAAATATAAATTTAAGTAAATATTTCATCTCCCCGAGTGGGGATTGAACCCACAACCAATCGGTTTTACAGTCACACTTTGTGCCTCTGCTCCACGACTGGCCTCACAAGTTACATATATTATTAGCTAAATGTACATTTGGTAAATATTTTAAGTTATTACAGAGTACACGTAGAAATCGTGTTTTTAGGCACTTTTATAAATCTATACAACAATCAACATCTTCGGTCAAGTTCGAGTCGTACTCATGAACTGAGAGTTGGTACCAGTTTCATGAATCTAGATACACGAAAAGTAACTTTATAATTTATTAAAGTTGTTATTTTGTATGAAATAAAGTACCGATAAAAAATTGAAATGATTTTTCTATGTCACAAACACAATAAATTTTATTATTTTTTGGAAAATAATTTTGGCATTTTTCTTTATACTCACTACCGTAGGTTTTAAGTTCTTACCAAATTTCGTAATTCTAGATCAATGGGAGCGACAACAAGTGAAGCATAAATCCTCCTTTTTTGTTCTCTAAGAGACTATAGACTTGACATCGAGATATCTAACCTCCCAGCGATCTTAGAAAAAATTGTCTTGACAGACGGACAGACGGAATAGCAACAAAGTGATATTTTAATGGTTCTTTTTTTGTGGAACCTAAAATACCCTTAGCATTTACATGCACGGGTGCAATCATGCAATGCTGGTGCGTGCTACTTGAAATTGTGAATAAATGATAAGAGTTTAATAATAAGCGATTCAGTAGTTTTGGCGTGAAAGCGTAACAGACAACTAACATTTTCATTTACAATACAAATACCCTCGTACAGCTGTGACAAAATTTTGTCACGTTTTTTAATACATATGAACACGCTGCCACAAGGCAGCGTGTTCATATGTATTATATATAGCGTGACGCGTAAAACTACCTATCTCCCATTAATTTCACCGACATCTGTTTCCGTTTCCCTTTGACAAGCTACAGCCGAATTAGTTATAATTTATATTCGAGTAACGAGGTATCGATATTGGCAATATGAAATATGTTGACCGCATACTGTCTATTAGTAGAATGGATGCCCTTTGAGCTATACGGTGTAGAAGCAAAAAAAAAATTTAATTTTTTTTTATTAGATTGACACTCTAGGCTGTATATAGCAACCTGGGAACTTAGTTTTAAGATACTTTGTTAGCATTAAAACACATCTGTTTCCTTCCCACTTCCGACCGACGAATTCTCGAGATATTGCAGTGGCGGAACTTAACGCTGCGATTTGCGTCGTTACGAGATCGAGGAAATGAAAGTATTAAATATTTTTTAAACCACACCATGTCGCGTTTACAGTCGCTCGCTTATGCCCCTGTATGCCACCTCCCCCATGGTTGGCTCTGTCTATCCTACTTTGTGCAGAATACAGCGGAGAGATGTAAAAAATTAATTAATAAAAAATGCATAAGGGGACTTTTAATTGTTGGACACTGACATCATAAAGGAAATGTAGGAAAAAATAAATCTGCAGAAACTACATTGCTTTATAGCAAAAAGAAATAGACGAATGGTTGTACGAACTAGAATATAATGAGACAGGATTTTATGAATGTACCGTAATAATAAAGTTTATTTAACAATCCCTTCCTTATTTTCAAAATATATATTTTATTTATATAATAATAAGTAGTACTACTAGTTTATACTATTTAAAATCCTATTTTAATATACATATACATACTTAAAAAATAAACATTCAAATACATCATATATTTTGCAAGTGAGGCCAATCGTGGACAAGCATGCAATTGCAAAAGCGACAAGTTGTGGATTCGATTCCTACTCGAGGAAATTAAATATTTAATAATGTATTTAATGGTAATGGGGGCGAAGCGCGGTAGTTAGTTACGCCATTCAACACGCAATGACTCCAGAATTCGGCAGATCGAGAACGGAAATGTCTTAATGGGAACGAGGTGTCTTAACTCTCGCTTCCCAGGTTCCCACTGATATCCCTGCTTTCTGTGGGATGTAGCGTGAAGCTAAAAAAATAAAAAAATATATAACATTTATTCACAATCAAATATTTGAAAATAAGATATGACAATAACGTGCATCGTCATGGCGCAGCGGCACAACAGCTATGGGTTCAATTCCGCAGGTTTGTTGGGTTCGTTCGACGCTCAGGGAAATAAAAAAAACTCTATATTCTCGACCAAAAACAAGACAAGCGCGACGTTGAGTTTAACTAAACACGCTTTTTTAATTTTAATTGGTTGTACAATATACAAAATGAATCACAAAACATGGCCTCATGTTCGTGCCCTCATTAAAAGTTATAAGAATTTTAATAAGTAATATGAGAATTTCGTTTGTGTTTCCTGTTTTACATAATTGGACATATTTTCAACTATATCTTTGAATTCTGCAATCAATAACTGAAGATAATAATAGCATAAATACTAAATCGGAACAAACAAAATATGTAGAGATAGTTTCGCCTGCAGTTTCCCTTATTTAGACTAATATTTTATATATATAAATTATATATATATATATATATATATATATATATATATATATATATAGATATATATATACAGATATATATATACAGATATATATATATATATATATATATATATATATATATATATATATATATATATATATATATATATCTGGGTGTGTGTATGTATTCGTCGCATTTACAGACCCACACTTGCGCCACCAGACCACGACAGCTTCAAGTGAAAATAAATCGAAGAAAAATATAGAAATAATTAGAAGTTATTAAATATTTTGCAATTACAAGAATTCTTTGCGCTCTTCTGTTAACTCGGTGACATAATTACAGAAGTCTCTACTCGTTGCTAGACCCCTACTATGGATGTGGAAACATAACATGCTATATACTGTTATTAGTATGTTGGTAACGATAGTAATAATTACTCACGAACTACTAAAGACTACAATAGTAACCTAGTTATGTTGAATTTTTTAACAAAAAAAAACGACTTTAACCGAACCCTATAATCAGACCAAGCTTTTTGATCGTTGTATCTTTTCCGATCAAAAATAATCATCGAAATCGGTTGGCGTTATATTGAGTTATTCATCCATTTGTCACACACATACCTACTGCGAATTCAAGACATACGTCGTTTTCTAATGGATGCCATTGTCAGAAATTAAAAAAGAATCATCAAAATCTGTTCATCCAGCCAAAAGTTCTGAGGTAATAAATATAAAAAAATGCAGTTAAATTGATAACGTCCTCCTTTTACAGAAATTCCTTGAAAAATATACGAAAATATTTTCATTTATTGAACACACTAAATTGTGTGCAAAAACATAGAATTTAAAGTAATTAATCAATAATTAAATAGCATATTGACTTAAAAAGCAAAGACAAAACTATTATATAGTTTAAGATGACTCTGTTTCTTTAAATTTTACTCAGACATTTTGCATGTTAATTGAAATGAAAATTCTTCCTCCAGAATTCGGCAGAAAGTGGGGAACGGAAGCATTGTCCTAATGGAAACGGAGTATTTATTCTAGGTACCAAGGTTCCCTCTGCTTATTCTGCTTTGTGCGGGATACAGTGTGAAAGTATAAAAAAATACAGTTCATCGTAGTCTCGAAGCTTATATACTCGCTGTATAATAACTAGAACAAGTCGAATCTGTATTCGATAGCGTACAACAAAATATTATAAACATTTTTAAAGTTAGAGGCCGGTCGTGGCGCAGCGGCACGAGGTGTGACTGCAAAACCGACTGGTTGTGGGTTCGATCCCCACTCGAGGAGATGAAATGTTTACTTAAATTTATATTTCCATTTCTTCGCTCTGGTGTCGAGGTTAAGCGCGGCGTTGAGTTCTGCCACTCAACACGCAATGCCTCCAGAATTCGGCAGAAAGTGGGGAACGGAGTGTCTTAACACTAGGTTCCCTCTGCCTACCCTGCTGTGTGCGGGATATAGCGTGAAGCTAATTAATTAATTAATTTTTAAAGTGTTAATCTACACTCAGGAAAGAAAAATATACTATACACTACACCCGTACCTCTTGGAAACAGTCTAGGACGTCACGTTGGACGATTTCCAAGAGGCGCAGGTTCAAATCCCGCTACATTCAAATTATTATACGTTTTCTAAAAACCATACAACAAATTCACAAACAAATCTAAATATAAATTAATACAAAGAATAACTGGTTGCCCTTTTAAAATTAAGTTAAACACAGTTAAGGTTCTTTCTATCAGGTCATTAAAAGCTGCCTTTTGACTCGCAGCCAAGCTATTAACTTTGCACTGAAAAATTATTTCAATTAAAAATGAATGCGGGTCGTAATGGGGTCGACATCATAATATTACTTCAAAATTACTTTTATCTTATAAGGTTTCGTAATAACTTTTATTAGCTAACTGGAAGTCCCCATGTAGAAATTGATTCACTTATCACTTCTTTACTTAGCTTAACGCTGTATCCCATACATAGCGAGTAGGCAGAGGGAACCTAATGTTACGACGCTCTGTTCCCCAATTTCTGCCAAGGCATTGCGTATTGAGTGGCGAAACTCAACGTTGGGCATTTGCCTTGGTGCCAGAGCGAAGGAATAAAAATATGAATAAATAACATAATTCATTCTCCCGAGTGGAGATCGAACCTACAACTGTCGCGTTATATGCGACTATAACGCGACAGTTGCAGGTTCGATCTCCTTCTCTCGTGTCCCTTCGCCACGGCGGCCTCTAAAATATAGAATTTTTTAACACACAAAAAATCGGATTCTTCAATTTCATCTTTCTTTTTTCACGTTCTATCCTTTTATTATAAATAGAGATGGTCAATGATGATGATGATGACAAAATCAGCTTCACGCTGTATTCCGCACACAGCAGGGTAGGCAGAGGAACCTCGTGTTAAGACACTCCGTTCCCCACTTTCCGCCGAATTCTGGAGGCATTGCGTGTTGAGTGGCGGAACTAATTACTAAGTAACTTTATCTTTTTTTTTTTTTAGCTTCACGCTGTATCCCGCACACAGCAGGGTAGGCAGAGGGAACCTAGTGTTAAGACACTCCGTTCCCCACTTTCTGCCGAATTCTGGAGGCATTGCGTGTTGAGTAGCAGAACTCAACGCCGCGCGTAACCTCGACACCAGAGCGAAGAAATGGAAATATAAATATAACTTTATCTCCTATCCCATAATATAAGAAAGCCAATATAAATCCCTCTTTTACTAAAGTAAGTATGAAATTATGGTGGTGACGGCAAACGAGAAAAATTAGTTTATTATATTATAAATGGTTGGATCTCGAAAGTGACTAATTTACATGCGAAGCACGTTTCTATCTAATGGATTGCAGTTATCCGCCGCGAGCCATTTTTAAAACGCATACTTTTATGACGAGTGAAATTGAATTTTTTTCAAAGATCTCTATTACATTTTAAATTACCTAGTTTTTTTGCTATTTGGCTGAAAAATGAATTTGAAATTTAGAATATATATCGACGGTTGAAAGGCTGTTTGGGCTAAACGCCATTTTGTGCACCTTACACTAAAGCCGTTAGAAAAAAAATCACTTTGAGAAAACTATTAGTCCGGCACAGACCAAAGTTTTTATTATCATATATATTGGATGTTTTCTCATTTTTTTATGTTAATTGTAATATAAGTGTCGCTTAAGCAAAATGTCTCGATTTATATTTTTTTAGAATCATACAAACAGGTCTTCACCACTTCACGTCACTATTAATAATAATACGTAAAGGTAAACAGGAAAAGGGAAGTCACATAGTTAAATGAGTATGTTGTACGTGCATTACCTAGAATAGGAGTCGAACCCACAACCGTCGTATTACAGTCACACTTTTGCTACTGCGCCACGACGGCTTCATAATTGTCAAATCTCTTACTGGTCAAAAGTGTGTTTTGTTGTAATGCTACTCTTCCTAGACCGTTAAACCTACAGCTTTAAAACGATACAGTGGTACAAGCGAAGTAGTTTGGTGATAATTGTAATTGTAATTATAGTTCCTGAGTAAATGGTCAAAATGTGTCCCATAGACTTAAGCTGTGGAACGTTTTGAAATTCACGCAAACAGATTGAACTTTGACTAACCTAACCCACCGCGTGCGGAAAAAATCGAAAATTTCACAAAATTTTGCGCAACATAACTTCTCTCAGCTCCGCCCGCTGTGCGCAGCATGAGGCGGATCCTAGTATTTGAAATATATAAAATAAACAACTATAAATATAGATACAACTTTAATAATAGAACTTTTTATGTCGATTATTAAGCTGAAAAAAAATCTAATTTGCAACTAAATCTATTCCCTAAAGGTAAAATTGGACGTATAATTTATTTTGCAAGCTTTCAATACATAAAGTTGCTTTTATTTTCAAGCGTGTTGCTTAATACTTTAAGAAAACACCACTCGTAGCTTAAACCACGAAATCCTGGCAATCCTGTTTACTGTGCATCAAGGATGTCACTTCATAAAAGTTAACACTATTAATGAAATCTAATATTATGAATACTTTTAATAAAAAATACTACACCGATTATAAACTTTGTTAAAGGTACGAGTATATATAGGCAGAAAGATGTACGGATATTCCATTACTCAATTTTCCAATGTTTGTTTTGTAACGTTTAAAAAGCTTAAAATTGAAAATAATAAAATATAATCATTCTTCTGAAAAAGGATCGAACCCAACCGTTCTGTCTATCTCACTACGGAGCGTACGACGACGGTTTAATATATAAAAATTATAATAAATTGTATTGTCAAATAAACATAGCAGGGGCACAAAGTGTGACTGTAAAATCGACTGGTTGTGGGTTCGATCCCCACTCGAGGAGATAAAATATTTACTTACATTACATATATTACATATTTTCATTTCTTCGCTTTGGTGTCGAGGCAAAGTGCGGCGTTGAGTTCCGCCACTCAACACGCAATGCCTAGAGAACTCGGCGGAAAGTGGGGAATGGTGTGTCTTACCACTAGGTTCCCTCTGCCTACTCTGCTGTGTGAGGGATACAGTGTGAAGCTCATTTTAAATAAACATAACTTGCACAACCCTAACATATATTGGAGTGCTACGACGTAGCACGTAACCGTAGCGTACGAACCGAACACACGTTTCACCTGTACGTGGTATAAATGTCAAATCATGTACCTAAGTTAAAATGTTTAAAAATTCAACTGAAATTTTACCGTTTAAATTGACCAAAAGTGGCTTTGAACTTTATATAGATACTAGCGGCCCATTCACGGCTTCGCTCGCATACCACTTATAACTGTTTTATTATCCTGCATTTTCCATAAGATAATCAATATAAATTTTATAATTATAATAATTTATACATTCAATAATTTTGAGAAACTGCAAGCACTAACATGGCTGCTTGCGAGGATGAAATCGGCGGCAAGGGCGCCCCCCGCTGGACTCATGCCTACACTTGCGGCCGTAAACGGAGCGTTGAATTATCTAAAATTTATATTTTCTCAAAAAGTATACGTTCAAATTACATGCTATAAAAGACAAAGCATTTCTTCATAAAAAATCCTTGATGATGGAATAACTTTCGCTCGTAAGTTTCAATATCTTTATCAAATAAAAAACGTTGAAATATCACCTTGCAATTTTAAATTATTTTTTTATCACAAAATATCTTATTGTGACTTATTTATAAGAGATAGATATATCGTACCATCTTTTTTTAGAACTAATAAAATAGAACATTTCTTCCATACAATATACTGACATATGTTTTACTATATGCTTCGTTGGCGTTCATTATTATAGTTATTTCGCTATTTAAGACTAACTAATATTACATCATCATCGGACCAGTAGATCCAGAGATCTTAACGTTTAAACAAACAAACAAACTCTTCCACTTTATTATATTAGTATAGATAAAAGCCGAAAATTATCTTTATTAAATTTCCTTGATGTTGAAATAACTTTCGAAGGTAAGTTTTAAATATAAATGTGTTTCAATCAATTTTCAATAGTATAGATAAACATTAAATAAAAAGTAGCGGGCATGTCGCGCAGGACCAAACTTTACACCACGCCAAGAAAAGAATAAGAAGATAAACAAATAAATAAATAAAAAGACGAAGAGAACCAAAGTGTAGTTTAAATTAATTATAAACAGCAAATAATTACATAAAAATTAACAATATTTCGTAAATGTATGAAAAATTTTGCCCATTCGCGTCGGTCATACTATGCCGCCCGAAGGCTAGGTCATTTCGAATCAGTGACATCTTCTTAATTATTTATTAGAATGTTATACAATAAACTATAATTTCAATCTAGATAAAATGCTAAAAGTGACTATTATAATTATGTTCATAAGGATGAATATCAAGCAAGCAAGTTCATTTTGGGTGACGTTTTGCTTAGCAACGGTTGGTTGTTATTAACATGGCAGAATAAATTGCATGTCAAATTAGAAGGTATTTTAATATATTTAGAATATATACGTAATGTAATGTTATATAGCCTATAGCACTTCTGAAGAATCCAGCTTTCATACAAAACAAAAACAAAGTAAATCCGACCAGTAGATCCAGAGATCTTAGCGTTTAAACAAACAAACAAACTCTTCCGCTTTATTATATTAGTATAGACAAGATTAGCTCGTAGCGTCGCCCTCGTAGTCGGATCAAAATGACCGAGATTTGTGTATGACACAAGCATGACAAAATATTTTTTTCTGTTTAAATTAGTCGTTTCTCAAACTTTTTTGGCTTTGTAATGTAATTATAAATATAAAAAAACCGTAGAGGCCGTCGTAGTGCAGGAGCACAAAGCTTTGACTGTAACGCAGCGGTTGTGGGTTCGATCTCCACTCGAGGAAGTAAAACATGTTTCAATTTATATTTTCATTTCTTCGCTCTGGTGTCGAGGCAAATCGCGGCGTTGAGTTCCGCCACTTAGTATGCAATGCCCCCAGAATTCGGCAGAATGTGGGAAATGGAGTGTCTAAACACTAAGTTCCCTTTGCCTACCCTACTGTGTGCGAGAA
>JAJHJA010000835.1:0-227661 GCA_021202915.1 Heliconius himera
TCCTAGTGTTAAGACACTCCGTTCTCCACTTTCTGCCGAATTCTAGAGGCATTGCGTGTTGAGTGGCAGAACTCAACGCCGCGCTTAACCTCGACACCAGTGCGAAGAAATAAAAATATAAATTTAAGTAAATATTTCATCTCCTCGAGTGGGGATCGAACCTACAACCAGACGGCTTTACAGTCACACTTCGTGCCGCTGCGCCACGACTGGCCTAATATTTTAATCATCTTTCATCATCTTTTACTAACAACTTTACTAAATATGCACTAAAGAAACTATTTTAGTTTCAATGAAGACATAAAATCAACAGACAGCAACACGAACTCCAAACTACAAACTTTGCCTGTCTTCATATAACGTTAGATACGTTCTTACTTTATATATATATGTATGTACGTATATTTACACTTCCTACTAATTTTAATATTATAAATGGGAAAGTTGGTTGGGATGGATGTTCGTTTCATTTCAACGCAAAAACTACTGAACGGATTTGAATGAAACTTTATAGTAATATATATATATTTTTTAAATTTATGATGGAAAAGTGAGTGTTAAGAGAGGTAGAGAGAGACCTCGGTTGATCTTCTAGATACTAGATATGTAATACATACTGGAGGAAGATCACGTAAGAGGACACCCCACAGGGCATGTATGAAGAGGTTGATGACAATGGACGAGGCGAAAGAGGTATGTAGGGACCGTAGCGTTTGGCGCTTCGTTCTCTCTGACTACCCCGCTAGGGATAAAGCGTGAAGCTAAGTTAAGTTATATCTTTTTAGCTTCAAATAAATTCAATATTTTAATATTTTCATTTCCTTGCGCTAACCAACGCGCAATATCTACAGAATTCGGCGGGAAGTGGCGTATGAGTGTCTTAATGTGAAAGGGAGTGCTTGAAACTAGGTTCTCAGGTTCCCCCCTGGAACAGGAAAAGGAAAAAAGTTATGATATAATATGGCCGTCGACATCTCAGTAGTTGATTCAATCAATCACAGCCGGAGGAGGGACAGAGCGGAATTAATTACAATTTATGTCTTGTTTCTGATTCGCGATCGCGTGATATTATTACTACAAATATATAACATTTATCAAGATTGATTAAATCATCTTCACGCTGTATCCCGCACACAGCATGGTAGGCAGAGGGAACATTGTGTTGAGACATTGTGTTTCCGCCGAATTCTGGAGGCATTGCGTGTTAAGTGGCGGAATTCAACGCCGCGCTTTGCCTCAACAAAGGGCGAAAGAAACAGAGCGAAGAAATGAAAATATAGGTTTAAATTAATATTTCATTTCCTCGAGTGGGGATCGAACCTACCACCAGTCGCATTGACACATTTGTGTCTCTGCGCCACGACTGGTCTCATCAAGATTAATGATAAAATAATAAAAAGAAAATACAGAGAAATGTTGAAAAAACAGACTGCGGGCTTAGAAATCGTTAAGTTTCAGTCCTGCTACGTTAAGATTTTTAAAGTTTTACATTTTTGATGGTTTCTTTTTCATATAATATTTTGAAGTTCAAATTAAATTATATAATTATATTGAAACTATTATAATATTCTCTACTTTCAGTATATATCAAGAACCGTAGAACCTGCTACTTTCGTAGAAATCGATCGCGATTTTTTATGACGAACAAGAGAATTAGAAGAGAAATAAAAGTTTTGTGCCGAAAATGACAAGATAAATTTGTTTAAAACTGTAAAATATATGTGGAGAATACCGCGTAACAAGGACAAGGACATACAAACGTTGTCCTCCAAGCTTTTTAATCCACTTCTGTAAAAGGACTGTTTTTTCCTTTAGAAGTTTTGACTGGGTGAACTGATTTTGATGATACTTTTTTTATTTGAACGCTGGTGCTTCTCGTGTACCACGTTAATTTCGTCCATTTCTGAATTTACATTAAGTATGTACTTGACAAATGGAAAAATAACTCAATAATCCGCTAAGCGATTTCGATGATTCTTTTTTTATTAGAAAATATACTCTTCATGGGTACTTAGATGAGTGTGTGGTTAGGTTCTGATTATAACATCCGAACAAAGTCAATTTTTTTTATCAGCTTCACGCTGTATCCCGCACAAAGCGGGGGTAGGCAGAGGGAACATAGTGTTCAGACACTCCGTTCCCCACTTTCTGCTGAATTCTGGAGGCATTGCGTGTTGGTGGCAGAACTCAACGCCGCGCTTAACCTCGACACCAGAGCGAAGAAATGGAAATATACATTTTTAAGTAAATATTTCATAAAAACATATAAAATAAGCTAAGCTTAAAATTTATCAAGCAGCTTTGTTCACTTACACAGCACAGTATACCATAAATATAGTACAGCTGTATCAACAATTAACACTTTATTGTGGGGTCAAACATCTCTACGTGAGGCGCAGTCATTAGAGCCGCGTCCGGTTCCGACCCACTTCCGAACGGGCGGCCCATTGTACGAGAATGTTTCTTATATTTATACGTATTTGCTTGCTATTTTTAATTATTTTTTTTTCCCGCATGTATCGGTGTAGGCAGTGGGAGCGTAGTGTTAAGACACTCCGATCCCCACTTTTCGCGGAATTCTGGAGGTATTCTGTTATTGCGTGTTGAGCTTTGCCTCGACACCAGAGCGTAGAATTTAAATTAAATGCTATTTGAATGTCTTTCAGTTTTATTTATTTATTTTCTAATTGTTTTACAACATCTAAATGTTTCTTATCGAAATCGCTTAACATTTAAACTATTTGAAAATAATAAATAAAAATAAATTAAAATTAAATCAGCTTCACGCTGTATCCCGCACACAGGAGAGTAGGCAGAGGGAACCTAGTGTTCAGAGACTCCGTTTCCCACTTTCCGATGTATTTATTTCATATAACTTCACAGTATGCAGAGAGAACCTGAAAACCTTGTGTAAAGACACTTCCGTTACCCATTTTCCGCCGAATTCTGGAGGCATTGCGTGGTAAGTGGTGAAACTCAACGCCGCGCTTCCCAGAGTGAGAAAATGAGAATAATAAATATAAAATTTTCATACGCTCTTGACTTTCCTTGTGCTCCTGTGCCACGAATGGCCTCGTAAATAATGACAATTAAATTCTAATATATATCTCTGGGTGATAGTAAAATAGCACCTAATGCTATGTATTCCTAATCCATACAAACTATAAAACGAATTTTCAAACGCAAATGACACAAAAATGAGACCCAAAAGTATAATATTAGTACGTTCAAAATTTTTCTATCTTGACCTATTTTATCTAAAACTATTTGTTTAGTTTAGATTAGTTTTATATAGGGGAGAGGGGGGTAGCTTAGAACAGGGGCACCTTTGAAAATATGTGTTAACAGAACTATTTTAAAAAGAATTTTTGGTAGATTTTTTTTGAGTAGTGGCAGCACTAACCTGCACACGTGTCCCTTATCACAGCTGATATATGAGAGCCAGTTGTTGAGTTACGAGGAGTGTTTTATTTTGAGTAAAATTTTATGCATTTTTAAATAAACGCGTAACGATCGCAGGGATCCAATTCAAGGTATATATATGGTTTTATTTTTTCCTCTTTTAGTTAGAATGTTTCATATATCATGCAATAAACTAGAGATTACTATAATTTTTAAACTTTTACTTGAAAAAAAAACGTTTGGAAATTTTCAAATACCACTGAGGCAGCTTTGAATAAAATAAAGGGGGCAGTTTTGAATATTATTATATGTAAAAAAATACCGCGAAAGTGGCGCAGCGGCACGAAGTGTGACTGTAAAACCGACTGGTTGTGGGTTCGATCTCCACTCAAGAAGATGAAATATTTACTTAAATTTATATTTCCATTTCTTCGTTCCGGTGCCGAGGCTAAGCGCGGTGTTGAGTTCTGCCACTTAACACGCAATGCCTCCAAAATTCGGCAGAAAGTGGGGAACGGAGTGTCTTAACATTAGGTTCCCTCTGCCTACCGTGCTGTGTGCGGGATAAAACGTGAAGCTGATTTTGATTTCTTACGTAGACTACTTCCCTCAATTTCAGTTGCTGGTTACGTCACGTACTACATCCATGTTCTCCTTTAAATTTAATTTTTCTGAGTTCAAATTAGGGTAGTAAGCTGTTTATTTAAAAAATATTTTGTTTTATTTTCATAATGTTAGATTTATTCTATGATTGATCCCATAATGTTAATTACTTCTACAAAGCCAAAGCTACTTTTTTGTTTTTTTAAAGTTTTTTAAAGTCTATTAATAATATTAAAGTTATTTAACACTAGTACTAGTACTATCGCAATTAAACTAGGTATATTATTTTTTTAAGTTAACATGGTATTGATATTTGATCTCCATCGTTTCTAATGTTAAGTTTATTGATAAAATTACTTAAAAGCCTTTTAATTTCATTGAATTCGATGATAGTTCAAAACTGCCCCATATATGTTCAAAGCTACCCCGGAAGGGAGGCAGCTTTGAACATTTGACTACTGCTACTAAAGTTGATATTGCACCTTTAACTTATATATTTTTCTTTATATGATGCTACGATTTAGTGGCACAATAGTTGGACTAAGCATTGTGAAATAGTAAAGAAGTTAAAAACTGTAGAATTTTTAGATATGACACAAAGTTTAAAAATCGTTCGAATGGGCCCCCCTCTCCCCTACATATATAATATTTTATGATTGAGGGACTAAAACAGGGGCACAAGCGTGCGGTTGTAAACGCGACAGGTTGTGGCTTCGATTTCCACTCGAGGAAAAAAATATACCTTCATTTCCTCGTTTTGGTAACAACGCAAAGCGCGACGAGTTGAGTTCCACCACTCAATACGCAATACGTCCAAAAATTCGACGGAAAATGGAGAACGACAGCGTCCTTATAGATTCCCAGAATTTCTCTGCCTATCCTGCTATGTGCGGGATGCAGCATGAAGCTAAAAAATATATAATTTTATATAAAAACATGCATATGACATGTCTTGCCTAGGACTCATCCAGATTTTATTATACATTTCCTAACACAGTTAAGTGAAGTGAAGTAAAAAAGGGGTCAGTCCATTAGGGATTGAGTTTCAACAAACTATTTAGTAAATGTAAACATCAAAATCTACACTTTAAGTTTTATCTCAGAATTTATCTTGAGATATTAAAAGATCTCTACTTCAAAACTTTTTTTAGAATACATATAAAATGTTTTAACCCTAATATTTGAAGCTGCACTATTAATTTAAAAGTAAGTAAATCAGCTTCAAGCTGTATCCCGCACACAGCACAGAGGGTAGTGTTAAGACACAACTTTCCCCACTATTCGCCGAGTTCTGGAGGCACTGCGTGTTGAGTGCCGGAACTCAACGCCGCTCAACACGCAATGCCTCCAGAACTCAGCGGAAAGTGGGGAACGGAGTGTTTATTACCACTAGAATTCCTCTGCCTACCCTGCAGTGTGCGGGATACAGCGTGAAGCTGATTTATTTTTTATTATATTTTATTTTAATCTCTATGTCTGTGTGAACCTTTAGAGTGCACTTTCCTTTAAAAACTAATCAGCCATTTTAATTTCAGTAAATCGTACTTGAAGATTAATTGAGTTATAGTGTTAGGCATGGCTATAATCGCGTTACTATGTATATATAGAATAAGTAGAGAGTTCTATTTGTATTCTTTTTTTTTCTATGTTTAGTTAGGAAAAAGGGAAAAAAAGTTCAATTGCTTCATTTATAAAGACTTGAATTCTCAAAAAAAAAAACAATCTATGAAAGACCAGTTTATATTGTAACATTCGATGTAGCAATATTTGTTAATGTTTTTTTTATTACATTCACGCTGTATCCCGCGTATTGTAAGGTAGGTAGAGGTAACCTAGTGCTAAGACACTCCGTTCCCCACTTTCCTTCCTTCCTTTATTAACGTTGAATCTCAAATTTAAAATATTACGAATATGTAATTTTGCGAAGCAATTGATTGGCTAAAAATATATATTAAAAGAAATACTAAAAAATAAAAAATACATAAAAAGTAAAAAAATATGGTTTTTTTTTGTTTTTTTGTTTTCCACTTTTCAGATGATCTTCTACTCATATTGCTAACAAAAATAAGAATAATTATTAAATATTGGAGCCTACAGTTTAGTTAATATATAAAGTAATAATATAATATGTATAAATATCTAGCGATCCACGCGCGGCTTCGCCCGCTTGAACCTTTTGTTATATAGTTATTATAGTAAAATTATACGATTTTTTACATAAATTGTATGTAACCTATACGTCATTCTTATGTATAAGATTCCTTTAAGGTGTTCATCGTAATCCGTTCAGTAGTTTTTGCGTGAAAATAGAAGAAACATTCATCCTTACAAACTTTCACACTTAGTAGGACTAGTAGGAAAACCTATTTTTTTGTTATAATACACTTTTTAACTTACGTTAATTTAGAAATAGGTTACCGACTTGCAGAGCCCGGCACGGTAACTTTTTAAATTGTCGTATGATATGACCATATGATAAATTTCTCAAATTGAATAATTTGAGAAATTGATTTATAATAAATATTTTTTTTTATTTCACCTTTTTCCTTTAAAATTAAAAACATATATTGATCGAATTCAGCCCACTACGACTCAGCTGCACCTTCAAAAAATCGTTTTAATTTTTTTTTTTAATTTTATAATTAAAAAAAAATATCACATTAAAAATAATATAAAAAAAAAATCTACGACTTTAATTAAATAAACATAGCTATCACAAACACATCTCGTTACGGCTCATTTGCATGTAAATTAAATTATTTTAATATAATATTAAAATTGATTGACTATGCTTATCGACGCGTAAAAAATATTTTGTTTAAATACAAACGTTTTTGTGCTAACTGTATCTTTCGTGGGTGTTTCCGCTCACGAGGTCCTAGGTTCAACCAACATGGTGTCTTGGAAGATTGGTTTGACTCTCTTAGCGGTGATCGCCAGCACGGTGTGGGCGGACGGTGAGAAAATTTTCTTTAGAAATATTCATATTTGGTTTATTTTTATTCTTCAAGTTTATTTATCTAAGTTTAATATTTATTTACTTAAATTTATATTTCCATTTCTTCATGATTTATTTACTTAAATTTATATTTCCACTTCTTCGCTCTGGTGTCAAGGCTAAGCGCGGTGTTGAGTTCTACCACTCAATACGCAATGCCTCCAGAATTCGGCAGAAAGTGGGGAACGGAGTGTCTTAACACTAGGTTCCCTCTGCCTACCCTGCTGTGTACGGGATACAGCGTGAAGCTGATTTTTTTTTTATATTTAGATGAAGAAAAACTGAACCTATATAACAATGTATAGCATGTTGATAGATTCGGTCTTCAGATTTCTTCAGAGATTTCGATAATATTTTTTATATTATTTTTATGTTTCTGTGCTATAGTGGTGGTGTAGGGGTTACGGTGTACTTTTTTTGATTGAATGCGACAGTTGTGGAGTGAAACTTAAAGAAATATTAACAATATTTAAGATTTTTTTTTGAGCTTTTAGGCAAAACATGGTATTGGTGTCAATTTGTGATCCATAGGATCAGTCAATTCGTTTTTCACTGCAAGCATATCAGATTCTACCCACTACTTATTGAGAAATAGTAGCAGTAGTTAACAAAAAAATCTTTTTACATTTGTAAAGTTTTTGATAAAAGAAAAAAATATTTAAACTTATCCGACAGAAACAAAATGCCTTCACATTAGAATCAATACCAAGAATCAATAGATAAATCAATCTTAAGCATAAGTTCTTTGAATATATTTTTTTAGCTTCCCGCCATATTCCGAATATAGCAGGGTAGGCAGAGAAGACCGAGCGCTAAGACTCTCTTTTCCCTACTTTCCGAGACAACTTCGAGGAATTGCACATAGAGTGGCGAATTAATAATGTGGAAAATCTTAATTCATTACTCAGATTCGGAATCGAACCCAGTCACTTGCTTATGCCACTGCGCCATAATGGCCTCATTTTGAAAATATTTTAATTTTGTTTTATCAGATAACGATGACCGGTCTGCATATGCGAACGCTGACGCATCGGCGATTGCTACGGGCGGACTGTCGCTGGGGCCATTGCTAGTGCCTCAAGGCATGTATTTTTTTATTTTTCAAATATATTATTAAATTTAATGTTATTTTTATATTTGGAAACAGATTTTCTTAGTTATATATACAAATTAAAAAGATAAGTAATAATAAAATAAGGTAAATAAATTATTTTAAGTTTCTACCTTAAACCTTCCTAGGTTTCATATTATAATTCAAACGTCTCTTTACTTGTAATACAATCAAAATTTAAATTAAATCAAATCAAAAAAAAAATACAAACAATATTGACTATAAATCAATATCGACTATAAAATTAATCATCAGCTATCCTTTGATTATATATATTATTTAAATCTTCAAATGATAATTACAGTCATATATCACACGATTCCTTACTTTACCCATAAAATTTCTCAAATTTTCCAATTACCTTACCCATAAGATTTCTCAAATTTTCCAATTACCTTACCCATAAGATTTCTCAAATTTTCCAATTACCTTACCCATAAAATTTCTCAAATTTACCCATTTTTGTTTTGTAGGTAACGATCAATGTTCGGCCCCAGGTGATATGTACTACCTGCGGTCTGGTTTCGACTGTTTCGTATGCGCGTGTTACCAGAATATAAATGGATTGTACGCAAAATGTGCCCCATGCTCTCAATGCTCGTCTGGTATGATCTTAGTTTTAAACACCCTTTCTCATTTTGAAATTGCGAGCTGAATGACTGAGCCGCACTTTGTTCAGTAGCAATGGGGTAACAATTGCATCAAAAACTTAAATGACATTTAAATCCGCAACTGTCAGTATCGGTTAATCAGGTTGTTAAGACGTAATTATTTATTAAAACAAACATAATATTAATTGTATAATATGAGAATCTAGGAAGATCTTAGTTAGAAGCTTAGTAGATTATGTTAAAAATTCTTGCAGTAATGTTAAACAAAAACATATCTACAATCTTTTTGATTTCTTTCAGCAGTGAATCCTCTGCCAGGTAAGTACTTGGCTTAAAAACTGGTATGAAATATAGATTAAGTGTCTATATATTTGTTTTCACACAGTCGAAAATTTATAATTCATAAAAGAATTTCATTTTATTATCCTTACATTTATTTCTAGATCTTTAACGATTGTGTTTTTGCTTATCATGTTTTTTGCTTTCAGGCCCGTTACCGCAACCATGGCCTATACCTCCACCTCAACCAGTCTGTAAGTTCTTTTATGTTTAAGTGATATTGTGAAAGTAGCAAATATTTATTTAAGGTTTAGCACTTTGGACCTTACTTAACCTGTTGAATATAAAAAAATGACTTTCTACTTAACAGGCCCACCACCAGTTGTAGTACCTGGTCCTCCAAGACCTTACCCGGTACAAGTACCCGTTCCAGTTCCAGGACCAAGTGTTCCCGTACCCGTACCTGTGCCTGTACCTTCACCACCTAAGAATGTCTACATTCAAGGTCCTCCAGTTCCCGTTCCTGTCCCCACTCCGGTGCCAGTTCCAGTCAGAGTACCTCAGCCAGTACCAGTCCCAGTACCAGTCCCATCTCCACCTAGAATCATTCAAGTCCCGGTTCCTCAACCCATTCCAGTGCCG
Organism: Heliconius himera; assembly: GCA_021202915.1. Classification (NCBI taxonomy): domain Eukaryota; kingdom Metazoa; phylum Arthropoda; class Insecta; order Lepidoptera; family Nymphalidae; genus Heliconius; species Heliconius himera. The sequence continues at coordinate 9,647 of JAJHJA010000835.1, forward strand.
GGTCCCATTCAAAATATCCCAGTTCCAGTGCCAGTTCCGTCACCCCCTATCCGGATACCCATACCAGTGCCAGTACCAGGACCAGAAAAAGACGTTCCAGTGCCTGTACCAGTTCCATCACCACCAATAAGAGTACCTTATCCAGTCAATCGTTATATCCCTGTACCTGGCAGAGACGTACTTGTGCCTGTACCAGTGCCTATAACTCGTAAGTAAAAGTAAATAAATAATTAAGCATAAATAAAGAAGATATTTAACTCAAGTAATATTTGTTTTTTCAGAAACCAAAGTCTATCCAGTACCAATTATCATTTACGTAGGTAAGTCTAAGTTGGCTGAGCCAAAAGTTACATTTAAATGTAATTTTTTATGAGTACCTTTGAAATAATATATTATTTCAATTTGTGTGTTTTTAGATCCACTATGTAGGGTTCAACCACCGTTAACGCCATTTAGACTACCTGGTGACAATTGTCGTATCCACATATGTAACATAAAATACAACTTGGTCTACAAAGTATCTCGCCGTCTCCCTGGATGTAAGTAATACGTTTTAAATAAAATTACACAAATAAACAAAAAAATGGAAAAGGCATTTAAAAATTTGAAATTTGATTATTTACCCTGTTACTGTTTGTCTGTAGGTGTACCTAGTGATACTTCATTAGCAATTAGTGAAGCAATTAGCACGGCAGATATCTCTGGTGGTATAGGAGGTTGGCCAGGCATAGGAGGATCATCAGCTGAAGCCGACGCATCAGCTACTGCGATTACAAGTGGTTATGGGGGTATTTCATCTGCTCAAGCTGATGCATTAGCCAATGCAGGATCTACTGGTTTGGGCGGCTGGCCTGGCTTGGCTGGAATATTAGGATTGGGTGGATCATCGGCGCAAGCTAATGCCCTAGCTAATGCAGCAGCAAACGGCTTAGGTGGTTGGCCTGGATTAGGTGGATCATCGGCGCAAGCTGACGCAATAGCCAACGCATTAGCAGGTGGTATGGGCGGATTAGGTGGATCATCGGCGCAAGCTAATGCCCTAGCTAATGCAGCAGCAAACGGCTTAGGCGGTTGGCCTGGATTAGGCGGATCATCAGCACAAGCTGACGCAGTAGCCAATGCAGCAGCTAGCGGTTTGTTGGGTGGACTAGGTGGTATTGGTGGATCATCGGCGCAAGCTGACGCAATAGCCAACGCATTAGCAAGTGGTATGGGCGGGTTAGGTGGATCATCAGCGCAAGCTAATGCCCTAGCTAATGCAGCAGCAAACGGCTTAGGAGGTTGGCCTGGATTAGGCGGATCATCAGCACAAGCTGACGCTATAGCCAACGCATTAGCAGGTGGTATAGGCGGATTAGGTGGATCATCAGCGCAAGCTAATGCCCTAGCTAATGCAGCAGCAAACGGCTTAGGTGGTTGGCCTGGATTAGGCGGATCATCAGCGCAAGCGAATGCATTAGCCAATGCAGTAGCAAGCGGTTTGGGTGGACTAGGTGGTATAGGTGGATCATCGGCGCAAGCTGACGCAATAGCCAACGCACTAGCAGGTGGTATGGGCGGGTTAGGTGGATCATCAGCGCAAGCTAATGCCCTAGCTAATGCAGCAGCAAACGGCTTAGGAGGTTGGCCTGGATTAGGCGGATCATCAGCACAAGCTGATGCAATAGCCAATGCAGCAGCTAGCGGTTTGTTGGGTGGACTAGGTGGTATTGGTGGATCATCGGCACAAGCTGACGCAATAGCCAACGCATTAGCAGGTGGTATGGGCGGATTAGGTGGATCATCAGCGCAAGCTAATGCCCTAGCTAATGCAGCAGCAAACGGCTTAGGAGGTTGGCCTGGATTAGGCGGATCATCAGCACAAGCTGATGCAATAGCCAATGCAGCAGCTAGCGGTTTGTTGGGTGGACTAGGTGGTATTGGTGGATCATCGGCGCAAGCTGACGCAATAGCCAACGCATTAGCAGGTGGTATGGGCGGATTAGGTGGATCATCAGCGCAAGCTAATGCCCTAGCTAATGCAGCAGCAAATGGCTTAGGTGGTTGGCCTGGATTAGGCGGATCATCAGCGCAAGCGAATGCATTAGCCAATGCAGTAGCAAGCGGTTTGGGTGGACTAGGTGGTATTGGTGGATCATCGGCGCAAGCTGACGCAATAGCCAACGCATTAGCAGGTGGTATGGGCGGGTTAGGTGGATCATCAGCGCAAGCTAATGCCCTAGCTAATGCAGCAGCAAACGGCTTAGGCGGTTGGCCTGGATTAGGCGGATCATCAGCACAAGCTGACGCAATAGCCAACGCATTAGCAGGTGGTATTGGCGGATTAGGTGGATCATCAGCGCAAGCTAATGCCCTAGCTAATGCAGCAGCAAACGGCTTAGGTGGTTGGCCTGGATTAGGTGGATCATCGGCGCAAGCTGACGCAATAGCCAACGCTTTAGCAGGTGGTATGGGCGGATTAGGTGGATCATCAGCGCAAGCTAATGCATTAGCCAATGCATTAGCAAGCGGTTTGGGGGGATTAGGTGGTTACGGTGGATCATCAGCGCAAGCCGATGCTTTGGCTAATGCTAATGCTGGAGGATATGGAGGATTGAGTAATGCTTTGGCTCAAGCCCAAGCACAAGCACAAGCAAATAGCTTATTAGGCGGATGGTCTCCTTTCGGCAAAAGCGCAAGCGAAGATCAAAAATAAACTACAGTTAAGATGTAAGTTTTTTTGTCAATTTATATTTATATTTAGTGTTTTTTAATCTATAATTAAAAACAGATGTGATCATATTCATTACTAATGGACATTTATGTTACGTTAATATGTTTTTTTTCTTTAAGCTTATCTAAAAATTTAAGAATTATTGATATATTTTTTGTAATAAATATATAATTTTTTGTATAATAATTATTTCTGATTTGTGTTGTTTACAGATAACTTCAACGTGATCTCTGCATGAAACTGACCCCGGCTCGCATCATGGATTTTGTTAGATTTAGATAACACAAGCATTATAAATAGACATAGCACGCTTTATACATTTATAAATAAATTAGTGGGATAATAAATTCATATTTTATTTTTTACCTTGTAAGAATTAGAAAATATATTTGGAGAAGCCATATTATAAACATCCATCACTTTTACCACTAAAAATCCAATATGCAGTAATTTTATGTGACATCTGTACAAAATTGTATTGACATAACGAATGGATAAACGTATAGTTCAAATCAGAATATCAATTTCGCTTGGAAGTAAATAAATCAATATGACTTGGTAATTTTCATGGGGAGTTATGATGCATTTATAATGAAGTGTATAAAAACTACTGACTCAGTCTGAAAAGTTACCTTAAGAATCAACGTGCTACTCTTCTTTGGAAAAGTGGACAAATAAAAATATTTAGTCATGCGGGGAGGCCTCTTAGGGGGCATATGTGTCCTTACCTTCCTGTTATGTGCCAGCATTAAAGGTCGCAGAATATTAAGCTCTGGTTATTTTTTCGCTAATAGAGGTAAGCATTTCTCAAATGAAAAGCCAAAGCTTGTCATTAATTTTAATAAAAGAAAAACTTATTAGCATATTACTATGTACCTGTTATTTATTTGCAGAATATGTATAAGAGAAGAAAAAATTAAAAATCCTATTAAAAAGCATAAAAAATTACATGAAAATTTACTTTATAATTACTTTTAAATAAGCTTTCACGTGAAATTTGTAATAATTTCATTCATGTTTTTATTTAAATTATGTATGTGCTTCTAAAACAATAATTCCGACATAAAATTACTTTATAACTTTTAGGTCCACTGAATCAAGTTGTTTTTCTTAGAAATACTGTACCAGAAGCAGCAAAATTTAAAAGAAATGTAGAAATAAATCAAGATATTAATCAACAAACTGTTACATACACGGATGTCGAGGATGAAAGATCCGCAGCAGTGGCTATAGCAAATGCTGTAGATAGTAATTATGCTGCACCGAACCCCTATTCACCTATGTCGTATTTTAATAAAGGAAATACAAATTCCCAGGCTACGGCAAATGCTCAGGCTATGGGAAATAGTCAGGCTGCAGCAAACGCTCAGGCTATGGGAAATAGTCAGGCTGCAGCAAATGCTCAGGCCACAGCAAATGCTCAAGCTTCTGGAAGTAATATTGGTAGTGGTTATAGTGGATATGGAGGGTATGGAGGTTATAGAGGGTACGGATATGGAGTACAACAATCTCCCTATCATTATCCAACAAGCTCCTCGTCAACTTTAGCACAGGCACAAGCTCAAGCATTATCAAACACTGGGAATAATCCCTTGGTAATGACTCCATCACTTTTGAATACTCTTAGTTCAAGTTTGTCCTCCGCTCTTGCTCAAGCCTCAGCAAATAGTAATTCTATGGATAGAAATTTGTACAGTAATCCTGTTTTGAGATCTAGAGACGCAGAAGATGAAGAAAATATGTCGCAAGCATTATCAAATACGGGGAGCATTTACCCAGATCTCAGTTCAAGATCATCAGCTAGTACACAAGCCTCAGCTAATTCTAATTCAGGAGAGTATAATATAAATGGCAACCTGTATTTTAAATCAGGTGAAGAAGAAAATGTGTCGGAAACTGAAAGATCAGCGTACGCCCAAGCTGTCGCAAATGCTCAAGCATTATCAAATACAGGAAGCACTTATCCTGGACTAAGACCGTCAAGTTTTAATTATCTACCTGGTTCATCTTCAGCTAATGCGCAAGCAAATGCCAATTCCCAAGGACAAGGAAAGTTATATAATATTCCCTATTTTAGGTCTGGTGAAGAAGATGACGAGAATAAGTCAGAAGCCGAGAGATCAGCATATGCCAACGCTAACGCAAATGTTCAATCAACATCAAATGCAGGAAACAGCAGAACAATAGTCAAGCCTTCACTTTACAATATTCCCAATTATAGTTCATCTTCCGCTCTTGCACAGGCTTTAGCAAAAACAAGATTGAGGGGACAGAAACATAATAACTATCTTTTTAGAAACTCTGGAGATGACGAAATTGATCAGCTGTCAGAAGCTGAAAAGTCTGCACAAGATCAAACCACTACAAATATTCAAGCAACGGCGAGTTTCAAAAGTATTGAAGAAGTTGAAGAGCTTTCACATGCTGATAATCCTAATTCAAGGTTATCTGCAGCCGTAATCCAATCCTATCTAAATGATAATAATCCCAATTCAAAATCTGATGAGGTAGAAAATTTAGGTGAATTAGATCATGAAAGATCTGCTTATTCTCAAGCTATTGCAAAAGCTTATGGTACGGGTAACATCGGGAATAGTGGATTCAGAATAAGGCCATCACTTTATAATCAACCCAGTTCAAGCATTTCTTCAGCATTAGCTCAAGCACTCGCAAACAGTAACATAAGGGGACCTCTATACGGTAGCTTATATTCAAAATCAGGTGAACCAGATGAGGAACAAAAGTTAAAATATGAGAGATCAGTTGATGCTCAGGAAGAAGAAGTCAATGAAAGACGTGAAGTTGAGAAAAAATCTGCTACAAATGAATTATTAGAAAACCCAGAATCCAAATCGGATAATGCAATAAATAGTAAAAGGTAATATTAGTTGTAATACACGCTTTTGGATGTCTTAAGCTGTCATGTTCCCTACATGCAAGTTTTTCACATAATTATATTGTACTCATAAACTGTCATAGTAATCTTGAAAGGGCCAAGAGAGAGCCTAACATCTTGTATATTATTATTAGTCTTTAAAAATGTTGACATCACAATTTTTTTTTATTTACTATAATAGTATTGGATTGAAAAATAAATAATTTATAAATTTTTACGGTTAACATAGCTATGTATTAGTTATTTAGATATTTTTTTAGCGCCGAAGTTGAGTCTAGCGTTGATTCAAAAAGCGATGCAGATGGAAATTCAAACTCTTTAACAAATATTGAAACTTTGGAAAAATATGTCAATAAGCAAGCAGCTGATGATGATAATTCGGATTCTGAAGAAAGTAGAAGCGGTATTTATATTAACATGTTCTTATTTTGTTATAAAATAGATGGAGTAACTAGTTAAAAGCCAATCCAGGCCAGTTAGAGGCCAGTCGTGGCGCAGCGGCACGAGGTGTGACTGTAAAACCGACTGGTTATGGGTTCGATCCCCACTCGAGGAGATGAAATATTTACTTAAATTTATATTTCCATATTTTCGCTCTGGTGTCGAGGCTAAGCGCGGCGTTGAGTTCTGCCACTCAACACGCAATGCCTCCAGAATTCGGTAGAAAGTGGGGAACGGAGTGTCTTACGTGGGGAACGGAGTGTCTACGTTCCCTCTGCCTACCCTGCTGTGTGCGGGATACAGCGTGAAGCTGATTTTTAATTTTAACCAATTAAAGAAAAAATAATGTTATATTTTATTTTACAGCAGGCTTCTTCCCTTACAAGCCTTCTACTCCAGGTAAGTAATATACTGTATCCGAATTGAGACAAAAAAATATTATCCTTATTAAAATAATATTACTTTGCAGGTTTTATATCCAGAGTTCTCTCAAACGAAGAATTGATTAATCCTAATGCCATATCAGGTATTTTTTATTTTATTTTAATTCTTTTGTATTTATGCTGTATGTATAATTTTCTCTGTAAATCATTTGTTTCAGGTCAAAATATTGTTCAATGTACCAGACCTTACGAGGTACACGCTGTGTGGCTGCTGACAGAAAGTTGCTTAATATGTGTATGTGTCCAAGAATATTTGGGATTGAGGCCAGTTTGTGCAAGCTGTAATACTTGCCTTGCACCGCCCACGCCACCACCACCACCATCACCATTACCACCAATGTCGGATATAATTCTACCAATACCGCCACTTCCACAACCCATACCAGTACCACAAGGTAAAACGCAATGCAATGGCACTGTACCGTGCGACATTACGCGACGGTATAAGGTTCGATTCTAACTCGGGCGAATGAAGTATTTAATATTTTCATTTCTCCGCTCTGATAACAAGACCAAGCGCGACGTTGAGTTGCACGCAATACCTAGACCTAAATTTGGGGACAAAGTGGGGAATGAGGTGTCTTAACATTAGGTTCCTCTGCTTCCTCTGCTTAAATTGAATTTGAATTTATATCATCACATGTACGCTACCGAATATTTAAAACATAATATATATACAACATAATATATTATATATATAAAATAACTAGACAACAGCACAGTCACGTTATATATAAGTAAAATTATAGAAATATTATAAACTCGATTTAAAAATTTTATATCGTATAATACATCCATATAATTTACGTACTTCTCTCGAAAGCGTTGTTCTTCTACATTTAAATTTAGTTATTTAACAAAAAAAAAAAACAAATAATAAAAATGTCACTGCAATTTGAATTTTTAAAACTCCATTTCAATATAACATTGCCAAATTTTTACAAATTTTCCAATTTTTTCTAAACTTTTTCAATTTTATTATACTAAAAACTATCAAATCATTGCAATTTCAACTTTTAAAATTCAATTTTTCCAAAGTTTTCCAAATATATATTATATTATATAAAGCTAAACCAAAAGCTTAATTTAAATCAATCCACAGTGTCCTGTGATCCATTACCCACCGGGACCCCATTTGAGAATCCGTTGAATCCGTGCCAGATATGCATATGCCAGCAGACTTACAACGTGTTTGGCCAGCCCGATATCCAGATTCAGTGCGAGGAGAACGTACAATGTAGTAAGTGATTTTGGGACCTCATATCCACTTTTTGATCGATTCGGCTTTTTTAATTTCGACTTTGTACTGTTTTCTTGATCAGTATATTCGTGTATATTTAGAAATATTTTACGAATAAGTTATAATGACTGATAATCATCTAACAATTAGATTTGAAATACAGAAAAAATAAGAATCACAAAAATCATCATACACAATCACATATTGATACAAAGGTAATATTGAGCATAAATATTTTTGTTACCTACAAGATAATATAAGGTACCTAAATTATTTTTACCAATAAACTATGAAAATTTGCAAGAATAAAATCACTCATATAAAAATATATTATATACTTTTTCTTTTACAGTGATACCGGACATCCAACCTTTACGTAAGTAAAAAAATTGAAATCAGCTTCACGCTGTATCTCGCATACAGCAAGGCAGGCAGAGGGAACCTAGTGTTAAGACACTCCGGTCCCTACTTTCCGCCGAATTTTTCGAGACTCAAAATCTCGAAAATTTCAGAACTCAAAGTCGGACTTTTGCTTTGGTGCCAGAGCGAACAAATGATAATAGTAATAAATAATAATTTATTTCCTCGAGTGGGGATCGAACCCTGAGAGAGAGTTCCTGAGAGAACTGAAAATTAGGCCAATAATAAAGGCGTCGTGGCGCAGGGGCACGAAGTGTGACTGTAAAACCTATTGGTTGTGGATTCGATCCCCACTCTAGGAAATGATTATATTTTCTTTTCTTCGCTTTAGTGTCGAGGCAAAGCGCGGCGTTGAGTTCCGCCACTCAACACGCAATGCCTCCAGAACTCAGCGGAAAGATGAAAACGGAGTGTCTTAACATTAGTTTCCCTCTGCCTATCCTGCTGATTTATTTATTTTTTAACCAAAAATAATTATTATTGCCAATTTAATAAATAAATAAAGTATATGTTTTTACTTTACTTTCAGCTGTACCTCAGCCGCCAAATCCATTGCCAAGTAAGTACATATAATCATTTATCTCTATAAAACAAAAGTTTTTAAATTTCTATCTAAATCACTCGATCATTAAAATCGATTCTAAATGAAATATCGTTAAAAATCGTATACGTATCCCGCTCGTAACAAAGTAGGCAGAGGGCACCTGGAAACTTACAGTTAAGACACTCCGTTTCCATTAACACACTTCCGTTCCCCATTTTCCACTGAATTTTGGAGACATTGCATGTTAAGTGGAAAGTCAACGCCGTGCTTAGCCTCGTTACCAATGCGACGAAATGAAAACATTAAATATTTCATTTCGAGTGGGAATCGAACCCACAACCTGTCACTATCACGCGCCACGACTGGCCTCATATATTTTACCATAACATAGGAAACAGATATATATTAATTGTAAACACTACCCCGAAAATATTCGAACGTATAATACTGTGTACAGAACAATAATATATTCGAAATACTATCGCCATTCACAAATCCACAGAAAAAAAATTAACAACGGAGTGTTTTAACATTATGTTACAGCTTACTGTGTTGCTCGTTGGATGGAGGTGCAAGAAGCCAATATATGTTTTATTTTGAAATATTAATTAAATTATTGAAGCCGTTCGGTACAGCTGACTGTAACGCGACGGTTGAGGGTCCGAGCCCCACTCGGTGCAATTTTCATTTCCTCGCTCTGATAACAAGATAAACCGCGGCGTTGAGTCCCGTTACTCAACGCGCTGTCTCGGAAATTGGGCCCCACATGGTTAACTTATTGTATGTGGGATATAAAGGGAACTTAAAAATATAAATTTCCGATTCAATTTTGAACCCATACCCATCACAAATATGTACAATATTAATCAACTAATCAATCAAAATGATTGATATATAAAATCAATTACGATAAAATAATAGGTACTTAAACTACGACCTTATGAGGTGTAACTAATTCAATACTTCATACTACTGGAAACTCCATTATTTAATCCGATTTAGTTCCATATAAAATAATAGTGTAATAGTCGTGGCGCAGTAAACGCGACAGGTTGTGGGTTCAATTCCTTCTCGAGGACTCGTTCTGGTAACGGGAAAACGGCCTTGAGTTTCGCCATTTAATACGCGATGTCTTATGAATTCGATGGGAAATGGGGAACAGAAGTTTCCTAATGGGAACGGAGTGTACTGACACTAGGTTCTGAGGTTCCCATTGCCTACCCTGCTATGTGCAAGATACAGAATGAAGTTAAAAATAATATTTTTATCTTTACGTGCCTTTTGAATTTATGGGTAGGTGGAAGAAACCTTTGTGGTGATATCACTCGATTTTTTGTATAATATAATATAAAATATTTTTGAAGAGTGTGATTTGTGTTTATGGGATAGATATTTTCTTTATTCCTTTTTCTGCGAAATTAAAGAAATTCAGTTAAAATAGGATTACGGATTGACTTTTTCATTTTGTCTTTATATATATATTTTTTTTTGATATTTTTTTACTCTATGTAAGAGATTTTATTAATAATATCTATTCTACACTTTCCAGATACAAATAGATAAGTTTACAGATATCACGTACTAGATAAAAACAATCTTATATTTCTATTTATTTAGATTTAAATTCCAATAAAATCCATATTTCTGAACTAAAATGAAAAATTACAGGTACCGTATGTGAAAACTTCCCTCTCAACGTACCTTTCCCAAGTCCATTCGACGAATGCCAGATATGCGAATGTGTTTTGGAGCCGTATACACTTACGTCCAATCTTGTGTGCGTCCGGAATCCAGAATGCGGTAAGTTTTTTTTTAAGAAATGGGTAGTGTATTCAAATCTCAGATTATTGTTTTGATGGGATTAAATTATAATCCCATCAAGGTGGTCGGCTTCAAAGAGGCTTGGGTTCAAATCGCGCTATGGTTATTTTTTTAACGTTTTCTAAAAATATTATTGTCATTTTTTTATATTCTTCAACTACGTTAAAAAAATTAAAAATGGCCTACTGGTTAGATAAAAATATTAGGAGATCTTACCAAAACCGGCTTTTTGTTTTAAAATGTGCTTACCTGGAAAAATACAGTTAATAAAATATTAAAATAAATTGCGACGTGTATGGAAGCTTTCATTAAAATGTGAAATTGAGTAAATGATATACACATATAATTTTAACAACACACATACGACACTATATTGTCGTAGCGTAGAATGCTGAAATTTGGCATTAGGGGGTTGCTTGGGGAGAGAGAATTCTTGGAAATACTTGGGAAGTATTAATCCAGGATTTCCAGATATTCCTACATATGATGGAGAAAACAGATGGAATTTTACAATTTTTAGTCGACGCATTTTGCACTCAACGCATGTTTAGCCTTTTATCACATATTGGATTTTGAGTAATAATTCTTAACATCATTTATATTTTTAACTTATTTGTTTAAAACTGGGGAACGGAGTGTCTTAACACTAAGTTCCTTCTGCCTATCCTGCTGTGTGCGGGATACAGCGTGAAGCTGAAAAAAAAATGTTTGTTGTAACAAGACAAAACTTGTAAAAAATCTTTTGATTAACCTTGAAACCGTTTTCAGATATAATCCCAGCACCACAACCTGTACCACCAATGCCTACGCCTCTACCGCCTCTACCTTGGCCTACACCTGATCCTGAACCGTTCCCTATTATAACCCCCGGCATAATAGACATAGAACCAAGTGAGTAATGAATAATTATTATATTTTTGCATAATTTTAACCATTTTAATTGGAATAAGTAGTTTTACCTATTGTTTTTTATGATTTATTCTTAAATTTTTCAGTTCATTTAAGAACTTTCTGAATTTAATGAAACGTTAAAATCAGTTGATAGAAACGTTATTTACTGATACTATAAGATAAATATGATTTTATGTTTATTTTTTCTGCTACAGTGCCATGGCCACCTATAATTCCTAGACCCAGACCGCAGAGCCCGTTACCAGGACCACCGCCACGTGAGTACATTGCATAATTTTGAGAAATAAAGACCACCGTGGTGCACTGGACTGCGTGAGCGTGAGCAAACGCGACGGTTATCGGTTCGATTTCCACTCAAGGGAATATTTTTTTATTTCCTAGCAAGCAAAATGAGAGAAACGTGGCGTTGAGTTCCACACAATGTCTCGAGAATTTACCAGATTCTTTTCTTTTCTCGTAGTCATAGATATCAGGTAAACATAAGGTCGCTATTCCCAACTTTCTAAAGGTTATAGAAAAAATACATAAATAGGTTATATTATAAGATAAGTGAATTAAATATACATTTTATTGTATGAGGATTTCATTATCATACCCGCGAGTGGAATTCGATCCCACGTCCAACTCGTGTCGTATTCACCACTTCACATCAGGATACCGTCGTATAAAGCAATATAGTAAGAAACATATCATTTTAGACCAAAATCTCAGAAAAAATAATAACATTATATTTTGCTTATAATTTACAACGGCTTCTATTTGGCTAATAAATAACCCTTTATTTGAAATACGACAGCCACGTCCCAGGAGGATGTGTAACATTTTCTTATATTTCCTAATATTGTTCTTAGTAAGATAAATAAACAGATCTTAGTGGCATAGAAAAATGTGAAGTGATTCATCTCTATTCTGTCTATATATAGTTTCCACTTTTCGCCCCAATGCAAGATATGACGTTATAGAGCGGGAAAATAAAAATCAGCTTCACGCCTTCACTTCACACCTAGTGTATTCCGCACACAGCAGAGTGTTAAGACACTCTGTTCCCTATTTGCCACTGAATTCTGGAGGCATTGCGTGTTGAGTGGCGGAACTCAACGCCGCGTTTTGCCTCGAAACGAAAATATAAATGTAAATAAAAAGAAATAATTTAAGTTTCTACTTATACTACTCATTTCACTAAATCATAATCGAATCCACGACCGACGGGTTTACATAAAGTAAGTTGCTGTCACTGCGCCACGGCAACTTTATATTAAAAACATTCCCACAAATTGAATTTGTATAAAAACTTTATCATCCAAGACATATCCTAAATGTGTTTTAATAAGATTATATTTTAAAGTAGCGTAAAGTGTAAAAAAAATCAGCTTCACGCTGTATCCCGCACACAGCACTGTACTCAGATGGAACTTAGTGTTAAAACACTCCGTTCCCCACGAAAAATACTAAAATATTAAATTTCAAGAAAAATACTAAAATATTAAATTTCGTGATGAAACTGCCATAGAATAGCTTGGACAGCAGTTGAAGCAATGTGTTAAGTTAAAGCCCAGGCATCTCTGAAGCATCTCAAAACCATTTATCAATGTCATATGTGCTACTTGCATATTCCTTGCAACGTTCATACAGAATTCATCTTAATCGATCTCTATATTTTAGAGTAGGTACTAATATTTAATCATATTTTTATAATTATTATTTAGCATTTCATATAAAAACTATTAACAATTGGAATTTGTAATATTTTATACTGGGCCTCACGTCCACCCATAGTGGGATAGTCAGAGGGAACCTAATATTAAGACAATTCGATTCCCACTTTACCAATTTACCCCATTTTTGAGACATTGCATCTTGAGTGTTTACAGTCAGATAGATGGCCTGGATTTATGGCTAGTTTTTTACAAATCAGTATTTATCCATTATGATGGAAAAGTGAGTGGTAAGAGAGGTAGGGGAAGACCTCGATTGACCTTCGAAAACACAGTATCAAAGATACTGGAGGAAGGTCACGTAAAAAACATAAGGACCCTCCGTAGGGCATGTATGAAGAGGTTGATGACAGTGTACGAGGCGAAAGAGGTACGTAGAGACCGTAGCGTTTGGCGCTCCGTTCTCTCCGACTACCCCGCTAGGGATAAATCTTGAAGCTAAATGTAAATGTAAAATGTATTATTTATCCAATTCCAGATGAGACATGCCAGCCATATCCACCGAACACGCCGTTCCAGCATCCTTGGGACGACTGTCAAACATGTGAATGCTCTGAGATCTACGGACCAAACGTCATCAATATTGAAGTTAACTGCTATACTAAACCGTCGTGTTGTATGTACTGCTTGTATTACTTTTGTATCTTTTCTCATCTTCTTCTTGAATAGAGATAGAGATTACTTAATTTTCTGTCTGACTGACGCGAGGATTATAGGGTCGATTTCTATTCGGGGTATTTTTTTTTTCATTTCCTCTTTCTGTAACAAAGCAATGCGGTTCTTTTCCGCCAGTCAACACGTAATGTCTCGAAAATTGAGCAGGAAGAAGAGAACGGAATATCCTAACACTAGGTTCCCCCTACGTGCCGTCGTATATATCGTAAAGGGAACAGAGTGAATCTGAAAAATTCCCTCTCCATTCATGTAGAGATATCACATGAATTTAGAGAGATTTTGGTTTAAACACATTACATCTGTTATCAATTTGTATAACTAGTATAATCAAGAACATGCCTATATTTAGATTCGATCATAAAATTCTTTTTTTATTTTTAATGTGATAGAAAAACATTTAAAGCACTAAGACATATGAAAAAAAAAATAAAAAAAATCAAACTTTGAATTTTAAAATTTGCTAAAAGCCGCTTTAAGATGTAAATTACAATATTGAATTCAAATGGAAGTGAAGTTTCGAATCGAACGAAAAAGAAAAAATATATATATTTGTATATTTTTTTTATTTATAACGTTATACATTTAGAGACGTATTTAGATATATCAGTTTCAGCTTCACGCTGTATCCCCCATACAAAAGGTAGGTAGGATAGACAGCGTAGTGAGTGTTAAGACATTCCGTTGTACATTAAACAAACAGTAAGCTCCTTTTGATGTCTCTGTGTGCAGCTTCAATATTTTAAATGTCTGTTTTTCTTTTTTGTTTTAACATGACAATCTTTATTTGTTTCCAGGTAATGTTCTTCCAGGGCCGGGTAAGATATTGAATACTTTTCTTTTTTTAAACTACAAAGAAAAACAGTTCCATACTTTTGCCCACATTCATTTTACATTTTTCAATAATCGAGACATTCCGTGTTGAGTGGCGAAGTTCTACACTGCGTTATGTTTAGGAGAGCGTTGATTTTTTTTTAAATACGACTGTTCCGAGGGGAGATGGAACCCGCTACCATCGTGCTTACAGTCAGATACTTCTATATAGTACATACAAAATACATATGTTATATAACGAAATTAAATTGAAAATATAAAATAAGCTTATTCTTACAGATCCTCTGCCATTGCCAGGACCAAGACCAGGTATGTATATTAAATAGTGTAGAAATATTTAATTGCCGTATGTTTTTTATATAATAAATTGATAAGTTAAAAATATTAAGCATTCTAACATGTTCTTGAGAAGAACATTATTTTTTCCTTATTACATTCTTTTAGAGGGATAAGGAAAACCAAAATATATACATATTTTATACGTCTTTTTTTTAAACCGCACGCGTGAGGGATACGCCCTCATATGGCAGGGCAGAAGGAACCTAGTGTTAAGACACTCCGTTCCTAACTCTCCGCCGAATTTTCAAAGGTACTGCGTGTAGAGTAGCTGAACTCAACGAAAGAAATGATAATATCAATAAATAATAATTCATTTCCCAGAATGGGAACTGAACCCACAAACGTCACGTTTACAGTCACAAAAACATCGTCTGCATTAATTTTATTATTTTTTAAGCAAAAAGTTATTAATTTTGTTATTGTTAATATTTTATTAATACATTTTAAAAAAATCTCTCCACAACAGGTGTAATAACAATAGGTATACTATATTTAATATTAATTATATTTCAATACAAATATATAAATATATATTTTATGAACCTAAACAAAATCATAAATAAAAACAAAATCATTTTCCAGATCAAATATGCCAGTTCCAGAGTCTAAACGTCGATTTCCCTAGTCCTACGGACGCTTGCAAGATTTGCAACTGTCAATTGTTTGGAACTATGATCTTACCTGTGTGTCGACCATCTAACGAAATTGGATGTAAGTTATTTATTTATAGAGACTAAAACTTATTTAGGAAAAATTAAGAAAAAATACGACGGTGGTGGATTCGGGGTTCCACTCGGTGTAATGAATTATTGCTTATTTTTATTTCTCCGCCATTCAACGTGGAATGCAAAAAAAATTGGGCGGAAAGTGGGAATCAGAGTGTCTTATTACTAGATTCCCTCTGCCTACCCTGCTATATGCGTGATGCAGCGTGAAGCTGAAAAAAATGTCTAGACAATTTTTATATTTTTTGGTAAATGGTAAAATTAGGAAAAATGTCCTCCTATTGACTGAAGGAGCTTCCTCCTTAAATAACATGTTTCATGTAAATTCTTTGGCATTTTCTTTTAAAAAATAGCAACAGAAAAAAATTGTAGCAAAATTTAAACGCGCTTATTGTATAATAAATCTATGCAATATCCTTGCAAACTGCTCTGCCAATATAAACTATACGTCCACACCCCAATATCCGGTTATTACATTTTAAAATACAAAACGAAACGTCACATACGAAAAATGCCAAAAAAAGCCATCTATTCATCAAAAACAAAATGGTAACAGCTAAATAAAATTCTTTATCGAGAAATACCGCTAAACAAATAAAGTAAAAATTTACGGCGCGCACCGACATGACCGTCAAAATTGACAAACTGCCGAAAAAAATAGACGCCGGGACCATACAGAGTTGCCACAGGTGTTGTTAAGTTGAGAGGGGAAACATGGGGTGGAAATTTTTGGTAAAATATCATGGCTTAAAGGAATAAGGTCAATCGATGGTCAATCATCGTAACAATCATTGGGCAGCTATTGCTTTATGCCCTAGGGCAATTTACCGACCGTTTATGTTTGTTTTTGATTGTGCTATTATTGGTTTCAGGTAACGTCTTGCCTGGTAAGTTACCGCTGTGACATAAATTACTTTTATTGGCGACAGTAATGTAATGTGTTTTTTTTTTTCATTTATTATTATAGGACCATTGCCCTACGGAAATGTGGTGTACATTGGTAAGTAAAATTGTGATGAATTTGTGATCTTGCCTAAAAAAAGGCTTTTATAAATAATTTCATTAATATTTTATGTTACAGAGCCCAAGTGCCAATATCGAGAGCCCTATCAATCATTCGTTGTAGAGTGTAACTTATGTTATTGCCAGGAAGTCTTCCAATATGTGATTGCTAAATGTACACTCCTTCCAAACTGTGGTAAGTATTAAGCAAAGCACTTTATTTTTATCTGCATGTTCTGATAATTTTGTTTAAATAATTAACAAGTAATAATCTGTGAAAAATTATTATATTTTTTTAATATCAATATATTTATGTGCCAGTTTTAGGTACTCCGGGGCCATCACCATTACAGATCAGCAGTGAAGCTGATGCATTTGCTCAGGCTACAGCAAATGCTAATACCAATTTACAGTTGCCAAATTATCTTTCACCACTAAACTCCTACAATAATATAGGAAACCAGCTTTCATCTGCAATCGCTGACGCTCAAGCACAAAGTAGTGCTCAATCTGGAGGACTGTACAATACCTATCCATATGGAGTAGGAGGGGGCGTAACACCGGCTCAATCCCTTGGCCAATCTCCATATGGAGTTTCACCTTACTCTATGGTAGATAGTTTAAACAGCGCATTAGCTCAGGCGACAGCTTCGAGTGACGTTTCCGGTGGTAGTTTATATGGGAACTATCCAATCTCATCCGGAGTTAGTGGCCTATCTAATGCTCAAGCACAAGCAGATGCAATAGCAAATACACAATCACTTGGTATTTCTCCTTATGGAATCAATCCTTACTTAGTTGGAGGTGGTGGTGCCAGTTCCCAGGCTCAGGCCGATGCGATAAGTAGTGTTCAAGGTGGCGGCTTATACAACACTTATCCTTATTTATCTGGAAGTAGTGCTTTAACCAATGCCCAGGCACAAGCTGATGCAATAGCAAATACACAATCCCTTGGTCTTTCTCCTTATGGAACCAATCCTTACTCACTTGGAGGTAGTGGTGCCAGTGCCCAGGCTCAGGCCGATGCGATAATTAACGCTCAAGGCGGAGGCTTATACAACACATATCCTTATTTATCTGGAGGCAATGCGTTAAGCAATGCCCAGGCACAAGCTGATGCAATAGCAAATACACAATCCCTTGGTCTTTCTCCTTATGGAACCAATCCTTACTCACTTGGAGGTAGTGGTGCCAGTGCCCAGGCTCAGGCCGATGCGATAATTAACGCTCAAGGCGGAGGCTTATACAACACATATCCTTATTTATCTGGAGGCAGTGCGTTAAGCAATGCCCAAGCACAAGCCGAGGCATTAGCAAACGCTCAAGCACTCGGCACCCTTCCATATGGTTCTTATCCTTATAATACTGGAGACAGTGCTAGTGCTTCAGCACAAGCTCAAGCTCAAGCTCTTTATAGCTCCTTATATGGTAACCAATCTCCACTAAGTGCGTATCCTTATTCCCTACTGGGTGGCAGTCAATCTAACGCACAAGCACAGGCTGATGCGATTGCAAGCTCGCAAGCTGGTTTAAATCCGTCTCTCAATTACCAGTATCCAGGCAGTAGCCAGAGCAGTGCTCAGGCTCAAGCAAATGCGATTGCATCATCCCAAGAATACCCCAATTTATATCCATTTTCTACTCCCAATGTAAATCCTCTTTACGGCTTATCCCAAGGACAAACTTATTCTCAAACGTTAGCTAATGCTCTGGCCCAGAGTGCTGGAAGTGCTAGTGAGTACTATATTATAATACTAAAATATATTTATTTGCACGTTTGATATTCTATTTATTACATGAGGAAAATGCTACAAGCAAAATGATAATAAAATAGGAAAAATTTAAAATTTCAGGTGCTCAAAGTCTCGCCCAATCCGCAGCTCAATCAGGACGACCATTAATAAGATCAGGTAGGTATATATAAAATTTTTCACATAATAAAAAATAAAAAAAAAAACCTCAAGACGAAAGACAAGAATAGGCAAAAGGTGTTAGGAAAGGGAATTATTAAGCGAAGTTGCATTTACTTTTTAACAAACGTGGCGGGGTAATGCCCTCGTGTGCTGTCAACTTTTGGGATATAAATTAAAAATATATTTCTAGAGCAGATGGCGTGCGGATCTCATGCAAATTCTATTTAATCAAACTTCCACGGAATCCCCCAGGTCAGGGCGTACTTATTGGATTTTTTCGTGTACACCGTGTACAACAAAGATATAGGTCGAACAGTATTTGGATGAAGTCAATATTTTTTAGTCTTTTACATCTTTTACTTTCTATTTTCAACTGTAAGCTGTAAAAAAAATCTTTAAAGAAACATTTACTTACTTTATAAACCAATATATATATTAGAATTTTCATAAACTTGAATCAAAATATACTATAAATCACAGTTTACCACAACACTAATACTCATTGACACTATTTATTTTATAGGGCGGGGTCTTTGCCAGTACGATGGTGATAAATACCATCTCAATTGTCAAGCTTGCTACTGCTTCCGGGACATAACCGGGGACCTATACACACTATGTTTGGGGAATCCCTGTCAATAGGATGAACAGGTGTAGGATCGTTGCCTATTATGTTGCCTGCGGCTTCGTCCGCGTAGTCAATTCGAATTAATTAAGATTTGTATATAATATATAATATATTCTAAGTGCCCGAGGTAACTTTGACCGCAGGTACAGTATGTTACATCGAAACGTTTAACGTGATAGCCAATAGCCTTTCTAAATATAGTATATAACACAAAAAAAATCAATTAAACCAGCCATTCCTGAGATTAGCGAGTTCAAATCAACAAACTCTTAACTTTATAATAATAGTATAGAAGTACATTTTACATTTACATTTTTAATACAATACATTTTTACAAAAAATACACTTAAATATTAATTTTCCTTTACTATCTTTATTTGAAAACTGTAATATATATTTTTCTTTCTTTTTCACGCGCCAGTATAAGGCAATAATCGTCAACCACATAAAAGAAAACATAAATATTTTTATTTAAATTATAAGCCGACCAAATCTATAACTATTGTTTTTTAGCTTCACGTTGTATCGCACACATAGCAGGGTACGCAGAGGGTACCTGGGGACCTAGTATTAAGACACTCCGTTCCCATTAAGAAATTTCCGTTCCCAATTTTCCATTTTCATGAGGCGTATTCAACGCCGCGCTTTGCCTCGATACTAGAGCGAGGATTTTTTTTTAATGAAATTAAATATTTAAATCCGCCGAGTGGGAATCGAACCCACAACCCTCCCTTACCTTAAATCTCAACTAATTAAAATGAAATATTTTTAAAGTTATTAACAAATTTTTTTGATTTAGCAGGCTTAGGGGTAGAAGACGACACGAATACTACGGAGGACTCAATGGACTTGTATAAATAAATATAAATATTATAATTTTGTAATCGTTATACGCAAACTGACGCACGCTTACCATTTAATAAAGGCATATATAGACTATATATTTGTTTTTCTTTAGTATTTAGTAAGAAAAATGTGTTTTTATATCAGCTTAATAACGAGATTCTCAACTAAATATTAAGGGTTTGCCTTAGTAAATTGCTAAAAGACCTTTGTTTAAGATAAAAATATTCCATTAAATTATTTTTATTTCCTCGCTCGGCGTTGAGTTCCGCAACTTCACATATTGTGTTAACACTCGCTCCCTCAGCCTATTTTGCTATATGCGGGATAAGGCGTGAAGCTAAAAAATAATTTCTGTAAATTAAATTTAAAATTTAAAGCCACTATTGCGTCGAACTTCATTTAAGATATTATAAATTCAGATACAGAAATTGCAACGTAAAGTTATTTTAAGGCCAAATTAAGTATTTATGAAAAATTATACGTAGCGTATTACACTTCTGTTTGTTTATTTATTACTTTATACAATGTACGTGTATGTAATTACTATATTGTTTTTTTTTTACTTTTCCACTGACAGAGAGAACATAGTGTTAAGACACTCCGTTCTCAAGTTTGCTGAATTCGAGGTATAGCTTGTTGAGTGATGGAGCTGAACGCCGCGCTTTTGCTTTGGTACCAGAGCAAAGAAATTAAAATATTAATAAATAATAATTCATTTCCCCTAATCGAAATTGAACCTATAGCCATCGAGTTACAATCACACGCTTATATACAAATTGTAGTTTTTTTTTATCTAATCGTTTTAAACGTAAACGAAAAAAAATCTGTGTATATTCTGAACAAATCTCAAGCAAACATAATAAAATAGTATTGACTGAAATGTCACATTCTAGTTACTTTATATTGTTATAAGAACGTGACAGCTTTCGTTGGAAAAAAAAATATATAAAATTTAATGAAAAGAATGACTTTGATTGTTTTCCTCGTAGTTAGCGGTAAGTGTTTTAATAAGGACTCTCGGGGAACCCGAGGTTTATTGTATGAAAGTGGGGCACAATTTTTTTTATATTACACTTTTTGGAGGATTTTCATTTACTTCAACTGAAATGTAGATTCATTAATGGGACAAAAGGAGGCTAAAAAGTGTTACATAATTGTGAAACTGAGGTTATATTGTTTGTTATCTTATAACGCTATCGTGGTGCAATTAGTGAGATATAAGTGGGAATTTGAGTCATGTGCTGGAAAATATGTTTGAGTCTTGGTCTTGAATTGAATAAAGTGAATTGTCACTATATAGATAGAAAACGGAGAAAGTAGAAACGCTACAAAAGTCAGTCTTGTTGTGGGTGTGATCCTCAATCGGGGGAAAGAAATATTTTATATTTTCATTTCCCCGCTCTGCTAACGAGGCAAAGTGCGGCATTGAGTTCCGTCACTCAACACGCAATACCTCGAGAACTCGGCGGTTAATGGTGAACGTGTTTTAATGGGAACGGCGTGTACTAACACTAGGTTCCCAGGTTACTCTGCTATCTGATTTCTATAAAAATCTTTGTATTGTTGCCACAATACTACAAGAGAAATGTTACTAACTTTATATCCAATCTTCATTACCTCTAAGCTGATCTAATATTTATAGAATTGTAAATAGTGATGAATTAACTTTTTTTAATTTGCATTTATATCAATTAAGGGCACTATTGTGAAGCAGTTGCAAAATTGCAATGATTAATTGATATAAAACTATACGTTTTCTATTTTTGGTACTTTCCTCTGGAGTGAGATTTACAGGCTCCACTAATTAAGAAACAATGTTATACACAGTGCGCCATTGAGTTGAGCGGATTTAACAAAATCATATAAAAAAAACAGTAAATGATACATTACATCTTTTTTAATAAATATGTGAAAATTTTAAGTTTAAAAAATAACATCACTGACATGTGAGCCATTTTCGTATGCCTTCCTGGCCCATAGTGTATACAAAAAAAAAAGAAATCATAAATAAAATAAATAAATCTGCTTCACGCTGTATCCCGCACACAGCAAGGTAGGCTGAGGGAACTTAGTGTTAAGACACTCCGTTCCCCACTTTCCGCCGAATTCTGGAGGCAAAACGTGTTGAGTGGCAGAACTCAACGCCGCGCTTAGCCTCGACACCAGAGCGAAGAAATGCAAATATAAATTTAAGTAAATATTTCATCTCCTCGAGTGGGGATGGAACCCACAACCAGACTGGCCTCAATCATAAATCGTATAATTTATTAATTAAGTAAGAATTTAAAATAATATATCTAACTAACAACTAATTTGTTGATCCTAAAGTTTCTCAACTCAACTGTATATAGAGATTAAATTTTACAATTAAAGGCACAAACGCGGTCGTAGTTTCCAAATTTTATGTGCATATTCCTGAATTCTTAACGCATTTGTATGCAAATGTATGAGACTGTAACGTCCCAAATCTCAAATCGCTAATACTGTTGCAGCAGTAGCTGAATTTGAAAAGACGATTTGTGTTTCGTTCTAGAGATTTATTCAAAATTTGCTGGAATTTATGATATTCGGTTGTAAGAGAGGTATTTTTTTTTCCAAATATTTTTCTTGGTTCTTGCTTTTTAAGGGCTTATTGTGGTATAATATACTAAAATTGTATACTGGCGTGTAATAACAAAAGGTGAACTTTAGGAAACTATAATTGATTCAATGTTACTAAACAATTTACGTTGAGTTTTAAGAGATTTTAAGTTGAGTTCCGTCACTCAACACTCAATGCTTTTAGAATTTGGCGGAAAGTAAGGAACTCCTACTCTTTGCCCTCCTTGCTATGTGCGGGTTTCAGCGTGAAGCTAAAAAAAAATAATCAATTCAAATTATGCACCTAAATATAGATGATATGATAAATTAATTAACCAACTTTTATACAATCTTTTTTCCAAAATAGATTTTAAAATATCCAACGGCATGGAACAAAGGTTTACACCTAGATCCTACGACGATAGCCTCGTGTTCATAGAAGACGTGAAGAACGTGGCGGGGTTTGGGGACGCCCAGCACAGAGGCCGGCAGTGGTATGACTACGAATCAGAAACTGATGAAAGTGGCAGCGATTTGAAGAGCAGTTCTGAAGATGAGAGGTGAAGAGATAGCTTTATTTAATGATTTTTTTATATACTTGAGTTGTCAAATAGAACCTTGTGTTGAGAAAGTCCATTCTCCAAATTTGATAAAAACTACTCCTTGCCCGCAAATCCGTTAGTATCGACTTTTTTTTATTTTTTATTAGCTTCACGCTATATCTCGCACACAGCAGGGTAGGCAGAGGGAACCTAGTGTTAAGACACGCCGTTCCCCACTTTCTGCTGAATTCTGGAGGCATTGCGTGTTGAGTGGCAGAACTCAACGCCGCGCTTAACCTCGACACCAGAGCGAAGAAATGGAAATATAAATTTAAGTAAATATTTCATCTCCTCGAGTGGGGATCGAACCCACAACCAGTCGGTTTTGCAGTCACACCTTGTGCCGCTCAGTATCGACTTGGAGATGTAAAATGCAAAATTCTGTAAAAATTCAATAAATCCCACCTTAATCATCCTAACGATTAAATCCCTAACTTTCTAAAGCTCATATTGAAACAAATTATCTGACCAGATGGCTTCTCATTAATATTATAAGCATAAATATTCCCTTGATGCCATCGTGGCCCGATGGCACATGATGTGATTGTAAACGAGAATATTGTGGGTTCGATTCTCACTCGAGGAAATTAAATATTTAATATTTACATTTACTCGCTCTGGTAATGAGGTAAAGAAAGCGCTCTGTTGATCTCTGCCACTCAATACGCAAAGCCTCAAGAATTCGACGGAAAGTAGGGAGCGGAAGTGTCTTAACACCATATTCCCTGGTTCCTTTGCCTACAGTGACGTGTGGGATAGCGTGAAGCTAAAAACTTCCCCGGATAGGTCAAAAACTCATATTTTTATTATATTAATATTACATTTCGTAGTTCTCTATCAGTTGAAACTAGTATATCTTCAAGTAAATCATCTGAAGCTTCTTCTGTGGAGACCGATGAGAAGCGGCATGCGTGAGTATTTAAATATACACATATTGTAAAAAAAAAATATTAAAATTGCTTAAATATTCTTTCGTGCGCGTTGAGTTCCGCCATTCAATACGTTATATATCCAATATTGGGCGAAAAGTTGGGAACGGAGTGTCTAACACCTGATTCCCTCTACTTACCCCGCTACATACGTGATACAGCGTGAAACCGAAAAAACGGAAAATACTTTCAGATCAAAGTAACATTTAAAATATATAAGGTATATTTAAGATCCATTTAGTGCACTAATAAATACTCTTCTCTCGAGAAACGATGAGTGCTCAAGCATTTTTCTTGTCAGGTTCCTCTTCCATCGCCTTAAATAGCCTTTGTTCGTGATTGTGTATTAAAACGTGAAAGAAGTCTTGGAATATTTTATTTTTGCATAATTCATACTGGACTGAACGTTGTCTATTCTTTTTAGTGCTAGAAAGCTGTGAACTCTTACAATATAATAGTTTATGAGTGAAACAATAAATATTTAGGTTTTTTTTTTCAGCTTCACGCTGTATCCCGCATATAGCAGGGTAGGCAGAGGGAACCTAGTATTTAGATACTCAGTTCCAGACTTTCTGTCGAATTCTTGATGCATTTCGAGTTGAGAGAACTCAACGCCGCGCATTGCCTTGTTACTAATTCATTCCCCCGAGTGAAAATCGAACCTAGTGTTTAGTTAGAGTCAGGAACGAACCCACAAACTCAAGTTTAAAGTCCGATGAAGTCCCACTGGCCGGAAAAGGCCTCAAAAAATAAAGATAAAGATTACAACAAACATTTCTTTAAAAAATATTGTAATATAACCAAACAATAAAACCAAAGTAAAGCGTGACGATGAGTTCCTCAGGCAATGGCTCAAGAACTCGGTAGAAAATGTAAAAGTCTTAACACTACATTCCCTCTGATTACCCCGCAATTTGCGGGATACAGCGTGAAGCTACTAACACGTCCACGAGTATACGCTTGATATTACAGGACGAAAACTTATCGAACCTGCACTCCATGTCCACACGATATGATGAAAAAATACAAAAATTTCGGCATCAAATGGATATGTGGCGGATATCAAAGGGCGCGTCGATCTTTCAAAAGCGAATGTATGATGAGATACAGAAACTGTCAGGACGGTACCAGTAAGCTTTGTTAATTTTGTTTTATTTGCTTTGTATTATTTTTTCAGCTTCACACAGTATCCTGCATATAAGAGGATAGGTGAAAGGAACCTAGCGTTATATATAACACTCCGTTCCCCACCTTCTAATCAATTTCAAGACATTGCTTGTTGAGTGACGGAACTCAACGCCGCGTAGTTTAATTAAAGAACGTATTGTCATAATATTCTAGTTCTTTACAAAGTTCAACTAAATTTAAAAAATACTATGTAATATGCATACTATGTAATAAAATGTGAAACTTGGACTGTTGAATTAAAATTTTAAATTAATTGAATCTTAAAACATTTTAACTTAACTTGTATTTCCAGAGCGGATAAATAAAGATGATTTAAATATACATTGCCTCGAGTAGTAATCGAACTAACAACCATAAGAACTACAGTTAAAAGATCCACTGTGCCACAATAAATTAAAACTTCAACTTTTAACGTCCATTTTGTATATTATATTAACATAAATTTATTAATACAAAACAACTAAAGTATTCCCAGACGCCATCTGTTCTAAACTTTTATATGACTTTTGGCTCCTAAAAGATAACATTTTATAAAATTGTTTATTCGAAAAATATATAAAATATCTTTATATTTATTTTTATCTTATAAAAATTAAATAATTATGCAAATATTAACAGATCTTGAGTACGTAGTGACTTCATTCTCCGCTTCTTTACATTTTATATGTCTTTTACATCCGTTTATTATTAACCTTAACCTGTCAGTCGAATTTCCCTCCGGCGAATGAATTACTTTTATTAATTATATTTAATAACAAGACAAAGCGCGGCGTTGAGTTCCACCACGCAACACGCAACTCCTCAAGAAATCGGCGGAAATTGGGGAACGGAATGTCTTAATTCTAGGTTCCCACTCGGTTCTATAAACGGGATACGGCGTTAACCTAAAAAAGATAGAACCTAAACCCACCACGCCCAGCCAATCCAGCTCCAACTAAACCACAATACCACCATTATTAACATATCTTGCATACTAATATCAATTCTTCATTTCTCATCCAGCTCCCGGGTCACGGCACCACGGCTTTTCACCACTGTATAATTGCGCTTGCTGATATTTCTATTCAGGCTACGTTTTTTTTTTTCAATTACAGTGTTCGTGAAGCTGTACGATCATCGCTGCAAAAACAGTACAGAGCACGGAAGGCACTGGTTTTATGTGTATAAAGTATGAAAATATATCAATTTTTGGGTTAATAATGTGGGTTTTATTTGAAATTTTTTGAAGAATTATCTTTGGGTCCTCCTTTTTGTATGGTAAGAGTGGTGAGAGAGGCAGGTTCTTACTCTTACTTTTGGTTCATTCAGCATTTTGTCCATATTTTTATCACTTATTCTTTCGATATGACACAAAAATAACTGTACTACATGATGATTAATTTACTAATCTTTACAGGGGGAGACCTCGGTTAACCTTCGAAAACACAGTATCAAAGATATTGGAGGAAAGTCATGTAAAAAGCATGAGGACATCCCGGAGGGCTCCATGTCCTCCGGGATGTCCTGAAGAGGTTGATGACAGTAGACGAGGCGAAAGAGGTATGTAGAGACCGTAGCGTTTGGCGCTCCGTTCTCTCTGACTACCCCGCAAGGGATAAAGCGTGAAGCTAAGTTAAGTTAACCTTTACTACCTACATTGCAAAGCTCTGACAATTTAATAAATTATATAATAATATTTTTTGTGGAACAACAGTTTTAAAATGATATAACGTTTTTATTTATAGATCGATTGAAATAAAACAAAAACTAAATGTTAAGGGAAGCATATCAAACTACAACTAAATCGTTCCTGTGATAAACGTATACAAATGCAGAGACAAACAGGAAAAAATTATAAAAATCCTTGTTTTTGATTCTATTATAATATAAAATGTCACCAATATATTTTTTTATCTTACATATCTTCCATGTACAGACACCGATCCATAATGGTTTTATTATAATATAGATTAGAAATAATGAACTTATCTAAATAAACTTAGTTTTATATGTAAACATTTGTTTTGTGGCGACATTTTGGTTTAACATTAATAATTTGCAAACACCGCAACGCTATTCTCATGTGTTTCACGGAATATCAAATTATAATACGTAGAGCGAATAATTGATCACCGTACTGTATACGATTTATTTATTTAATTCTATTCTGTATTAGTTTGGCTTTTTTTTGTTGGTTTCAAGCTGTGTCCTTTGGGAACTTAGTGTTAGACAATAGGTTCCCATTAAACATTCGGTTTCACGCATTGCGTGTTGAATGGCGGAACTTAATGCCGGAATTTGCCTCGTTACCAGAAAATTAAAATAAAAATATTATAAAAATTATTTCATTTTCTCAAACACCGCGAAATAGGAATCGAGCGAAGAAATAAAAACATAAATGTAAATAAATATTTCATCTCCTCGAGTGGGGATCTCGAACCCACAACCAGTCGATTTTACAGTCACACTTTGTGCCTCTGCGCCACGACTGGCCTCAACTAATATTAATGTTAATACATTATTATCACAGTGTCTTTATATAGATATTTCAATGTATCTATCAATACGTAACTAAAATTACTGATGATAAATCAGTCCTACTAAATGTGATAGGACAAAGTAGATGCGGGTCACTTTGATGAAATAGAAAACGTATAAAACATATTATTTAAATCCTACTTATATAATATATGTAAAAATTTGTGAGTATGTATGTTTGTTCCACTTTTATGTAAAAAATACTGAACGAATCTAGATGAAACTTTAAGGAATATAGCTTATAAGTACATCAGACTAACACATAGGCTACTATATATATATAGATCTTTGGCGTCGTAATTATATTTACTAGTAACAAGAAAAACACGGGATTGAATTCCATTACTCAACACGCAATCCCGAAAATTCAGCAGTGTATGCTGAACGGAGTGTCTTAACACTAAGTTCCCTCTACCTTCCCTGCTACAAATAAAATACAGCGTGAAGCAAAAATATATATCTATAGAACAATATAGGCAAATATACCTACCAAAAAACAACAAAAGAATTAAACATCTCAATTTCAATTTCCCAAAGCCACATAAAAATTATTTCTCAATTTAGATATAGATAAAGATAGATATCATTTAAAGGAGCTTCGAACAATATCTGAGATTTATATCGACAAAAAAAAATCCTATAGGAAAATGGCAAGTGGAATTCTGAAGTCACACAAAATGAAATACCTAAAGATCGTATCGGGGCGTTTCGTAAATCTGTTATATTATTGAAACGCGATAAACGCTGCCACTAAAAGAATTTATGATTTTTCCAATTTTAAAGGAAATAGAAAGGAAAAAAGTGTATCTAGATGAAATTGGGAATTGAAAATATTATTTTGTTTTGTGTTTGTAAGTGTTATATTGTTATATTTTATGGTTTAGTTTCGTTTACGGAATGATGGGTTGTGCGTTCGATTCCCACTCGAGAAAATGTAATATTTAATAATTTCATATCCTCGCTGTGATAACGAGACAAACCGCGGTGGTACTCAACCTGCAATGCTTCCAAAATTCAGCTAAAAGTGGAAAATAGAATGGGATTTTATAGGGACGGAGTGTCTTAACACTAGGTTCTCTCTGCCTACCCTTCTATATAAGGAATACAGCGTGAAGCTGAAAAAAAACTTTAAGTCTACCTAGGTTCTACAAACGTGACTTGCAGCCTAAAAAAGATTTTCTTTTTCAGTGGACTTAGTTGTGTCACTTGTACCCAACGTGACCAGAGTGGATGATATAAAAAATGACTTAAAAGTTGTGGAAACCAGAAGAAAGAGTAAAGGGAAGAAGAACCGATCTACTTCTTCCTCTGAAGGGATGCGCCGTATGTAAAAATACATTTTTTGTATAATTAATTTAATCAATGGAGTATAAGGCAGATGGCACTGGATTGCGTTTGGACGATTGTGGGTTCGATTTTCGGAATCGGGGAAATGTACATTAAGATAATGATATTCAAATTATTTTTATTTCTCCATTCCGGTAGCCAAAATGTGGCATTTAAAGACATATTAAATCTTAATTTTTTAGCAAATAAATTACTAAGTTAACCATTTTATATTTATCTGCTTCCGGAATTCGACGAAAAATGGGGAACGGATCTTAACACTAAACTTCCTGTTGTGTACATCTGTTTGTTTGTCTAATTTGTTTGAAAATTTTCAAAAATGCCATAGCTTAAAACTACTTATTATGAAAACTATTTTTCAATTATTCATAATATTTCAATATATTTTTGGACTTATAATATTTTAGCTAAAGACGATAAGGATTCTTCTTCTGCTGACAAAGAAAGTTTAGAGCTGTCAAGTCACGAAGTAACCTCTGAATCGTCAGATGAACAACGTAAACCGAAATCAACAGAAGAGAGAAAGGGATGGTAAAAAAAAATCAATCAATCAGTATGTTACATAGTGCTGTAGTGGGACAGTGTACTGTAAGCGTGATGGTTGTAGGTTCGATTCCACTTGGAAAATAAGTTATGACAATTTTTTAACATTTTTAAACTGTTATTCCACACTTAGGAAAGAAAAATATTTAATTAGAAAAGGTATAAAAATTTTAACGTAGCGGGACTAGAACCCTAGTCAGTTTCCAGGAGGCGTGGATTCGAGTCCCGCTCAAATTTTTATACGTTTTCTAATAAGTAAATATGTTATCACAATATTTTTTAATTGGGACCTTATATCTCCTCTGTGTGTTAAGTTTCGTTAGTACGCAAAAATCAATGTCTAAAATGTAATATACAGACAGATGAATTTATAATATAGGCATAGATATATATAAATATTATTTTCAGCTTCACACTGTAACCCGCGTGAAGGCAGAGGGTGCCTAACATTAAGACTTTCACTCCCTACTTTCATCCGAATTCTGTTATCATTGCGTGTTGAGTGGCGGAACTCAACGCCGCACTTTTGCCTCGAGACCAGATCAAAGAAAGGAGATGATGTATTAAATATTTCCTTTCCTCGAATGGGAATCGATTTCACAAGCTGTTGAGTTTAAGGTCACATATTATGCTACTGCGTCGCGACTAGCCCCATTTTTTTTATTATTACTATGAATATATTATTTTTATATTATAATTGATTACATTTTAAGGAGAAAATGGCATCGCAAATGTTCACCATGTCCTGAGGATATGGCTAAAAAGTGGAGAGATCCCTCTATAGAGTGGATATGCGGCGGATACCAGCGAGCCCGACGTTCCTTTAAGAGTACCTGCATGATGTATTACAGAAACTGTCAGGATGGAACTAGTTACGTTTATATTATCTTTTTATAAGCTTCACGCTGTATCCCGCATAAGTTAAGACACTCCGTTCTCTTCACACTGTACTATTTTTGATATATTGCGGAAATGAAAATATTTTTTTCTCCCGAGTGGATATCAAACCAAGAACCGTCGCTTTTATGATTAAACGCTACACCGCTGTGCCAAGGTGGCCTTAATACTATATTATGTTTATTTGGATAATAGAAATTTTAGGAATTAACCTCGCCTCGTAGATTTATTATCTCTTAAGGACTAGTGTTAAAACACTCCGTCCTTATTTACATATGTATAAAAAATGACATTTGCTAGTCGATCTATGGAGCTCTTTATCTACTACCCAAAATCTATTTTATATCTGTCACAGTATATATGGCACAGTGTCTGACTATAAAGATGGTTGCGAGATCAGCAAAGAAAAAGCGCGGTGTTGAGTTCCGCCTTTCAATAAACTAACTCCACTCTAAAATATAAATATAGATAAATAATCAAACTTTCATATATTTCAGTGTTCGTAAAAATACACGATCACAAATGCGCAGACGACGCCGATCGAGGCGTACATTTCTTCTACGACTATAAAGTGAAATTGGAGGACGAGTCCTCGGATACTGCGGATAGTAAGAGCTCGATGACCGATGAGAGTTCCTCCTGAATAATTTAATATATTTTTTGAGAAGAAATAGTCATAAAATAATGTTGTTATTATTATTATATACACGAGTATATATACCTTGTAGATTATTTATTATTTTTAGAAAATGTATAAAAAAATGAAGTGGATATGAACTCGCGACTCTTGAAAACCGATCAAGAACACTCACCGTTAAGTCATATGGTCCTGTGGCTGAATCTTATAATATAAACATTTATCAAACGAAGTACAGATATGTGTTTGTGCATTTTGTTGTTCGAATACAAATAGATTTAAGTTTAAGCACATAAACGTAGTTTAAAGTTATTTTCAACTGTATGCCAGCTTACGCGGCGTTGAGTTCCGCCACTTAACAGCGTGATACATGGGCTGTGCATCGGGAACAGAATGTTTTAACACTGGATTCCTTCTGCCAACCCTGCTATAAAAAAACAGATTCAATAATATCTTTACAAATTGTAACATTTTTAAACTATTATCCCACATTTATATTTAACAACATAAGTTGTATAAGAGTTTTGACATAACAGTCTACTAAAACGAGTATGAGATCGTATATACTAGTGATCAAATCGCTTGAACGGTATTCAAGAGGTGCAGGTTCAAAACCCAACTAAAAACTATTAAAAAAAATATATCTTCAAAAAAAATAGTTTTTACTATTTTCTAGTATTACGATCTTCACAATACTCTGTCATATAATAAGAATATTTTTTATGTCATAAATCCATTACGCGCCACAACTATATTAATCGTCCCTTACAAACAATTTATCATCGAGACGGACAGACAGACACACTACAATGAACTGCTAAGTGCGAAACGTTAACCAAAATAATAGTTGGTTATCTAGAACTCTATTATTTCAAAGACAAAGCCCATTTTCCTTTGTCGTAAATGCTTTACGTAAATTTGTATACTGTAAAGTAGGGTAGGGTTATACTGTAGGGTGAGTTCGCCTTAGGGCGTTGTAATAAGGGTGGTTTTTGAGTGGTTGGGATTCGGATGGGCGATGGCGACGTGAAACAGTGGTAATGGACTGGCTGAAAGAGTTTACCGTCGCTCACGTGGTTCGTTTTTCAGTTTTTGTATTATAAATAAGTAAGTAATAGAGGCCGGTCGTGGCGCAGCGACACAAAGTGTGACTGTAAAAACTTAAAATATTTACTTAAATTTATATTTTCATTTCTTCGCTCTGGTGTCGAGGCAAAGCGCGGCGTTGGGTTCTGCCACTTAACACGGAATGCCTCCAGAATTCGGCAGAAAGTGGGGAACGGAGTGTCTTTCAGTAGGTTCCCTCTTCCTACCCTGCTGTTTGCGGGATACAGCGTGAAGAGAAGAAAAAAAAAAGAAATATATATAAAAATGTAATATGTAATATGAAAAGTTTGTGATTTTTTTTACGCTTTACACTGTATCCCGTATATAGTAGGGTAGGCAGAGAGTATCAAGTGTAAAGACACTCCGTTCTCCACACACTGCCTTATTTTCGAGACATTGCGTGGTGAGTGGTGGAACGCGATGCCGTGCTTTGTCTTGATGCCAGAGCGAGAAAATCGTGTTTCAGACGCAGTTCTACTGCACTGACGGCCTCATTTTTACTTTCTTTTACGTATAATTTAACATACAATACATAAAATTTTATAATAATATAATAAATCTATAATTCAGCAATCTTTTATCGCTTAAAAAAATTCTAGAAAAAAAGAATTAAAAAGAAACAACTATTTTCTATTTTCCCATATAGAGGAACAGCCGCCTAGGTACAGTGGCCGCCCCAATTTTTAGTACATACCATAGAGCTATATAAAGTTCAAAATTGGAGTATTTTTACCCAATGTTCATTGACGTTGCTGTATGCGCAGTGGAAAGCCAAATTCCAATTAAATTAAAACCGAACTGTTACAAATATTCTAACTTACATAGCTTTTACGTATACCTGTGTATACATAGAATATGTATCTGTATATGTAAGGACAGTCGGGGCGCGGGTTCGATTCCTATTCAACGAAATCATTTTTTTTTATCAACTTCACGCTGTATCTCACATACTGCAGGGTAGGCAGAGTTTACCTAGTGTTAAGACACTCCGTTCCCCACTTTCTGCTGAATTCTGGAGGCATTGCGTGTTAAGTAGCAGGACTCAACGCCGCGCTTTACCTCAACACCAGAGCGAGGAAATGGAAATTATAATTTAAGTAAATATTTCATCTCCTCGAGTGGGGATCGAATCCAAAACCAATCGGTTTTACAGTCTAACTGTGTGCCACTGCGCCACGACTGGCCTCAAACCAACAATTATTGTATTTAATAATTTCATTTCCTCGCTCTGGCAAAGGAAAAGCGCAATATTGAGTTCCTTCATTCAACACGCAACGTTCAGAATTCAATGGGAAGTATAACACTTCCCAGGATCCCTCGAGCTGTGTGCGGGATACAGCGTGAAGCCAAAAAAAAATGAATTTTCGTTTATTTTCTAAAAACAAAGAAAAATCCAAGGTAATAATTCATTTTTTAATATAAACATCGTAGAAACTTATCTGGCGCGGCTCATTTGCGTGTCGCGACACTTGTGATAAATACTACCCATTACTCTAAAGCATGTATGAAATATATAACGCGGCTTGAAAACACAAAGAAACGAAAGAACTTGGGGCTGAATTTATGTTGATTCTCGTTACTTAGAAGAAAAGAAAAGAGTGTATCAGAGAAATAATAATAATATGTTATTTTAAAGGGAAATGAGTTAGTAGAGGCCAGTCGTGGCGCAGCGGCACGAGGTGTGACTGTAAAACCGACTGGTTGTGGGTTCGATCCCCACTCGAGGAGATGAAATATTTACTTAAATTTATATTTCCATTTCTTCGCCCTGGTGTCGAGGTTAAGCGCGGCGTTGAGTTGTGCTACTCAATACGCAATATCTCCAGAATTCGGCAGAAAGTGGGGAACGGAGTGTCTTAACACTACCCTCTGCCTACCCTGCCGTGTGCGGGATACAGCGTGAAGCTGATTTATTTATTTTATTTGATGAGTGAGTATTGTTTCTGGAGGCCATTGCCGGGGCGCAGTGGCACAAGCGTGTGACTGTAAAAACGGATTCAGGTTCGATCGCCACTCGAGGGATTGAATTATTATTTATTATTGTTTTCACTGTTGTCGTTGCTTTGGTGGCAAGGTGAAGAAGCGTTGAGTTCCGCCACTCGACACACAATGCCTTGAAAGTTCTGCAGAAAGCCTCTGCTTACCCTACTATAGGTGATATACAGCGTGAATGTAAAAAAGAGTGATCTTGAAAAATTACACGGATATTCTTTAAAGAGTTTATTACTTCATTAAATTTGGTATGTGGGAGCCTAAGAAATATTTTTCGATTTTTTCATAGGAACCGGAAAAAAAACGGGATTTTCCATTTTACGTCTTAAATAAACTTGCGAAGACTAGTATCAAAGTTCCTTTTATTAAAAAATATATGTATAACATATCTAAATAAAAATATACTAAATGCTCGATAGCGACTGTGGAGCGCGTCAACACGTTAAAGGGTATCGTTTAGCGTCACCTAGTTGACCACCCACCCTCCACCGCAGCGGGCTGCGGAGTCTCAATTACTATGAAGTATGGAGACATAACTAAATATAAATGTTAAAAGTAGTAAATTTGTTGTTACTATAGTTTTATAGTTTTGTTATTTAAAATACTAATTGATAGCAAGCGATGGTTGTGGGTTCGATTTACACTTGGGACAAAAAATATTCCATTCTTATTTCTACTCTTGTTAGATGAAACATGGCGTTTTCTCGAATGGGAATGGAACCCATAGTCTGTACTGTTTACAGTCACGCGCTTGTGCTTCTGCGCCACAAATAACGAAACGATCGTTTGAAGTTAAAAATACGAATAACTACTGTATATAATAAAATGTTTTAAAACTCTTTAATTAGGTCGACTTGTAACTATGTAATAAAAGATTTCAGCTTCACGCTGTATCCCGCAATCTATAGTGTAGGAAACCTAGTGTTAAGACACTCCGTTCCCCACTTTCCGCCGGATTCTGGAGTCGTTGCATATTGAGTGGCGCAATTTAACGCCGCATTTTGCCTCGACATCAGAGAAAAGAAATGGAAATATAAAAATAAATAAATATTTCATTTCATCGAGTAGGGATCGAACCCACACCCAGCTGCATTTACAGTCACACTTTGTGCTTCTGCGCCACGACTGGCCTCTATGCAATAAAACTAAGTATACACGTAATAAAATCATAGAAATTGAATTTGACTCGCTTGAAGTATTAGACCTTGACAGTTAAACGTAGCCTAGGTGTCGATACCATAATAAGATATCACCGAGCTGGTCTGATAATGGAGCCAGGATCTGAAAAATGGAACTCTTCAGAAGTTGCTAATAAATCAATTAGGCTTCTTTTATTGCGCTTGAAGCACGCAGAGCAATAAACCGTATTTAAAAATTATTGAACTATATTTTCTATATAAAAAATGTAAGTAGAAAACGTGAAACTTGTTACGCTTGTTTATATTAAGATTGTATTAGAATAGTGATTCGTGATGTTGATTGATTTGTGAGATCAATATAAGTCGTTGGAACGAACGCACTACCGCAAGGCGGCCGATATGTTAAATAAACGCACGGCACTCACCCCACAGTCGTGTCTCGAACCGTAGGCGGACACTACTACATACACCAGAGTTCCAGGACATAAAATAGCACCACACACCCATATGAAGGCGGACACTACTACATACACCGGAGCTGGGACATAAAATAGCACCACACACCTACTACTCGTATACCAAGTCATAGACGTGGTATATAATATATCAATGACCAACGCCATACAAGCATAGCTTACGTATCGCGAGCATACTGCGAGACGGCATCAGCCACGACATAGTTAATGTCGCTATAACAGTTCGCATAAGCCCATCACGTCAGCCTTCGCGACGTCAAGCAACATTCAATATTATAATATGGATCAAAGATCCACAATATGTGTCGCTCCTACACATATATTGCCTTTATAAGAAATTCGATCCTAAAAGATCGTGCCATCATAGGCTTCGAATTATTATAGTATATATATAATATACTTGGTACGAGTCTTTATGTGCATCATATTTATTAGTACCGTAGTACTTAAGAGTTCGACTCGACCGCTGCCTTCCGAGCATCACCACCACCTATATATACGAAACGACGGTCGCGACACTCGGGACGAGAATACACGAACGCGTCTCGATTAATATGATATTTAAAATATTTAGTTTTTATTATTCATATTTAACTATGTTATTTATGTATATTGCCATGCATATTTTATTTTATTTATTTATTTACTTTTAACTTATACCATAGGTACATACTGTTACAGGTTGCGGATTCGATTCTCACTCGACGGAGTGAAATATTTAATTTCCCTTTTCCTCGCAGTGGTAACGAGGCAAATCGCGGCGTTGAATTCCGCAACTCAACAGGCAAGCTCCTTTGGTATATCAAAGGGCATTTATTATATAGTTTTACCATCTTACAGATATGTAAATTATTTCTAAGAGTAATGCATCTAGATTCTAGGATTAAGTCTAGCCCACAAACTAGATTTTTTGCCCAAAATTAAACCCACTTAAACACACAAAAACACACGAAAACACACAACACACGAAACAAACACAACATTTGTACAAGTTTAATAACAACCAAGTATAATAGTGTTAGCATAAGTTACTTATAATGTAGTAATAGGTGTCACTGTAATTATGAATACGTCATTTGATATTGTTTCCATTATCGATTGTATTAAGTGGCGGTAGTGTGCTGCGTCTTTTCCGGTGGATTTCCAATATAAGCACAAACGACACGGCACTCGTGTTCATTACGTTCTAAGATATTGTCAAGACAACTTGTCATTACAATTCATATTTCAATATTGTGACTACGAGAGTATATGTGTATATAACAAGTGTAAATAAATTTATTGTAAAAGCTGGATTTTGTTTCTGATTTGTTGGTTCGCCTAACAGTTCAGAAGCGGGATTACGAAAGGATATACAAAATTTCCTGCCACGCTCATAAAGTGTAAGTAGACTATATATATTCTTTTTTTTTTCTTTTCTCTCATTTTTCTTACTCCTTAAAGATAGCTGAATAATTTGTATGTAAATTGAGTTCTCTATAATTTTTAATTTTTCTATATAAGCAGTGAATATAAGCAGAGTGTTGCTTTTCTATTTATCGTTTTTAATTACTCTTATTTCTTTTACATCAAACAAACAACAAACGGATAAATGAAAGATCTTAAATGGAAATTTAATAAATAGTTTTAACAGTTAAAATTTACTGATGACGATACATAGAAATCTTGTACTTCGAACTTTTCGTTGTGTGGTGATTGATAACCTTTATAACAGCCAGAGTGGTTTTTTTATGAAGGGAATTATTGGATAAATTTGGAAGGTTGGATAATTTGAGAATACACTGGATGATGTGCATAACTAAACATTTTCCATTTTATAGTACTTACGTAACGTTTCAGTTTGAGGGTAGTTGATAAATTTAGAATTTGGGATTGTTTAAGATATACTTTAAAAGAAGTATACAATTGCTTATAGCATCTACGTTGGTAGACGTGATCGATAGGATATTAGTTCTTCCAATAGAGTATTTACTTATACGGGTGATAATTTAAAGATATTTGACACCATGATATTTCACACGTTTAAAGATATATGACATTCATTGGTCATGAATAATTTCAGTTATCAAGACTTTCTGGAATATTTTGAAATATTTATAATGGGTATATTCAAATTTATTTATTACATATCTGGAATATTTCTTTCGTTGTTTTTGTCATTCTTTGGAAAGCTTTTACATCGTATAGAGGATATTGTATTTCGCTATCTATTGGTTAACTATAAATGATATTAGAATTGTTTTTATGATGACAATAATATTAGTGAAGTAACTATTTTGTTGTCTTAAAAACGTCAATATGACTTTGTTTTATCATCGTGCGGAATTGTTCTACATATATCCTTTATGTGTAGTATGTTTAGAATTGATGAATTATCTGAATTGAAATTTGTAAATATTTTCATTGGTTTTTACTTCCGGCTTTGTCACTTTATTAAGAACTGTCGTCTTGTCGTTTCCTATTTCTGTAAGAGTTATAAAGCTATTCTCGTAGTGTAATAGTCTCTTTTTGAATGTATTATTTTTGAATTAGATTGTTCTATGGTATACGAAATTATTAACACGTATAATAGACACAAACATAGAAAATATATTCGTAATAGCTATGGGATCTAATATTCCAATGAAATTAAAGTACGTGTTCTTATCTCAATTTATTAGTATCTCATTTTATTTATGTTATGACATATGGTAAAAATTCCTTTCTTTTACGGGATAAATATATTGTGATTTGATAATTATTCCTGGTTTTGGATAATTCTTGTTAATGTAGATATTACAGTGTAATTCTCTTTATCCCGTGAGGACCAGCCAGCTTAGGGAACTTTGGTGGCATTCATTATTTGTTTAATTGACTTTCTTTTCCGTTTGCTATTTGTTTGTTGTTAACATGATGTCAAAGTATTGGCCCTGTTTCACGTAATTGTAGACAAATCTAGATTTTATTTGTTTATTGGTCCATTATTGTCGATTGAGTGTTTTGATTTGTAATTTTCTCTGGAGCGTTAATATTCTTGGTTATTATTACTTTATAACGATTAAAAGTCGTGTAATTGTAAAGATAAAATATCATTTATGTGCATTTATGGCCAGATTATACAGTGTCGGTTAACTTATAAATTTTTATGAATTTCGAATGTCAAAGTTATTTGAATAGATTTTCAAATTCATAAATTTGAAGGAATTTTATGTTAATGTAATTAGGTTGATAAAAAAGTTATGATGTGTGCAAGTCTAAGCTTATATTGTTTGAGTTTCAGGAACATGGAAAATAATATTGCCCGAGGATAGGGCTTGAGATTGAATGATGCCCGAGGATAGGGCTTGAGATTGAATGATGCCCGAGGATAGGGCTTGAGATTGAATGATGCCCGAGGATAGGGCTTGAGAATGAATGATGCCCGAGGATAGGGTTTGGGATGATGATGCCCGAGGATAGGGTTTAGGGGGCGGATGGTGCCCGAGGATAGGGTTTGGGGGTGAGTGATGCCCGAGGATAGGGTTTAGGGATGATGATGCCCGAGGAGAGGGTTTGAGGATGGATGCCACCCGAGGTTAAGGAGTTAAGCATTCATCCTTCATCATTCGTCCCTCGTCATTCATCCCTCATCATTCGTCCCTCATCATTCGTCCCATATCATTCGTCTTTAATCATTTTAATCGTACCCGAGGTTAAGGGTAATGGATGGATTATACCCGAGGTTAAGGGTGATGGATGGATTATACCCGAGGTTAAGGGTAATGGATGGATTATACCCGAGGTTAAGGGTGATGGATGGATTATATTTCAGGTTAAGGATAATGGATGGATTATACCCGAGGTTAAGGGTGATGGATGGATTATATTTCAGGTTAAGGATAATGGATAGATGATACCCGAGGTTAAGGGGAATGGATAGATAACATTTCAGGTTAAGGATAATGGATGGATGTTATCCGTGGTTAAGGGTAATGGATGGATGATATTTCAGGTTAAGGATTATGGATGGATGTTACCCGTGGTTAATGGTAATGGACGGATAATACCAGAGGTTAAGGGTAATGGATGCAAAATACTCGAGTTTAAGGATAAAGGGAGCTTAAGAATCAGGTTAGTGAAGTCATTTTTGAGCTCATTAAAGAAAATGATGAATAAGAATTGATTGATTTTTCGAAATTTGAAGTGATATTAAAGTATTTCTTTTAACTTGTTGTAACTGACCGGAATGAAATAAATTCATAGCGAGTCGTTCCCAAACGATGAGAATTAAGTATATTCATTTTAACAAATATGTTACTATAAATGTGTTTACGATGAGACACGAAGCAAAATTCTTATAAAATAAAACTTTTAAATCGGTGTGAAATAATGGCTATTGGTTGGTAAATGGTGAAAATGATCACGGTGTAGCAATAGATACAAATAGGGACATACGTAGGTAGGTACAGTAGCTTAAGTTATGAATCCTAAAAAAATGTTTGAAATATTTTTGATCTGAAAAAAATAAAAAAAGAACATATATATAAAGGGGAAAATAATGATAATGGTAACTATAAAAAAATGCAATGTATAGCTGAATGAAGTGAATCGAATTCAAATTATTCTTTTTATTTTTATTTTAGTAGCAAAATTACAAAAAAAATGTCTAGTGAATCTATGATGTAAGTCTTACCATTGGCTCAGAAATATATTTAGATTTATTTTGGCTGAGAAGAGCCGACAAAATGTTCAAGAAAACGGTATTTGAAGATAAAATTTACAATAAAAGTACAACAATCGTTACTTTCCAGTTTTAACATCGACATCTTTTAAGTCCATATATTAATATCGTTATAGTAATATAGGATACAAGCTTTGCCTAGTAATTGAAAATTGGCTGTGGAATTTTATAATGCATACGAACATGGAAAATGATGCAAGTTTAGTATAACTTATGCCTAAAGGAAAATTAAGAGCATATTACTCTATCTATCAACTTGTTGTTATTTGTTTGTTTTTGTATATTATTAATTTCTTGTTTATTACAAGTAGACTTTCAAATTATTAGATTACGCGTACAGCTGACATTTGTTAAGGAAAGTAAAAGTAAACCTTAAAATAATCAGAATTAAAAAAAAAATACCAAAAAACCAATCGAATTCGACACGATTTTGCCCACCAACCTCCTTATGTCGATTCAGAAGATGAATTTTCCGCAGATTTAGTGTATTGTTGATCGAGATGTTTCATATTAATTTTAGCTTGATATTTCCATGTCTTCTTAAGAGACAGACATACAGACGTACGTAAGGACAGGACTCAATGCATAAGCATTTGCAGATATTAAGCACTTATTATTTTTTTACATGTGACTGGCAACGGCTGTACGTAAGAGTTGATGGTCAATCTTCGCGGCATATCATTGAAGATACCTTTGTCCAGTAATGGACGAGGACAGGCTAATAATCATGGTGGTGATGAGGATCATGGTTATGAGGACCATGGTGATGATATGGATAGTGGTGATGATGAGGATCATGATCATGATGAGGATCATGGTCATGATGAGGATCATGGTCATGATGAGGATCATTGTGATGATAAGGATCATTGTAATGTTGAGGATCATTGTAATGATGAGGAACATTGTGATGATGAGGATCATGGTGAGGATGGAGATTATGGTGGTGAAGATGGCAGTCATTATGGTTGTGATAATATGGTTTGAATATGGGAGTAATGAAGCGAGCGGTGTCACGTTCTGTTTATTGTATTTGACTGATCATGGCTACACAAATTGTGTGTTGAATATTTTTTTCAAATGAGCTGCTTTTATATGTAAGATTTGTACAATGTATAAAGTAAACGTGTGTCATTAATTATTAGATATGGTTGAATTGAAAATAACTTTGATAATATATATGGGATTTTAATAGGAAATAGAATAATTCTACAGTCTTGCTGGTGCTATTTAGCAGTACTTTTTATATGTTAAGCTCATAGAGTATATAAAAATTAATGAATGAGGCCAGTCGTGGCACAGGGGCACAAAGTGTGACTGTAAAGCCGACTAGTTGTGGGTTCGATCCCCACTCGAGGAGATGAAATATTTACTTAAATTTATATTTCTATTTCTTCGCTCTGGTGTCGTGGACAAGCGCGGCGTTGAGTTCTTCCACTCAACACGCAATGTCTCCAAAATTCGGCAGAAAGTGGGGAACGGAGTGTCTTGAATACTAGGTTTCCTCTGCCCTGCAGTGTGCGGGATACAGCGTGAAACTGATTCATTTATTTTAAGTTAATGAATCTGCTCAGTTTGCGAATTCAAATGTCATCAATTTCCTCTTTTAATTAGCATACTCTTTTAATGTACTAAAATAAGTGTTCGATATTAAATAGGAATATTTCATTTAGCTCTATTGGTGTTGTTGAGCCAAATTCTTGTGATAAAAAAAAATTAAATAATATGTAATAATTAAATTATAACATGAATGTATATGAACACTGATGGCTCATTGTGTGAATGAGAATTATTGAATTGTATAAATCTACATAATTATATAATCGTTGTATAAATCTAAAATCAAAAAACTAAAAATGTCTAAATCCAAAAAAAAATGCTTGCAATGTAAAATATAATTTTTAAGTATTTTGTATAATCACTTTAATGGCGTAATGAATTAAGTGAAGTTAACATTTATTTTACTTAATTTTAGTTAAGGAATAACAGGACTCCTTTACAGACATCACACATGAGTCTATGTAATAATTATTTTGATTTTATAAATTACGTTGAAAAGATAATATATTTCAAATTGTATAATTTACATATTATAACATGTAAATATATCCAATTTAATAGTTTTTGTAAATATCCTCACTTGTACTAAAAATATAATTATGTTATGTAACTGTTGGTACAAAACTAAAATTGTTTAAATTAGGACATACAAAAATTGTGAACTATTCTTAAATCGCGAAGGGACTCGCGATTAGCAGGATGGCCGAGCTGTTAGCATAAGTTACTTATAATGTAGTAATAGGTGTCACTGTAATTATGAATACGTCATTTGATATTGTTTCCATTATCGATTGTATTAAGTGGCGGTAGTGTGCTGCGTCTTTTCCGGTGGATTTCCAATATAAGCACAAACGACACGGCACTC
Organism: Heliconius himera; assembly: GCA_021202915.1. Taxonomy (NCBI): domain Eukaryota; kingdom Metazoa; phylum Arthropoda; class Insecta; order Lepidoptera; family Nymphalidae; genus Heliconius; species Heliconius himera. The sequence goes on from JAJHJA010000835.1 coordinate 52,829, forward strand.
GTGTTCATTACGTTCTAAGATATTGTCAAGACAACTTGTCATTACAATTCATATTTCAATATTGTGACTACGAGAGTATATGTGTATATAACAAGTGTAAATAAATTTATTGTAAAAGCTGGATTTTGTTTCTGATTTGTTGGTTCGCCTAACAATAGTATTAAAATTTAATTTCGAAGGACCGACTCAGCCTATCTCAGGCTCTAATTGCGTTTTATTAAAAGTCAACCCAAGTGGAAATCAATTAAGTTGGGGAGGCGTTACGTGGAGCACCCTATATATTTATATACGAGGCGTTACGTGGAGCACCCTGTATATGGGTAAATATATATATAAGTAAATAAAGATATGTATGTAGTTGTATGAATGCTCTAGAGAGAGGATATTGAAAATCATAGTTTATTACTGTAATTTAGTATATTGAGGCCGCTGTGGCGCAGTGGGGTAGCGTCTAAATACGAAATTATAATTTTTATTTATTATTTTTGATTTTAGTGCTCTGAAAAAGAATTTGCGACGTTAAGTTCCGTCAATTGTTTCTTGCGGAAAGTTGAGAAGGAAAAATAATCATTCTGGTTTTTATTATATTTTTTTAGCTGGAATATTGTAAGAAACGACGGGTTTTGGCTGAAATGAAGAAAATGCTTAACTCCGCTTCTATTGAAGCTCTTAATCTTTTATTATTCTCAATCTTTCTATTTTCAGTAGTTTTTTGCCATTTTTTGGCTTCACGCAATATCACGCACATAGCAGGGTAGTCAGAGCAGAGTAACTAATTTTAAGACACAGTTCCTATTAAACACTTCCGTTTCCGAATTCCGGAGGCGTTACGTGCTGAGTGGCGTTTCGCTTAAAATATTAAATATTTCATTTCCCCTAGCGAAAATCTAACCTACGACCGTCGCGCTTGCAGTTACATGCTCGTACCCCTGTGCAACTATAGCATATTCTTATCAATCTTATCAAAACAACCACAGAATTATAACCAAAAATATCAAATATTCATATGGAATATAAAAGTAAAACCCTAAAAAGGTGTTAATATTATCAACGCGAGGCAGCCGCGCTCGTCACTAATTGAACAACTGCTACTAATAAAAATTTATAAAGCAACCCCACTGTGTGTTAGACCGTAGCTGAAAATTCCTTTTTTTCTTCAGTTTCACGCTGTATCCCGCAAATAACAGGATAGGGAAGTGGATCCCGGGAATCTAGTATTAACGACACTCCATTCCCCAGTTTTCACTGAATTCTGGAGGCAATGCGTGTTAATTGGCGGAACTCAACGCCGCGCTTTGTCTCTTTGCCAGAGAGATATATATGATGTATATTTTACAAATCATATTATATTTAAAACTAAGAATATCAAAATATTGTCATATAATGTCCTAAAAACATGTAAAATTTTTATGTAAAAATCCTTTTTTTATATATATATTACACTACGGTGTGACACACCGTGACTTTTAACTAACCCCCGATTCGAAGGGGTCTTGTTAATTTTTGGGGAGCATTCGCCGTTTGAGTGGTATTCACCCCTTTGAGTACCTCGGGACAGGTGTTCATTTAGATTATATTACTTGTAATTTTTGACCTTTTGCTGTTTTGCTATGTGGAGATGATATTGTATTTTTTTTAGTTTCACGCTGTATTCCACACTTAGTGTAAGGTACGCAGAGGGAACCTGGGAACCTAGTGTTAGGACACTCCGCTCTATTAAGAAAATTACGTTCCCCATTTTCCGCCGAATTCTGAAGGCATTGTGTATTGTGAAACCTAAAGCCGCGGTGAACTCTGTTACCAGAACTAGGCAATGAAATATATAATATTTTCATTTTCTAGCTCTATCGGTATCAAACCCGCTAGCTGTCGCGTTTACAGCCACACGCAACACCTGCGCCACGACTTGCCTGACATTATTAATAATATACAATAACAGAACTGGCGTTATTAATAACATAAATATATTAACTTTTGTCTTCTTAAAAAACAATACAAAACAGCGATTTACAAAACAAATTGAACTTTGTAAAAAGGCACACTTAAGGAGGACGAAAATAAATCAAAGAAAACTTTTTTTTATGGTTTTTTACAAAAGTGGTTTGATGGTACAATTTATAAGGAAAAGTTAAACGATCGTGTTTTAAGAGTGTTTTAACTTTCATATTTTATTGCACTTAAAGCTATGTTTTAGATGACAGTTAGTGTTTAATTGACATTAAATCGATGATAATGTACGTGGTTATTTTATTTTAAGATTTTCACTATATTTATATAATAAATTTAAACATTTCAGATAGCGACACAGCGTGATTGTGAACGCGACGATTGTGGATTCGATTCCCACTCCCAGTGGATTAGTTGCATAAATGAATACTAAGTCCCCTTTTTCTACGGTATACAGCGTGATATTATAAAAAATATGGCTATTATACATATAAAATACACTAATAAGCTAAGTTCAAGCCATCGTGGCGCAGGGAAACAAACGTGTGACTGTTACGTGATGGTTGTGAATTCGATTGCCATTCAGTGAAGTGAATTATTTTTTTTTTTTTTCATTTCTTCGCTCTGGTACCAAGCAAAAGCGCGGCGTTGATTTCCGCCTTTTAACACGCAATACCTCGAAACTCAACCGGAAAGTTTGGAACGGAGTGTTTCAACAGTAAGGTCCCTCTGCCTACCCTGCTATACGCGGGATACAGCGTGAAGCCTAAAAACAGAACAAGTTCAAACAAGTTTCCACTAAACTTAGAAAATGTTGAACCTTGTCGCGCGATATCTGAGGATCTGGTCCGACCCGAGTTTAATCCCGCATTTTCGTTTTATTGTGGTCTAAGTGGCTACTAAAATACATGTTAGTATATAAAATACTTTACATTGTCTTTTATGGGTATGGTTAGAGAGATTTTCTTCTTTTTTCACGTATTTTTTGTTTTTTAGAGTTTAACTGATTATTTTGTGTTTGTGCTTTATATTAATTCAAGTTAAGTAGAGATTACTGTGGACAATATGGGTCTTTATTAGCGTCTAAATGTAAGCGCGACAGTTTTGGGTTCGTATACCGTTTGGGGGAACGAATTAGTTTGTTTTTTCTCTAGTATCAAGATAAAATATCGAGTTGAGTTCCGTCACTTATTTAGCAATGGATATCTTGAAAATGGGGTGATGCGTTTGTTTATAATTACAAAGCGAAAGATAAAAAACTGACATTCTATAATTTTTGGTCTAAAATAGTAAATTAAAAGTTTAAATTAAACATTATACTTTTCTAAAAAACAAAAGAAGTCGTAAACACATTATAAATCCGTAAAAACATTTTCACCCGCACTTATCAAATACTGTACAAAATAAAATAAGATTTTTTTGTAGCTTCACACTGTATCCCACACATAGCAGGGAAAGCAGAAAGTACCTGGAAGCTTACTCCGTTCCCCACTTTCCCCCAAGTTCTGGAGGTATTGCGTGTTTAGTGGCGGAACTCAACGCCGCGCTTCGCCTCAACACTAGAGCCTAATTTAATATCTTCAGAAGCTTGCGCTGCGCCACGTGTGGCCACAATCACACATAGAACCCCTCACGAACAATTTATATAATTTTGAACCACAATCTTAACTAAATAAAACTATAAAAAAAACTAAGAAAAAAACCTCTAAAAAGTTTAAAAAGTGGTTAATCTACATTCCCAACACCACACCAGGGGTGGTTCTCATAAATATTTTATACGATCTAAAAGCGAAATTTAGGGTAGTTTTTGTTGGGAAATAGATTGCCGGGACATGACGAACCGACCGCCCCTGTCACTTACCACCCTTATTGTGATACTATAATAAGTTAATACATTGTCAACGTATTATTGAAGTAACTATTGATTTCTTTTAACAGCTTACAGGAGGGTAGGCAAATGGAACCTAGTGTTAAAACACTCCGTTCCCTACTTTCCAGCGAATTTTACGAGGCATTGCTTGTTGAGTGACGGAGTTCAACGCCGGGTTTTGCTTGGGTGCCAGAGCGACCAATTGAAAATATTAACAAATAATAATTTATTTCCTCGTGTGGGGATCGAACCCTCAGACGCGTCATACCTTTATGCCATTGCGCCACGACTGGCCTCTTTCGTTGGTTATATTATTATTAAAATAAAAATAAATCAGCTTCACGCTGTATCCCGCACATAGCAGGGTAGGCAGAGGGAACCTAGTGTTAAGACACTCCGTTCCCCACTTTCTGCCCAATTCTGGAGGCATTGCGTGTTGAGTGGCAGAACTCAACGCCGCGCTTAACCTCGACACCAGAACGAAGAAATGGAAATATAAATTTAAGTAAATATTTCATCTCCTCGAGTGGGGATCGAACCCACAACCAGTCGGTTTTGCAGTCACACCTGTGCCGCTGCGCCACGACTAGCCTCGAATTGTATTTTATAAAAATAACTAAATTATTAATAAATTCATCAATATTAATGAACTGGGCAACCGCACTAACGTCGTGAAGGGTCCATCCATAATTCAAGGAACTAACCCATCCTATTAATTATCTTCATAACAAACTTTGTTAGTATTGAATTACTATGACCGATAGGAGTAGGGTCGAGTCTTGCTACTGTATTGATGATCAAGTGTTCTATTTAGAACTTAAGTTATTATATTTTACTTAGTGGTCACCCGTAAACTTGTTTAAGTCGACTTTGAGACGTAAAATGGAAAATTTACTTATTTCGTCTTTATAAAGTTTCGAATAAAGATTTTTTTTTCTTTAGATTCTATTTTTTTAAGAATCACGCTGTGACAGACGCATAAAAGAACAGGCAGAGGGTCACTAGCTTCATAGGTTCCCTCTGCCTACCCTGCTATGTGCGGGTTATTGTATTCCGAAGCGAAGCGAAGCTAAAAAATCACTAATATCCTTTAAACACTAATAGACGTCTCTGAGTGCGGTTATTAACTTTTTAAAAAAAAACTCCCTTATAACTAGGATCTACAAAGACCCCCGCTTAGGCTCGAATAAGTGCAAAACCTGTAAATATTTTAGCGTCGTTCCACTTTTCGACCCTTAAGTAGGTTAACTTCGCTTGACTTTTGCACTGCACTAGTCAACCGTGACTTCGAAGTATGGGGAGTTTGAAAGTAAGTAAATGTATGGAATGAATAGAAATGTTTTGAACATTTTAAAATGTTATTCCACACTTAGGAAAGAAAAATACTTATTAAGAAAACGTATAAACATTTGAGCGTAGCGGGATTTGAATCCGGAATCTTTGGAAAGCGTCAAAGCGCTCTGACCAACTAAGCCACACGTTATACGAACGAATACGAACGTATGGCGTAATAAGTATGAACCGAAATGCTTCCATTTTGTTTTTTTTAATCGTATACGTCCATACAATGAATGGAAATATGCTAAAAACATATTTAAATTATATGGAAATTATCAAAGAAAATCGTACGGCTATGACAGCGCAGTTGGCAAGCTTACTAAGCGAGCGATAGTTGCGGAGTCGATTTTAATTTTGAAGAAATAATTATATTCATTTGCCTGTTCAAGTACCAAGACAAAACACGGCGTTGAGTTCGGCCTCTCAACACGCACTGTCTCGAAAATGGGGTGGAATGTGCGGAATAGATTGTCTCAGTACAAATTTTTCTCGGCATACTCTGTTGTTTGTAGGATACAGGATTATCTTAACAAAATGTATGTTTAAAATAGACGGAACCCGCAGATTAACATTTATTTACTATATCTTTATCTTATGTAACTAGCCACCTACCAGCTATTTTGCCTCCAGTAGTAAACAAACATTTTTTTTTAATAAATAGCGTGTAACGATAATAAAGCGTGAAACTAAAACAACAAAAAATCAAACAGGACCAAGGCTCATTCAAACAAGCGATTGTAAACGCGACGGTTTTGGATTCGATTCCCAATCGGGAGAAGGTTAAGCACGGAGTGGAGTTCCGCTATTCTAAACGCAATGCCACAAAAATTCGGCGGAAAGTGGGTAGTGTTTAATGAGAAACGAAGTACCTCAACACTAGGTTCCCAGTTCCCCGTCTATCCTACTAAGTGCGTGATATAGCAAAAATCTAAGAAAAATAAATAAAATAGAAACTCAAATAAGCTTAGACGCCCCCAAAAAAAGATTTTAGAACAAATAAAAATATACTCATACAGCTAGCTATTTTTACTGCGCGTAAATAAAATAATGGAAAAAATCTATTTGAGAATGTATGATACGGAGTAAATTAGATTTTTCACGTATCGAAAGCTCATCTAACTATAAATAAGCTTCCACTAGTGCGAAAATCGAATAGTCTCGTAAAAATGAAATAAAAGTGGCAACACATCCATATATATATATGGTATATGAATTCGATTTTTATTTGTAAATAAAATTGGATATTAACTTATAGTGTTTTTTTATGGGAAAGCGTAAGTTTTTTATGTTTTTTTACGTGTACATATCAGAGTAGGCTGAGGGAACCTGGGAACCTAGTGTTAACATTAAGACACTTCTGTCTTCAGGGTAGGTTAAAGTGTAAATATTGAATGCTAGTGAAATGAACCAAGAGAGGATCAAACTCATTAATTACCGCATTTACAGACAGAAACTATACCACTGCACCTTAAGCAAAAGTTGAGTCTATTTACACTTTTCATAAAAAAAAATAAACTCTTATTGTTTCTAATATCTATCTAATTAAAAAATGGAGAACAAAGTGATTTTTTACTGATTAACAAAGCAACCGTGAAATACGCTTATAAATAAATAAATACATATATAATATGAAAATCTCGGCCAAGGCCAGTGTGACTGTAAACGCGACAGGTTGTGAGTTCGATTACCACTCGAGGAAATGAAATATTTAATATTTTCCTTTTTCTTCGCGCTGATGTCAGAATAACGCGGCGATGAGTTACACCATTCAACACTCAATACCTCCAGAATCCGGCAGAAAGAGGGCAGCGGAGTGTCTAAACATTATAGTGTTCTCTCCCTGTGCCTACTCCTCTACATGCAGGATACAGCGTGTAACTGAAAAAGAAAAATCCTATTCTACTTGCCCCTACTAGAATGCAAAGAAGAAAAACGCAGCATCTGAAATTTTAATAATGTTTTTCGAAAGCATTTCTTCTGTAACGCGGCCTATTACACGCTCAAGGCCCGAGCTATTTTTTAATAAATTGGCGCCCCACAAAGCGGAAAATTATCTATAATAAAAAAAATCTCTGTCCGTGCGTTGTGAAACGAAACTCTTATGTTTTAGCCTACTTTAAGAATAGAAAAGTAGGTTTCTTTTCTTTAAATAATATGCTGCTAATACTATCTCATGGCACGGTGAAAGTGTGAGACAGTACATCCGATGGTTGCGACTTCGATCTCCAAATTAAAGAAAAAACGGAGAACGGAGACTTCTATTACTAGCTCTACAGCTTTGTGTATATGTTATTTACAGTTTTTTTTAATATTTTACATAGATATAAAAGGGATCGATGACCTATAATAAGATCCGCACCAAATATGATTCTATTCATAGACTTACATTTTACTGCATTCATAAATTACAAGCATACCTGGAAAAAGAAAAAAATCATTAATTAAAATAAACAAAATAAAACAACAGCATGTATCGGTAAGCGTGATAGTTTTAAGTTCGATTCCCAATCGAGTTAATGGAATATTTTCGGTTTTTAGGGAGACAAAACACTATTCGGGCGGAACTTAAAGTAGTAGTGTTTCTCTTCTTTACACCAGAATTGGTTCCTTCTACTTAGCTGGTTAGTGCTATTTTTTTTTTCCCTATTTTAGCTAAACTAGAAATGTTATACCCATAGAGGTGTAAAGGCACAAGGGACTGTAAGCACGAGAAATTGTGGGTTCGATGCCCAATGAAAGGTTGAGTTCTGCCACTTTATACCAATGCTTCTATTATTCGACGGAATGGAAGCGTAATGTCTTAACACTAGGTTCCTATGTTCCCTCTGCCTACTCTGCTTTGTGCGTGATACAGCGTGATGCTAGCATTTTTTTTAATATTATAAAAAACTATTATAGATGGAAGATTACTCGGAGGTCAAACCAGTTGAAAAACTATTCTGTGTAACCAAAACAAACTTTGAGCGGAGCTTTGTTCTGTTTTTGTTTAGAAATTTATCTTATATATTAAATTGTTTGAGAGAAGTTGTATTTGTGAAATAATTTAATATTATTTTTTTATTTGAACTATTATACCTATATTTTGCGTTTCGTGTTTTATTAAATCATTATTTGTATATTCGTTTAACATACAAACCTAAACCTAAACCAAAAATAATGGATGGTGGAGCATCTCCTCCTCTCTCTCCTCTATATGTAACACTAGCGACTCACGTGCAGCTACATCCGCTTAACCTTATTGTTATATTATAGCTAAATTATATAGAATGTTTATATAAATTGTAGTCCATGTGTTATTCTGAGGTATAAGCTATATTACTGTAAAGTTGCAGTTGAGAGAGATAGTCAGAGAGAACGGAGCGCCAAACGCTACGGTCTCTACATACCTCTTTCACCTCGTCCACTGTCATCAACCTTTTCATACATGCCCTCCGGAGGTTCCTCATGCTTTTTACGTGACCTTCCTCTAGTATCTTTGATACTGTGTTTTCGAAAGTCCACCGAGATCTCTCCCTACCTTACTGCTCACTTTTCCATCATAAATCTTTTTTGCCATTCCTTCATCACTCATTCGTTCGACGTGCCCAAACCAGCTGAGCACGTTCTTCTTCATTCTCACCGTGACATCCACTCTATTACCTGTGATTCGATCACATCTCTATAGCATTCACCTTTCTTTCATTATTCTTCTGTAATACCCAGGTTCCGCTGCCGTATAACAGAGTCGGTACCAAAACTGCATTGTGTACGGCCAAACGCGCAGCTGTGCTAACATTTCGCCGTCTCATCAATGCAGCTAAGGTTCCGTTAACCCTGTTACCGGCAGCAATACGCCTTTCCGCATCCATCTCTTATCTTCCATCTCTACTGAACATACTTCCCAAATAAAGATAAGACTAAGTAAAGAAAAAAAGAAACAAAAGAAAAAATCATAAGAATTTAACGTCATGTATTCCCGCGGGATCCGCTAAATCCTTATTTGCATTTATGAGTAGCGCCCTACGAAGGTATATCTGCGTCTTGATTTGGCGTCTGTCATTCTTTTTTACGTTTCAACGTGATTTGAGTATGGCATTATGGATTGGAGGAAAAGATTTTCGATTTCTGGAAAGAAAGTTTAAGGGGAAAAATGTACGAAAATAATATCAATTGAGGCCAGTCGTGAAGAATATGACTATAAACTCGACAGATTGTAGGTTCAATCGGGTCTGAGTTCGATTCCCACTACAGGAAATGAAATATTTAATATTTTCATTTGTTTGCTCTGGCAAGCGCAGTGTTATATGCCGCCGGTCAACACAAAAGCATTGCCTACAGAATTCAGCGGTAAATGGTTAGCGGAGTGTTTTAACTCTAGGCAGCGTCTGCCTACACTAGATATTGCGTGGAGCTAAAAAAATAATAAAAAAAAAATCAATTGAATCTCATACAGGATAGCTGCTACTTTATGTAATAGTTAAATTAACACAACATTTAACATTAAGTTGTGTTGAAAGGCAATTTCTTTACAAAACTGCCCTCCGAGCTGGTTAACTCAAAAAAATTTAAAAAAAAATTCGAGCAAAGAATATTGGAAATTTGAATTTGAAAGAACAATGATAATTTGAATTTGAAATGTTGTGGGTTCAATTCCAACTTGGTGGAACGTTTACATTTATCATTGGCATATAGGCCATATTCGGCGTTGAGTGCTTTGTGCGGGATACAGCGTGAAACTAAAAAATATATATATTTACACACATTATGTTCTATTTTAACGAATATAAAAAACTGACCTACTTAAAATATTCAAAAGAATTTCCCATCGCTACATTCACAAGAGAAAAAAAGAGAATATAATTAAAATACGTCCACGCGGCAAGCTGATGAGGCGGACCTGGCAAAACAGAGATTTTGAACGCAAATAGACGGCCCCCTAGCAATGTTTTAACGTATTACAGTATATGTTTGTTGTAATTAAACGTGATTTCTCATAAACTGTTTAAATATTGTGGTGAGATATGCTTGTTTTAGTATGTGACCTGTGTTTGTGTGTTTAAAAATATAAAAATGTTGTTTTTTTTTTTACTTGCTTTGGTGGAAAAATATATTACTCATTACAACAGGAAAATAGAGGACGTCATGGCGCAGCGGGACAGCGTCTGACTGTAAACGTGACGGTTTTGGGTTCGATTACTATTCGAGGGAATGGATTATGTCCTCGCTCAGCTAAAGTGCAGCGTTGAATTCCGCCACTCAACCAGTGCGCAGTGGAGCTAAAATAAGCTGGAAGGTAGAGACAGCGATGATTGTAGGTTCAATTAGGTATTCATTTAAAAACATATGAAACATTTAATATTTTACAACGTGAAAGTAAATAAAAATACAAGACAGAAAAAAAAAACGGAAAACGGAATGTATTAACACTAAATTATCCACCTTCTCTCCTACAGGAGATACAGAACAAACCTAAATCATCATTAAATAACCGTATACATTTTTTATTTGTAATTTTAACAAATTCATCTGAACTTTTGCCAATAATTGGCAGCCTCTTGTCTCAACACATCTTTCAATAGAAACTTGTCGGAACTTGGCACTGCGACGCCAACTGTATGAAATATTACCGCGGATTGGTGATAGAAGTTTTCTGATTTTCTGACAACTAAGTAGTTTCTACTTAACTCAATTTCATCTTATATTTTTCATCTTTTTTTTTACTTTTCTTTCTTTTTTTTTGTACTTTTTGAAGCTTATGTTATTTTTTAATATGTTTTAGGTGTTATTCCACATACTTATTTAGAAAACGTATAAAATTTTGAACGTAGCGGGACTCGAACCCGCGCCTCCTGGTCGGTTTCAAGGAGGCGCGGGTTCGAGTCCCTTCTTTCCTGTGTGTGGAATAACACTTTAAGCCGTAGGGTCATATATATCTTCGTCAAAATTGTCCTCGATAGCAGTAAAAATTAAGTATTTTGTACCATTAAGTTTCTCTTATATGATATTTTACCACATCATCATAAACGTAATGACAGTAAGCGCGACAAGTTTGTAGGTTCGATTACCACTCAAGGATATTAAATATTTAATATACCAACTTTCTAAGCTATGGTGCCGGCAAAGAGCGACGTAGAGTTCACCCACTCAACACCCAATGCCTCCAAAATTCCTATTTGCCTATTCAAATGGGGAACAGAGTATCTTAACACGAGGTTGCCTCTGCCTACCCTACTGAGAGCGGGATACAGCATGACACTAAAAAAAGCGTAACGCCCCAAAATATTTCAATGTAAAAAACGAAAAACTAAGTGACTCAACACTACACTCTTTTCAGCTACATAAAAAAAACAAAAAACCAAAAACAACAACAAAAACTATCAAAAAAAAATTACAAATTAACACCGATCCATATTTTTGAATTATCATTGAAAACGTAATTTTCCACACCGTACATTTATCACGTGTACGCTTGTGTCGAGCAACGCCGCGCCGCGACCATATATCAAAAACTAAATCAGCAATTGGGCGCTGTGCCAATGTGAAATATCAATACGGGACAATGTGTCGATGAACACTGTCATAATCATTTTAATATTGGTTTTTATAATTACTTTTGTTCGTTTTTTTTTCTTTATACTGTAGGTAACCCAGTAGCATGTAGGTGCAGGGTAGGCAAAGGGAACCTGGGAACGTTATGTTAAGACATTTCTGTGCCTATTAATATAGTGGGCAACGGCCACTTTACACTAAATTCTGGAGGCGTTGCGTGTTGAGTGGCGGAACTTAACGCCGCGTTTTACCTCGTTACCAGAGCGAGGAAATCAAAAATATTATTGTATATAATAAAATTATTTATATAAGTATAATATATTCAACTTCTTACTAGTCCTTAGCTAACATATATGAGAAATTTAAGACATCGTACTTCAAAGTCGACGACTTAGTGAGGCCGTCGTGGCGGAGGGGTATAAGCGTGCGACAGTAAAGGCGAAGATTGCGGATTCGTTCTCTATTCAAAGGAATGAAATGTACGAATTATGTGAAAATATCCAGTGGTGCTTTGCTAATTGAAAAGTATATCCTTGTTTTTCAGCTTCAGGCGGATATAAGTTAGTGTTAATATACTCTGAGATAATTAAAACGTAACTTAACGCCGCATTTATAATATCGATAAAAAAATTGTTCAATTTTGAAATAAATTCATATATTATATTTTCATTTTAACTCACTAAAAGAAATAGATGCATCATTTTTCATACAAAAAAATGTTTTAAAATTGTACAAACTAAAATAAACATACAAAAATAATAACAGCTTTGGTTTGTTGAATTGTATAATTGATTAAAAACATAAAAGTTAATTCATTCATTATGAGAGTAAACAGTAAAATAAATGTTTGCATATCAAAGATAATTTAAATTAAAAACCGTATATGGATTTTCGTTTTATAAAGAAGTGGTCTCGCTACGTTCCCAATTCTCGAAACAAGAAAATATTTAATTTCTCCCGAATAGAATCCACAACCGTTGAGTTTACAGTTAGACGTTGTGCTCCTACGCCACGAGGGCTTTCTTAATTTATCTCGCTCTCTGATGTGTATATAAGGGAAACTGACAACCTTATGCTAAGACATTACTATTCTCTATTTTCTGCCGAATTCTGGAGGTATCGCGTGTTGAGTGGGAGAACTCAACGTCGAGCTTTACCTTGGTAACAAAAAGAAAAAAATAAAATATTAAATATTTACTTTAAAAACATTAATTATCACATTTCCTCGAGTGCAAATCGAACTTGTAATAAGTATTTCAAATCAAAATAAAATTAACCGATACCTTTCCGTCGACTCCTGGAGTTATCGCGTGTTGAGTATCAGAACTCTAAGCCGCACTTTATCTAGTTACCTAAAATTAATTATTAAACTAAAAAAATATTAAACAATCAATTTTCTCGAATAAAAATCGAACCAACAACCCGTGTTAAATATTTCGAATATAATATATTTGTTTACACAGCCACCTTAATCTTCATCATTTGGGCTGTGGCAATTTAGCAACATGCTCTAATCCACCCCTCATAATGACCGGAGTTGGGATGAAGGGAAAGTTGAGGGGTCCTAAAGATAAATAGAAAGTGAACGTTCGGTATTTATTTATGGAAGAAAAATATTTTGATAGCATTTTTAGGGTTCCGTGCCGAAAATAGGGAAACCTTAGAGGATCAACTTGTTGTCTGTCTGTCAAGAGCATTTATATAGAGATCGCGTATAGGTATCATGCTGATATTAATATTGAATATTCTAAAGTACAGTCCTTTAAAGCACAGAAAAAATCAAAGCTTTAAGTCAAAAGCAATGAAAAAAATTAATGCAATCAAAAGAGAAGAGTTTAAGCATCGGTATTACTGAAATTCGCCACATAATCAAAACATATACCTGTCGTGGATCTACGAAACTGAAATTTGCCAAAAATTGAGAATTTGCGGTACCTACAAATAAAGGAAGAATTCAAAAAGTGTTAATTTATAGAGATTTTATATAAAAAGAAAAATATTACAAACTTGTAGTTTCATTTCATTTCATACAAAATCAATGCGTACGTCCGCAAGCTTAAATTTGTCAATTTCTCTATGGATCTCCCGTTGGCATACAATCCTGAAATTGATACGGAGCCCTTGGTACACAAGCCGACTCGCATTTGACCGATTTTTTTTATATTGGTCAATAGTATTTCTTATTTTGTATTGGTTTTGCGCTTGTTTAAATAAGGGGTAGTAAATTTGAATCTTATATCGAAAAAGATTTGTTTATATCAATTTCCGAGGCCGTCGGCGGACAAGCGTGTGACCGTAGATATGACAGGTTGTGGGTTCGATCTTCACTCAAATTAAATGAAGCGTTTAATATTTTTATTTTCTCGCTCTGGAAACGGGGCAAAACGTGGCGATGATTTCCACCAATCAACACGCAATGCCTCCAGAATGCCCGAAAAGTGGGGAACGGAAATGTCTTAATGGGAACGAAGTGTTTTAACACAAGGTTCCCAGTTTCTTTTTGCTTGATGCATACCTATGTACGAAATAAGCACTGCATGAAGTTAAAAAAATAAAAAACAATTTAGTGGCCCCAAATAAAAAAATAAACGCAACGGTTGCGGATTCGATTTCCATTGAAGGGAACAATGTATTTTTAATATCTCGCTGTGATAATAAAACAAAGCAAGGCGTTGGATTCTGTCACTCAAAATGTATTTTCTAAATTCCGTTTTGAGTCAGTCTGTCGACGGCCTCAAACATACAAAACTAATTTACTTTTATAACCCCGTTTAAATGTCTATCTTTTATTTGAGACTACTCGTGGCGCAGGGGCAAAAGCGTGCGACTATAATCGCGACAGATTGTGGGTTCGATCCTCTCTTGAAAAAATGAAATATTTATTTAAATGTATATTTTCATTTCTTCGCAATTATAACGAGAGAAAGCTCGGCATTGAGTTCCAGCACTCAACGTGCAATGCCAGCAGAGTTCGACATGGAAAAATGATGGTATTCATGGAAAAAGGAGTGACTTAGCACTGTGTTCTCACTGCCGACGGGATAAAGCGTGAAACTAAAAAAAAAATATAAATAAATAAAAGCAAATCCTAACTAAACATAATATAAACAAGAACAATTTCGTCTACAAAATGCAACGGTGCAAATGTCAAACATGTTTTGCCACTCAAGATTACACTCCGCTTTCCGCCATCTTGATCTCTTTTTATATAGGTACCGTATTCTTATTTAAACGTGGGCTTGGAAATGTGATTCATTAAAAATATATTGTACGGTTCTGGAGAAGGTTTGTTTTAAGGGAATGTTGGTTTATTAGTATTTATTTAGGTTTTCGTCTTTTGTTTTATAGCTGGCGAGTTATTAGTTAAAAGGCTCTTTTTTTTGCTTTTTTTCTTCAGTAATTCAGTAGTAAATTGAGCTTGAGGTCGTTGTGGCGCAGTACAAGCCTGCGACTGCAAAAGCGACGGTTGTAGGTTGGATTCCCACTAGGGGAATTAAATATTTAATATCTTCACTTGTTCGCTCTGGTAACAAGGCAAAGCGTGGTGTTGAGTTAGAAAATGGGGAACGGAAGAGTCTTAACACTAATTTTCCAGGTTCCCTCTGTTTACCCTACTATGTGCGGGATACAGCATTAAATTAATAAAAGAAAAAGAAAAAAAATAAGAAAAAGAAAACTGCATAGTGATCACTGTTGCTTTTCCAATTCCCGTTTGGAGACAGCTTTCAACGTTCATTAGTCACTGGTATGAATTAATATTCAAATTTAATATATTTAATTGTATCAGAAATCAATCAACTTAACTCATTTTAGCTATAACTATGAACTTAATACAATAATATAGATTATAAATATGTATATTAAATATTTTCATTAAAAATTTAGGAACATTGGTCCAAAAAAATATATATATTTCCTGCTTCACCAAAATTTCTCCATTCACATACATACATAATTATAAAATTCAAACTCCAAAATATATATAACATTACAAAATTAAAATAAATCAGTTGTTTAATTACACAGAATAAAACATTGCATTAAGAAATCACAAAGGCGCAGATTCCAGCTGTAGGGTACCTACTGGGATTCTTTACGTAACCTCGTGGTACGATCTGTTAAGTAATTTATACCCTACAGACTCCGTCTAAGGTCCACAATAGCCTGTTTACTTAATTCCTATATGCCTTCATTAAAATGCGTCCATATAAGTTTGCTTTGTTTCATTCGAATGAAAGCAAGTTTCCTCGTTTCCTCCTAACAGAGGAATACCAACATAATAGCGTAGATGGTGAGGCGAAGCGATGGTTTTGGGTTCGATTCTGTAATGTTTTTTACATTTTTAGTTAGACTAATCAGCGTTAGATTACTTTATCCGGGGTAGATAAGAGCACTAAATCGAGACAAGAAAGAAAACAAGGTCTTCTCTTATTTTCTGATATTATTGAGAATGGCAGATATTATGCGCCAAAACTTACTAAAGCAGAGATATACTAAATTTTTTTTTAAAATAAACATTTCTATGAGTAGTAATCAAATACATAACCATCTCGTTTACGGTAAGACTCTACCACTAAACCACTTTGGTCTCGCTACTTAACTATACAAATAGGCTCCCCGAAATAATATACAGTAGGTAATTCAATAATTATATATACATATATACATGTGAAGATAAAAGAAATCAAAAAACTAGATTCAAACTAAATTGAGCTACCATGGCGCAAAGGATCAAGCACGCGACTGCACTGTAAGCACGAGAGTTGTGAGTTCGATTCCCACATGGGAGAATGAAATATTCAATGATTCATTTCTTCGATCTGGTAACGAGGCAAAGCGTCGCAGTGAGTTCCGCCACTCAACACGCAATCAAGAATTCGGCGGAAAGTGGGGAACGGAGTGTCTTAACACTAAGTTTACAGGTTCCTCTGGCATAGCTACACGCTACATGATACAGTGTGAAACTCAAAAAAATAGTATACAACTTAAAACCCGCTGTTACATTCGTA
The DNA here is from genome assembly GCA_021202915.1 of Heliconius himera. Lineage (NCBI taxonomy): Eukaryota > Metazoa > Arthropoda > Insecta > Lepidoptera > Nymphalidae > Heliconius > Heliconius himera. The sequence goes on from JAJHJA010000835.1 coordinate 69,521, forward strand.
GTATTTCTTTTATTACTTTACGAGTGTAATTAAAAATTATTGCGTATTTCTTGAAGTGGGCAGCTTCGTTTAGTAGAAGCATTTAATTCTCATCTAAAATTGTTTGTCGTTATTGAAACTGATTAAATATTGCATATAAAACTGTTATTTATTAACAATTTTCTTGATTAAGCTATCAAATTTGATTTGATTGAATATATTAATATAGTAAAATTGAAAGGGTTTTTTTTAAATTTAATATTTAATATTATTTATATAGAATATTATTTATAAATATAAGGCTGCCATGGTGCAGTGGCAAGAGCGTGCTACTATGAACGCGGTTGTGGGTTCGATCCTCACTGAAAAAACTGAATTAAACATTTTTATTCTCATTTCACCGTTCTGGTAATGATGAAAAGCGCTTCTTAAATCAACAGAAAGGGAACGGTTGTGTCTTAATGGGAACAAAGTATTAACACTAGATGTCCAAGTTTACTTTCACTGCGTGAACTACAGCGTGAAGAACACACCCCGTAAAGCTTAAACAAAAAAATGGCTTTTTATAGTCTTTGAAACTAAAAGCAACTGTTATAGATTCGATTCTAATTCAAAAGAATACATTCTTTACTCTATTTTCATTACTCCGTTCCGGTAACAGTACAAAAGATTATTAGAACTATATATTAAGCGATAAAAACTAATTTGACTCTAATACCTAATATTAGTATGAAACAAAACTAGCACCAAATACATTAAGTGAATAAAATGACGTATAAATAATAAAACAACAAGTTTTTAAAAATACTTAATGCAAGTTAAGTAAGTCCAAACTAAAACTCACAAAGCAAACGTTAGCACAGTCTCTGCACTTGCTCCTGAATTTCGTTCATCCCCACCCCAACCCCCCATTAAAAATCAACCCCAATTTTCAAAACATTAAAGTCGAAAATCCCACAAACGTTTCCAAATATTCGAGATAACTCGAAAACCCCACGACTTGTCGAACTAATACTCTTCTTACCTCAAAATGGCTAAAGTTGAACGTAAGCTTTATTGGACCACGATCCATTTTGGACTTTATAGCTCAACAGGTTGTATAGAAATTTGTTCGCCGCGATCTTGGAGTGGAGGGCGATCTTAATTTAGTAAATTGTGTGAGAATGACAACCAATCCACAATTTATTGTAAATTCTAACACAAAATACTTTACATAGTTAGTTTAAGCGTACCTACGTGTTGAATAAGGATTTTGGGAAGGAAAATTTGTGCTATGTTTTACTAGCTGCAAATGAGACAGTTTTGTGGGTTCGATTCCTTTTCGTGGTAATGAAATGTTTAATGTTTTGATTTGCTTGCTCGCTTTGGTAGTGAGGTAACGCGCGGCGGTTAGTTCCGCCACTCAACACGCAACGCCTTCCGAAATCCGTGGACAGTGGGGGACGGAAGTCCTTTAATAGGAAAGCAGTGTCTTAACAGTAGTTTCTAGGTTCTCTACTCTACATACAGCGTGAAGCTAAAAAAAAGGAAAATGAATACTAACATTTACCTGTCCAGATAACTTATCGTTATATACTAAATAGTATTATACATGAAATAGAATATATATGTAACAATTAACTTAATGTAACTTCTTAAATAAATAATAAATATTTTGCAACTCAAAATATATATATATATATTTTTAAGCCGAATCAGTAGTTCCTGAGACTAATCTCATGTGCGTTCAACGAAAAAAAACTCTTCTTAATTCATTAAACCGCTCCAAAGATTTATTTATTTTACTTCCACCGCGTTATTTTCATATTTGAAAGAATAAATGATGTATCTTTTACACAAAGTAAAAAAATTAAGCCCAGGGAACTTTAGATTCCAAAGATTTGCAGAAAACCAAAGTGCGGAAATGCTCTTCCTAATGTAAATACTAACTTACATGTATCATGTATACTAAATTCTGCATATATTTGTAGAATAGATAAAGCTACGCTATATACAATTTCATTTCCTTAAAAGCTTTACTGGTAAAATATATACATAAATCAATCCAAATGCAACAAATCCAATATAAAATCATCAATTTAGAATTTCACGTTCCTTCCATGAAATTAAAAAGCTGAAATTAAAGTTTGCTACAGTTACATCAAAAAAAAAACACACAATCCATGCTCAGAGTTCAGCAGAGCAAGAAACTTGCCAAACTTTGGTCGGTAAAAAAATTCCGGGGCTAAAAGAATTTTTGTAAAGTTGTAGTTCGCAGGCTTTTGTTCCATACTTCAGATCGATGAAGCTGTGTTATGCTTAACCACGAGATAATATAAACTTGAAGATATTACAAAAGTTCCTCATCAGACAGAAGCCAGAAAGATAGCTAACATTTTTATATTCAAATGAACTGATCAATCATTGTAGTGTATGCTTTGGAAACAATTTCTGATTAGAGCAAATCCAATTATTAAGTTTGAAATTATCTCTAATGGGATCTTTAAAAGAGCTACCAACCAAAATCAATACAGGCGACATCCCTTTTGTAATTCCATTTAAGTCAAAGAAGGCCACATGCCGTCCTTTTATCTCGTGTCTATCAGACAGCTCGTTAGGACCCGCTGATACCGTCCTGAATCGTCCCGAATGGTCCCGAATCGTGGAAATGTACCAAAATTACCGACACCTTGCGAGGTTATCACAAAATTCTCACTCGAGTAACTAATTTCAAAGATTTTCCACAATGAAATTGAATTTGAATTGAAATTTGGACAATTTTGCGGACGTTACAGATGATTGTGTCCATTTTTTGTGACAATAGCATCTCTTTGGGTTGGATGGAACTTTTGTGAATGGAATGCTTTATTGTAATACCTAATTTCCAATGTAGATTAACGTGTAAAAGCTATTTCTTTTACTGATAACGTTAATTAAAAGATAAGGTGACATTTTTATGTATTCTGAGTTATTTTTCAAGCAAGGGCCTTAATAATTTTGGTTTTTAGGTTTTCTAGCAATACTATGATGTGGTTATACCATTTTATTAAATTGGGGTTTAATTTCAGGGTTATACATTTTATTGCATATTATATTGAAGTAACTAAATATCACACAAACATAAGTAAATATAGTAACATATATTTAATAAGCAAGTATCCAAAAAACAAACAGAACCAAATATGAAATAAAAAAAAAGAACAATTAAAAAAAAATCTAATATTACAAAACCCTAAACTGCATTTACTGAAAATCAAAAGAAGAAAAAAACAAATAAGACAAAAGACCTACTCTCGAAACATTTTCGTTAAGTTCAAATTTCATCCCAACAGGCTCATCTGTGGACCGAATGGAAGACGGGATGATTTGCAAGAAACACCAAATTACCGCTCCCAAATCGATATAGACGTCCGACGTCCATTGTAAACACAAACAGTGAATTGACACATTTTCACCTTACAAATAAGGGTCTGAAATACCGTGAAAAAGAGAAAAATACGTTGTGTAACAAATATCTATTTGACCTACAAGTGTAGTAAAATTTATAAAAAAAATATTTAATTTTTTTATCTTAGCACTATTCCTTTAAAATAATACGTTAGGCAAAGGGAACCTAATGGAACCTAATACATTCAGTTCACGCTTTCCATCTTTTCGGAAAATTGCAGCACGATCTTGTTACCAGCTTAACTGCAAATCCATGCTGCATTCCATAGCATAACATGGCAGACGATGGGAATCTATTATGAAGACTCTCTGTTCTCCACATTCCGCTTGAATCCAAGAAATTGCGTGTTGAGTGGCAGAACTCAACGCCGCGTTTTGTCTTACAAGAGCGAGGAAATGTAAAAATAAATTATATTACAATAACATATGACTACTATTTATAATAACGTAAACATATACAGTTATGTAGTACAAAAGGAATACAACTCTTGAGTCAATTTTATACTAGCAAAAAGTTAAGAAAAAACAATATAAAAAATTTAAAGGCAATTAAGTGTTAACAATACAAGATTTTCAACATCAACGATCACATTAGTGAAGTGAATGGGTCTTATTATTATGGGGATCGTACAAAAAAGGGTCGTACAAAAGCTGGTATAGAGTCTCTACAGAAACTGAATAATAGTATAATATTTTAAAGTATTATTTGGAAACTAATATAATATAATAATATTAGTGGGAAACGGAAGTGATTACATGGGAACGGAGTGTTTTAACACTAGGTTCCCTCTGCCTAACCTGCTATGTACGAGATACAGAGTAAAAGTAACAAAAAAAATATGATTTTCGTATTTTGATTATTTTATATCTTTATTACTATTTATTTAAATTTATATTTACATTTCTTCGCTCTGGCAACAAGGCAAAAACTTGGGCTTGAGTTCCGCCACTCAACACGTAATGCCTCGAAAAATTCGGCGGAAAGTGTGGTACGGAGTTTCATAACATGAGATTCCCTCTGCCTTACCTGCTGTGCGGGATACAGCGTGAAGCTGATTTATTTATTTTATTTTATGACTATTTATCCTATAACTGAATGTAGCATATTATGCGTACGCCTTTCCTTCTTCCCCCATCTCGTGCTCAATTGCTATACCCACCCATATAAAGAGGCCAGTCGTGGCGCAGCGGCACGAGGCGTGACTGTAACCGACTGGTTGTGGGTTCGATCCCCACTCGAGGAGATGAAATATTTACTTAAATTTATATTTCCATTTCTTCGGTCTGGTGTCGAGGTTAAGCGCGGCGTTGAGTTCTGCCACTCAACACGCAATGCCTCAGAATTCGCCAGAAAGTGGGAAACGGAATGTCTTAACACTAGGTTCCCTCTGCCTACCCTGCTGTGTGCGGGATACAGCGTGAAGCTGATGTATTTTATGTAAAAGAGTAGTAGCACTAAACGAAGATTTGAAGAATGAAGAAGAAAGAAAAGAGATTTTCCATTTTACATATTAAATTTCACGCAAGCAAACACGTTTAGTGTAGCACATTAGTTAAAACTCTTGTTATTATTTAAGTTTCACATTAATTTAAATAGTAGAACAACAAAAACCATCTAATCTTCTTAATGTTATTAGAACATCGTAACAGATTAGGGTAAAGCGGGTGAGGGTGATTTCGAGGTTCCCTGATACATTATTTTTGCTATGTGCTATTGTGTGAATACTATTGTAAATAGAAAAGAATTTAGTCAGTGAAATAACTTTCAGAGCGAGTGAGTGAGTGTGAGTGAGAGTTGAGAGTAAATCTGTAAGGGAAAGCACGTGACTGCATTCGATGATTGTGGGTTCAAATCTCATTTATGAAAAGTTATTGTTATTTTTGAGATCAGATCTCGACACGCAATTTCTTGAAAAGTTTAACGGAAAGGAGGAAACGGGGTATCTTAGCCTACCTATTCTTCTAACGTTTAAAAGCGTGAAGTTGTTATTATTTTTTTTTGATACCTACTAGTTAAAATCAAAAATAAATTACAAAAGAATTAAAATAGAAAAAAATATATATCACAAAATTTATTCTATTTATATTTTTTTAACTTCACGCAGTATCCATCACATACCAGAGTAAACATAAGGTTATGTAGGTTCAAAGACAATGTTCCCATTAAGACACTTTCGTTCTCCACATATCGCTGAATTCCCGGGGTGTTGAGTGTTGACAACGCCGCGCTGTGCCTCGACTCCAGAGCAAAGAAATAACATTTTTAAATATTTCATTTCCTCAAGTGGGAACCGAATCCAAAACCTGTCCAATTTACAACCACACACTTGTGGCATACAAATCAATGTTATTATTATTTTTTTTATAATAAGAAATGTGGACGCAAAAAATAATAAATAATTAAAATTTGGAACTAAGGCCGTCGTGCCGCAAAGACACAAGCGTTTGACTGTAATGCGACGGTTGTAAGTTCTATTTCCACTCAAAGAAATGAAGCATTTTATATTTTCCCATCTTCGCTGTGATAACGAGGCAAAACGCAGCGTTGAGTGCCTCCACTCAACACGCAATGCCTTCAGAATTCGTAGTAAAATGACAACAGAGTATCTTAACACTAGGTTCCCAGGTTCTGCTGCCTAACTTGCTGCGTGATACAAAGTGAAGTATCATTCCCTAAAACAATCACTGCAATTAAAATATTAAAAAACCTATCATAATTTACGTACATATATAAAAAAAAGTAATTCTTTACACAACAAAAAAACCAACTCAAATTCAAGTACAGTTCGTATGCACGTTTGCCCTTTAAAAGAGCAAACCCCCGCTGTCGTCTAATGTAAGAAACGACAATAGTGGCAAATTGCGATATTTTTGCTGTAGGTACATTCTTTGTACTTTCAAAAAATCTAATCAAAACTGCTTCACTCTGTATCCCGCATACAGCAGGGTAGGCAGAGAGAATTTAGTGTTAAGACAACCCGTTCCCCAGCTTTCGCCGAATTTTGGAGGCATTGCGTGTTAAGTGGCGGAACTCAACGCCGCGCTTTGCTTCGACACCAAAGCGAAGAAATGGAAATATAAATTTAAATAAATATTTTATTTCCTCGAGTGAGAATCGAACACACAGGTTGTGGAAATATTTTATTTCCATAACCAGTCGCGTTTACAATCCCACTTTTTTGTGGCCCTGCGCCACTGGCCTCTCCTTTGTACTTTCGTATATTTATTATAATTTTATTAGTAATACGCATAAAAAAATATGAAATAGTATTGTATTTGGGTAGCTTTGTTTTATTTTTTGAGCAACGGAACTCAAATCATCACGCTCTACAGTGCGACGAAAAGTGAGAAACGATTGTGCCTTAATGGGAACGGAGTGTCTTAACACTGGTTCCTAAGTTCCCTCTGCCGATAATCTGAGGTATACAACGTGAAGTTAAAAAGATTCAATTAGAAAAAAAATATAACGTTAATTTCTGTAAAAAAAAAAATACAAATAAATAAAGCAACAGAAAAATCAGCTAAAAACCACCCCAAATTCATTAAGAACAATTAATATTAAACATTTAAAACTTTTTTTTCTGTCTACCCTCACACAGCGCAACGTTCATCCGATTTCGTATCCACAACAGAGGCACTCAATTAGCCACTGGTTTTATTAACATACATACAGAAACACACAAAAACGTATCTTATACACTTGAAAATAAAGTCGAAAATCATTTCTTCCATAATAGAATACATCTGGATGAACGAAAAATACAAAATATACCTTATGCTGTTGCAATAGAGTTGATTTTCGCTGTTCAAGTCAAGTTGAGTATGGACTGAAACGTGGATTTGAATTTTTAAGCAGATTATTTCGTAGCGGCCACCAGTAATTGCGGCTGTCGTGTTATCCGCTAACTATGTCACGAAACTTAGTTTGGATATACACCTGTAACCTGGAACTACTGTGTAGCTTTAAAGGTGTTTTTTTTCTTTTTTTCTTTCAGCTTCACGCTCTATCCCGCATGTAGTAGGGTAGCGCAGGCAGAGGGAATCTAGTGTTGTAACACTTCGCTTCCCAATTTCTATTGAATTCTAGAGTGGTGGAATTCAACGCTGCGCATTGCCTCGACAGTAGAGCGAAAAAATGAAAATAAAAAATATTTCATTTCCTCGAGCGGGAATCAAACCCATAACCTATCGCGCTTGCGATGCCAAAGCTAACCTCAAATGTTTTTATTCATTTATAAGATATAATATTATAACAAAGTGTTCGCAACATCAGATCTCCAAAAATGTATCAAACTAAATATACGCGATGATTCCTTTTTAATTTAAAATATAGTGACAAATTTCTCTATTTCACAAATTAATATCATTATGTTTTTATAAAAAGAAAATTAATATAACAATAATCAGAGATTTTATCCAAAATTCTTGCTCAAAAACTAAAGCAAATAAAAAATATACACATATATTCAAACTTCAACACAACAGTATACTATAGAAATCATCAAAAAAATGAAAAATTATTAATATAAGAAATCATAATAACAGCCATTTTACTAGCAATATTATTCTCTAAACGTTTGAATTCATTGAAGCGGCCCACAAACGTCTTTATTACTATTGTAACCTTTTTATTGACCCGTAAAACTCGAATCAACAGGTGCGTGAAACTTAGGTTTACGATGCCTTAAGCTTTCAAGTGATAGATTATTCTTTTTTTTTTTGGATTCACGCTGTATCCCGCATTAAGTAGGGAGACAGAGGGAACCTAGTGTTGGGACACTCCGTTCTGAATGCATCGCTGTATTTTCGAAGCTATGGGTAGTATAATTTAAAAGATTTTTAATTTATAATCTAATAATTTATTTATATGTCATTATTCCATAAATATTTAAAGGGCATATTATTTCTTTCACGTTTTCTGCCGATATTGCAGTTTGAATGGCGGAACTCAACGCCGCACATTATGTATCAGAGCGGGACCTGAACGATATACCTACATAATTTTTTTTATTAATATTATTTTCTACACAACTAATGGGCCGTACTTATTGTTATCGTATAATTTTTTTTTCATTAAGTAGAGTAGAAATCGAATTCGAAACTATAACTAACTAGTCGGACGCTATAACCACTGTGCCACGCACACTCAAAATTTCATCACAAATTTTAATACGAATAATAGAAATTGAAGACGCAGATGGAGTTATCTTAAATCTGTCCAAAGTAATGGATTTCCACAGATTAATCTTACCGTGTTTTTATTAGAATATCTGAATTTACTTCGAAGTATATTTCCCAAAGCCTAGGATTAAATTTTGGTCTAGATATTAAAGATCTTGTATGATTGTGATAAATTCACTTTTACCATCAAAGCACGTTTACAGGTAGAGGCTATGACGGTTATGGGTTCAATTCTCACATGGGGTGATCAATTATTTCTATTGTCTTGCTGTGGTAAAAGAACTAAGCGTGGTGAAGAATTTCGCCACTCAACACGCCATATCTCGAAAACTGAGCAGAAACTGCAAAACGGAGTGTTCAAGCAACAAAAATTCATGGCAATGACGATTCTTTTAAAAATAAGAGTTAGTTTATCATTTAAATTAATCAGTTTCACGCTGTATACCGCTCACAGCAGGATAGGCAGAGGGAACCTAGTGTTAAGACACTCCGTTCCCCGCTTTCCGCCGAGTTCTGAAGGAAATGCGTATTGAGGGGCGGAACTCAACGCCGCGCATTGTCTCTACACCATTGTTAGCGGAGAAATAAAAATATAAATGTCAATAAATTTAAATTACATCTCTACAAACCGCCAATTTTTAAATTATTTCCAATTTACAATTAATTTTGCTGGTAAGATTAAAAACCGACTTGGTAAGTAATCAAAATTTAACAGATAACTCTGTGAAACGAGGCTGTGTCCAATGTAATTACAACATCTCCCCATTTAGAGGGCAAGTGGCGAGTTAATGTTGAAAAATTAACAACCATCTGACGTAGTGGCAGCGTATTTAGATTTCAAGGTGGTCACACGTTTAGTAAGTTACAAATTTGCACCAAAAATCAAAATCAATATCTATAAGTTGCCTGTCTTTTTTTACATATCAGGGTAGGGTAGGCAATGGGAACCTGGGAACCTAGAGCTTATACGATCCGTCTCCATTAAAATTTCAGTCCCCCGCTTTTCCCTTAATTCTGGAGGCATTGCTGGTGTGTTGTGTGGTTGCCTGTTCCCTTAAGAACTCTTCTGTTTTCAAAATTAAAAGATTTTTGGAGTAGTATGTTGTAGAGCAATCTAAGTTATTGGAAACTTTATGCATTTAGAAATTTGAGTAATATACATTTTTACTTACTCTATACGTACTGATGATGTGATCAAGGTTGTCTTGGCTTACCTGTAAAACAAAAATAAAATTTTAATAATACAATTCTTTTTTTAATAAGCAAAAATTATATCTTTACATATTTTATTAAAATAAAAAAAAACAATAAGTATCATTAATAATAATGTAAAAAAGTAAAAAAAAACTAATTAAAATAAATAAATACAATACAGTTTTTAAATACATTAAAATATATATATATTTATAAATGTATTATTTATAACAATTTATATTTAATAATGTAAAATTTATTTCTCTTATATAAAAATATATATTGTTTATGTAAAAATATAGATAATAATGCATTTTTAAAACAAAAGACTAAGATAAAGTCTTAAATTTCAACGTAAACATTTTCCCTTCTAGGATTTGAATCTATAACTATGATATGTATTGTATAGGTATATTAAAATAAAACTCTACAATTACTAACGAAGTTACGTAGCGTAGGAACCAACGACAAAAACGAGATTGTACGTTTTGTTATCCACAAAAGAACATGCGAGCTATATAAATAAATTATAAATTATAGATAAAAATGTAATTTTAGTCTAATTCTAGAAGCCTTCACTTAAGTACAGAGTAGTTGTAAATAAAAAATAAATAAAGCAGCTTCACGCTGCATCCCGCACACAGCAGGATAGGCAGAGTGACCATAGTGTTAAGACATTCCGTTCCCCACTTTCTACCGTACTGGAGGCATTACGTGTTGCGTGGCGGTACTCAACACCGCGTTTTACCTCAACACTAGAACGAAAAAACGAAAACATAAATTTAAATAAATATTACATTTCCTCGACTGCTGATCGAACCCACAACCGACAACCTTACAGTCATTCCCTCATGCCGCTGCGCCACGACGGCCTCACTTAGTACTTTTATTTGCTCTTTTCCCCTCCATTGTATCCTCTATCCTTAAGACTTAGTGTATATTTTTCTTGGTTTTAGAGAAGATTAATGTTCGCTCCAACTTGATATAGTTTTAGTGAAGTGCTATCTGTATATAACTGGTTTGTAACAACTACTGTATTTATTTCATTAAGATGTTTGTTTCAGTTTTACGCTGTATCCCGCATATAGCACAGTAGACAGAGGGAATCTAGGGAGGGAATCTGTTAAGACACTCCATTGTGACGACATCGTGTGGCGGAACTCAACGCCGTGCCTTGCTTAATTTTAAGAGAGATTTAAATAATTCATTCCCTCCAGTAGGGAGAGGATAGGTTGTGGATCAAACCCACAACTGTTAATGGTTAAGTCGCTGTGCCACTGCTACGACGGCCTCGACGCATCAACTAAACATAATATTTACATATAATTGAGGCTATAGTGGTATAGTAAAACATAATGTGATGGTTATGTAGTTGCGGGTTCGATTATAATGCATAGACATTAATTATATACATAATTAATTTCTTCACTACACATAAAAAAAAGTTCAATAAAATTTTAAAGGAAGTACAGTTAAACCCATTTTTTAGTAAAAACATAGGCAATTTTTTTATATACTTTAAGCCTATATTAAATATATTTCTATTTATATGTTAAATACTACCGCACCATTCTGTGGACATCTACAAATGCCTGGTTAATCACCGGAACCAGCGTTGATCCGACTTAAGCCGGCTCTTACTGTGTACAGCCATAAGTGCTATGTTTGTTTTAAGTAAATATTATTAGTTTTAACGGAATATTTGAATTATGCTTCGAGAATTTGGCGGAAAATGGGGAACAGAGTATCTTAGGATTAGGTTCCCACGTTCCCTTTCCTATCCCGCTATGTGTGGGATACAGCGTGAAGATAAAACATATTAAAATTAATTATGACTTGTGGCGCAGTGGCACAAAGTGTGACTGCAAACGTGACTAGTTGTGGGTTTGATCCTCCCTCAAGGTAGTGAAATATTTACTTAGATTTATATTTTAATTTCTTCGCTCTGGTGTCGATGCAAAAGCACGGCGAGTTCCGCCACTCATAGCGCAATGCCTCCAGAATTCGGCGGAAAGTAGGAAACGGAGTGTTTTAACACAAGCTTCCCTCTGCCCACCCTGCTATGTTCGAGATAAAGCGTGAAGCTGATTTTTTTTTTCAATAAACTGTTTTTTTCCACATCCATTGATAAATACCACCTCTCTCCATATTCTCTTTTTCCTCATCCCTCCTTATTTCATCCCTTAACCAACACAACAACAAAAATAAAGCTAAATATGTAGGTAGAAGCCAGACCGATCAATAAAGTACTAAAATTATATTCGCCCGGCTAACACCATTTCGAATGCACTTAGGTGGAGAATACGTTTTATTTTTAAGTCGGAAAAGTGATATAAATTTATCTTGAAATGTATTGATATAGTGCATTTGTTAGATAACTCTCGATGGAGGTTAGAGTGGTGTCAAATTCAGTTTATGAAATATTTATTTTTATTCTATTTTGTCACGTTTTTTTCCGCATACTGTGAAATAGCCACAAATGATAATATAGCTAAGAAAATCTAGTTTAAAGACAGACGTTTCAATGAGCGTAACACAACGCCGTGTTTTGTAATACTAGAGATTCAGTTGCTTTTGGCGTTGAGTTCTGCCACTCAACACGAATGCCTCCAGAATTCAGTGGAACGTGGTGAACGGCAGTGTCTTAATGGGTATAGAGTGTCTTAATACTACGTAACCAGGTTCTCTTTGCTTACCGTGCTAAGAGCGGGATACAGCGTGAAGCTTAAAAATAGCAATAAAAAAGGTACTATAAGTATATGTGGAATTTTTAAAACTTTTTTCCTACAATATACGATACAACAATATAAAGAAACAAAATTATTATTATATGACTGGGATGAAAATTTAGGATAGCGTACATCCCGTATATATTGGTCCCACGGGGTAACTTAACACTTCTTTTTTGAGGCCAGTCGTGGCGCAGGGGCACAAAGTGTGACTGTAAAACCGACTGGTTGTGGTTCGATCCCAACTCGAGAAGATGAAATATTTTATTTAAATTTATATTTACATTACTTTTCTCTGGCATCGACGCAAAGCGCGGCGTTTTGTTCTGAATATATCAACGTGTACAATTTTTTTAATCGAAATCTTATCACGTTCTAAATTCTTCAGTTCTTTTAAACACGCTACAAAAGTGTAAAATTATATATTTATATACATATATTAATTTTTTTTACATATTTATAAAGATATGAAGATAATAAAGATATTATAAATTTTAAACACTAACCGAATTAATCGCGTGTGTTTACGTATACATTATAATATATTTTTGGAAACCCAATATAACGAGCACTTTGCAGTACAGAGATCATTAAAAATGTGTAAAAATCGTGAAAAAAATATTAATAATAACGATTGTAATTGAGAAAAACGTTTATTACCGCAATTTTCTAGTGGGAACCTAATGTTAAGACACTATGTTCCCCATTTTCAGTTTCGAACCTTATTATGTATTATATTTGTATTTATTTGTTATTGTAGGGCAGTTAAATGAAAATAATTTTAAAGGCTGAGTGTAAATCGAACCCACTACCACCACCGAAGGCCTCATATAATTCAATATACTAAATAATAATCGACTAGTATAAAAGTTTAAAAGGGTCGTCTAATGAAGCGCTACTTGCTTAATTACAGGAGAAAACCTTTGTAGTATAAGCTTCATATCGTGAGTAATATTTTTCATATAACGTGAATGAAATATGGGGTCAGGCGTGGCGCACGAGCACGTGTAAACGCGATAGGTTGTAGGTTCGATTCACACTCGATACAATTTTTTTTTTATTTTAATTTTTCGCTTTGGTAACGAAGCAAAGTGCGGTGTGAAATTACGCAACGCACCACGCAATGTCTTCAGAATTCGGCGGAAAGGTGATTATAAAATCAAAAATTTTAAAAAATATAATGAAAAAAAATGACTATAAGTGAATTTTGGTAATAAAATAAGTACAACTTAAATTTTCGGAATATTTTATCGAGTCATACTCAGGCGGAGGGAACCTGTGAACCTGGGAACCTAGTGTAAGAGGATACTCCACACACTAATACAAGTTAATCAAAGCACAATTTTAATCAATAAATATATTGATTTTTTATGTATATTTTTTAAGTAAAGTTATTCCACACTTACAAATAGTTATACGTTCGCTTAATAAGTATTTAACTATATTAATTTCCACATTATTACCATTCGACGCAAACAAACCCCCACCCCCTACCCTTTTTAATTTTTACTCTCGTGTAATTCAAAAGGTGAGGTGATTAAAATGTTAAAACGACCGTTCGCACCGCTCTCTGTTTGGTGACTGTGAAATTTCAGTTAATTAAAATATTTCCGGGGGTAGTTTTAAAAATTCACTTTATTTTTTTCTTTTTCTTTTTTTTTCATTTATTTATGTATCGTACAAGAAAGAAAGTACCGAAAACCTATAATAACAGGAATAATGTGAACAACGGATAACTTATCTCTAATAGAGGTAACCAGAAGCCCTTGAATGTAGGTTTAGATAGCTAAATGCAGATATTACGATTGCCAGTGGAGATAATAATACATTTTTTAGAGGCAGAGGGAACCTAGTGATAAGACACTCTGTTTCCCATGTTCCATCGAATTCCGGAGGCAGACGTGGCTAATTGGCACAAAGTATGACTCTAAATGCGGCAGGTTGTGAGTTTGATTCCCATTCGAGCAAATGCAATAGTTCATATTTTCATTTCTTCGCTATGGTTGCAACGGCGCGGCGTTGAGTTCCGCCACTTCTTCTTCTTCATCTTAAGTGGCGCACGACTGACCTCAACAATTCAATATATGTAGACAGATATTGGTATGCGAATATAAAATTAAATTTTAATTCTCTAATATCAAAAGAGTTACAAAAAATTGTATCTTCCTTTCTTTTCTACTTGGATATGAAATATTCGATGCCGTCGGCGGCATAGCGTGCAACTGTAAAAGCAAAGGATTTGGATTCGCAACGCGGCGTTGAGTTCTGCCACATAACACGTAATATATCGAAAATTGGATCGCGCATGGACAACGGAGTGTCTTAACACTAGATTCCGTCTGCCTATCCCGCATACAGCGTGAATATGTAATAAACAATATAAAACTCAAAAGACATATATATATTCTAGTAGAATCCTTCAAACAAAAAAAAAGAAAACTAAAAGCTCACAGCATAAAGAAATCCAAAGAAATTCGAATTCACACTAAGAAAGGAGAAAAGGTTTTTAATTGCATAATTTGCATTTTCACGAAAGCGACGCGAGAAATTTGTCTTCACCTTAAGATTAACGCCGTAATTTACGGTTTGGGGTTAACTTGAAACGGTTAAATAATTTTAACTTACTTATTTTGACTGATCGTCGTATTTTATATAGAGGTCCTCGTGGTGCTGGGGCACGAGGGTGTGACTGTAACGCGACTGTTGTGGGTTTGATACTCATCCGGGGGAATATATTATTATTTATGAATATTGTAATTTCTTCGCTCTTTCACCAATACAATAGCTCGGTGTTGAGTTCCGCCACTGAACACGCAGTGCTTGTAAATTTCAGCGGAAAGTAAGAAACGGAGTGTCTTAACACTAGGTTCACTTTGCCTATCCTGCTGCTATATGCGAGATACAACGTAAAGCAATTTTTTTTAAATTTAAATCAATAATTGTTTTATTTTAGTTGGAAAGTCTGTAAAATGCAGTATCTTTAATATGGACAGTAAGTTGAAAACTGCAAGCAAACATGAAAGGTATCGGCACGGCGCGGCGTCTGACTGTAAACAACGACGGTTTTGGGTTTATTGGATCTCGGGGGAATAAAATATTTTCATTTCCTTGCTTTGGTTGTAAGACAAAGCGGGACGTTCAGTTCTACCACTCAACGCACAATGTCTTAAAAAAATACCGGGAAGTGTGTAAAGTCTTAACAATAGACCCGTTGCCTGTCCTGCCTTATGCGGAATACAGAGCGAAGCTAAAATTAAAAAAAAAATTAAGACTTGATATTATTATGTAGTTTTCACTATTGTATTTTGGCAAGCTTCCCTTAACATTAAGCGTTTGCTTTACTTCAATCTGTATAAATAATATGTAAGTTTAAAATATTTAATCCGACAAAATTTCTGCAATTATATTATAAAAATGGTAAAACCTTTAGCTTTCAATTTTCAAGTGCTCATGTTACTACAACACGAAAGCAATTCAAATTAGTAAGTAAATAAGGGTGAAGTTCAAGCGGACGAAGCCGCGAACAAAGATTACTAAACAAAATATAGTAAAGTTCAAGCAGACGAAGCCGCGGACAAAGATTATTAAATAA
Organism: Heliconius himera; assembly: GCA_021202915.1. NCBI lineage: Eukaryota > Metazoa > Arthropoda > Insecta > Lepidoptera > Nymphalidae > Heliconius > Heliconius himera. Next base: position 85,622 of record JAJHJA010000835.1, read on the forward strand.
ATGATAATAAAGTTCAAGCGGACGAAGCCGCAAACTCTCTTCTCGTCTTTCATATATAATATATACCTACATATATGTACAAACAGCTTAGTTGCAATGTCTACAACATTTAAAGTCGCCCGTTCGCGTTCAGCTGCACTTCCCTTAGTTTTGCTTCCTCTCGGTTTGTGCCCAAATAGTTTAAGTTGAACTTTAAATAGAAATCGGTTGTCTCATTTTAATATTGCCGTTGAAGTCGAATTCTTGCTTTTATTCGAAGAATTTGTTTTAAACGTAAAATCGTGTTGGGAATTTTAGTTTGAGAAATGCTTATTCTGTTTTGTTTGTGGATGTGTTCTTATTATGTATGGAGGAGGATATAATGATACACGCTGTATAAATATAATGCAGTCAATATTGACAGCATTTATGTGTGTTTTTGAACACTCTTTATACGAAGGAAAAAAAATTTAAGAAAATATGATTTTTCTCGCTTGAGTAACAATATAAAGCGCGGCCGTAATTTTCACCAGTGTGATGAGTGGTTATATCTGGAAAATTAGCACTAGTTTCTGTCTGCTACTTGTCAGATTGGACGATTTCCGAAATAGAGGAGAAGAAGTTCGATTCCCGCTGCGTTCTAAATTTTTATACTTTACGAAAGACGAGTCGTGACGCAGATACACTAGCGTGTGACTATAACGCTACGCAACAGGTTGTGGGTTCGATTCCCACTCGAGAAAATGAAATATTTAACATTCTCATTTCTTCGCTATAGTATCGAGGCAAAGCACGGCTTTCAGTTCCGCCAACCACGCAATACCTCCAGAATTTGGTGGAAAATGGGGAACAGAAATTTCTTAACGGGAACGGAGATTCATAACACTAGATTTACAAGTTTCCTCTGTTTACTCTACTATAAACTTACTTACTTACTTACTAAAAAAAACTTATATTGATAACTTTATAATTTAACACTAAAACGATCTATGCAATCTTGTTGGTTAAATTTAAATCGCATCACACCAGCAGCGAGAGGCCGAATACATAATTAACGGGACACTCCGGTATTCATACTACCTCACTATGGGAGGTTCCTGGATATTGAGGATCTATATTTCATAATAACGTGACACCTCTACGTATTTGTGTTTGAAATAATGATCAATATTCTAATATGGTTGTCTGAAATGTTATGTGTTCATAATGCTAAAACAGAGAAAGTGAGAGAGAAGAGAGTATAAGGAATGAGAAAATATGTGCTTGTAAAAGTGAACTGCCAAATTTCACAAGTTGGAGAACCAAAATAAGAAGAAGAATAAGAAGTAGTAAATGCGACCGATCTGAGCTAGATGCCCATTTGGGGCAAATTATTTAGATTTTTTTCAACTCCAGTAGAAAAATCGCGGTGTTGAGTTCCGTCAAGCAAAGCAAAGCGCGGTGTTGTGTTCCGCCACTCAACAAGCAGGGCATTTAGAACTCGACGGAAAGTGGGGAACGGAGTGTCTCAAAACTTAGTTCCCTCTGCCTACCCTGCTGTGTGCGGGATACAGCGTGAAGATGATTTTAGATTTTTTTAAATATACTTTATATTACAACTAAAAAAACTTCTTACCGAGTTAGATTTGAAAACTTAAAATTTTTATTAAAATCCCAAAGAACGGTAGAGTTTCTCGGAAAAAGTATTTTTTAATTTAAATAATCTTATGAACTAACATAAGTTTTGGTTTTAACTGACGTTAACAGTGAGGCTGTCGTGGCACAGTTGCACAAACGAGACGATTGTGGGTTCGATTACCTTTTATTTTCAGTTTCCTAAAGAACTTCAAAAGGAAAGACTCGCTTTAAATTCACCACAGAAATCTTTGATAAATTGGGCTGAAAGTGAAGAAACGGAGTGTCTTAACTCTAAGATCTCTCTAAGCAAACCCTGGGATACAGAGTGAAATGACTAAAACAAAAGCTTAATCTCAGTTAAAATACTATATGACGTCGTAACCTATGCAACCAAGAATTTAACTTTAAGTTTTTATTTTAAAATTTGTGGTTTCAAATGTTTACACTAAGTCATCGGGGAAGTAAATAAAATAAGAAACTATACACCACAGCAGTCTTTAGAGAAATATTTGTGTTGGTCACTATTATACTGCAAAAACATAAATTAAATTCTTCGCTATAAAGTTGATGTTACGTGAGTTTTGATAGTTATAGATATTTATAAATAAAAGTTTTATTTATTTTTATTTGTGATAATTTATTTTTTTGCTCCACGCTATATCCCGCACGTAGCAGGGTGGCCAGAGGGAACATGAGAACCTAGTATCAAGACACTCGATTCTCACGCCGAATTCTCGATGCATTGCGTGTTTAGTGGCGGAACTCAACGCTGCGCCTTGCTTAGTTACTAGAGCGATGAAATTAAAATATTTAATATTTTATTTCCTCGAATGGTAATCGAACACTACCTGTCACGCTCGTGGCCCTGCGCCACGATAGCCTTCATCTCCACCGCCGGGTGGAGACTTACGGAAAAAACTTATCACAGTCGTGTGATAAGTTTTATTTAATAAAAATAATTGTATAATATGGGGCAGGGGCACAAAGTGTTACTGTAAAATCGATTTTGGGTTCGATCCCGATTCGAGGAGAAACATTTTATTTTCATTTCTTCGCTCTGGTGTTAAGACAAAGTGCGGCGTTGAGTTTCACACTCAACACGCAATACTTCCAGAACTCCGTGGAAAGTGGGGAACGGAGTGTCTTAACACTAGGTTTCTTCTGCCTATCCTGTGGGATACAGCGTGAAGCTGATTTAATTATTTTTTTTAATAATAATAATAATAAGTAATATTGATTAACTCTTTTTTCTTTTGTATGAAAGAAGATTACGCATACTTAGGTCGTCGTGGTGCAGCGGCGCAGTATCTATTACCAATTGTTACGGTTGTGGGTTCAATTCTTTGCATTTCATAATAATAAAACAAAACACCCTATTTGTCTCAGTCTCTCACCCTATGTGTACAGTGTGTGGACAACGTGTCACAAAAGTGTCCAAACACTAGGTTCCCTTATAAGACCAATTGTGGGGCAGGGGCACAAGCGTATAATTGTAAATATAACAGGTGAATTTGATTACCACTCGAAGCAAGGAAATATTATAATATTTTCATTTCACCGCTCCATCGAGGCAAAACGCGGCGTTAAGCTCCGTCGAACACCCTATAAAAAAAACCGGCAACCTTTAAAAAAAAAGGAAGTTATAGACCATTATTCATGTATACAACAACAAGAACGTTCTACTTCTGACCGTCACTGTACATAAAGCAAAGGTACTTTTATACTTTTATACGCCCCTTTGCTCCTACCCTAGTTTTTCTATAGCTTTGTTATACAACTTTGTATGTATGTATGTATGTATATAGAGCCTTTATTAAAACTGAAACCGGCTATGCGTTTATTAATATAGGTTATGTTTTACCGCTCTACGGTCCTGTGGTATTGGAATATGTATTTGAGGATAGGGGATTCAAATTCTTATCCCATTTATAGTAGAGTAGGGTAAGCAGAGGGAAGTAGTGTTAAGATAACCCGTTTCCCATAAAGTTTAAAAGTAAAACGTATAAAGTTTTAAATGAGAGATGAATAGCGGAAGCCAACGTCGCGCTTTGTCTTGTTACCAGAACGAGAAAATGAAAATAATTAGTTCGACGGAATTGAACCCTCTCCCCTCTATTGTCGTGTTTAGAAAGACATTGTGCCACTGCGCCACGACGGCATCAGCTATATATGAATATATGCCTTTATTAAAACTAAAACCGATGCTACGTTTATTAAATTAGCTTATATTGTACCATTGTGTAAACACACTACTGTTCTATGGTTATGAGGTGTTATGATCTTGTGGTATTAGTAATTTGTAAGTACTTGATGGTACACGATTCAAATTTAGCTTCACGCTTCATCCTACATATCTATAGTAGAGTAACTTAGTGTTAAGAAATTCCGTTATATGGATACATGCCTTAATTTTCGATAAGACAATTGAATGGCGGAAGTCAGTGTCGTGTTTTGTCTTATTCTCCGTATAAGTATTCGACGAAACGTGAAGAACGGAGTGTCTTAACACTATGTTCCCTCTGCTTAGCCTGCAGTATGCGGGATACAGCGTGAAGCCATAAAAGAAATCTATGAACAATATATAGCAATATTAGAAAACGAAATAAAAGTTTGTAAAATAAAAATGAATATACACAATAAACACATAAATCGAACCCGCCACCTTTTTTACAACTATTAGAACAACAAAAAACTTTATCTTTATCAAGATAACATATACCGAAAAGTAAACAAAAGAATAGTAGTTGAATATTAAAATATTCTTACGTGAAAGCTACCTACAGGATTTCCTTTGATATTTTTCAAGATGGATCCTTCTTTAAAAATATAACATACATTTTCAGCTATTTATACTGTTAATGGATTTCAAATTGTTTTTTTATTAGTACATGACCTTAAATATTTTTTTAAAACGCTAAAGAGGAGGCCGGATCAGTGTAACTGTAAATGCGAGGGGTTAGGGGTTCGATTCCCACGAGGAGATGAAATATTTATTTTTGCATTTCTTCGCTCTGGTATCGGGGTGCGGCGTTAAGGGATGCCACTCAACAGGCTATGCTATCAGAATTTGGCGAAAAGTGAGGAACGGAGTATCTTAAGAAGGTTCTCTCTGCTTACCCTGCTACAAGCAGGATACAACGTGGAAAGGTTAGATCACGCTTCCATTAGGTTGTGCTGTAACAGCCTTGCTGACTAAGTAATAAAATTTAAGCGAGTGTGTGAATGAGTGAGTGCCGTAACTCAACGCCGCGTTATGTCTACCAGAGCGTAAAAAAGCAAACAATTTTCGAGTCCTATCGAACCCATGTCGCGTTTTCTGGCGCAATCCCACATGGTCTATATATGAACTTAAGCCAAAAAAAAAACTTTCAATACAAAAACTATAACAGAAAATAATTTTTAACATTTATATTATACATTATTTGGTGAAATTCAAAGGTCTTCCCATACAATATAACAAAAGCTAGCCGTGAGGGTCGATACGGCCTCACATTACTCTTATTGACACGTGAATGGGGTGCACAACAATTATTTATATGTATAGGTGTGTATATTTGGGAGCTCTAAACAACTGGCTAAATTACGTACTCCTGTACCCTCCATTTTTTATGATAATGTTTGCTTGGAGGTTAGTGAGAGTGTTAAGAATCTGGGAATCAGGATGGATGGTACTTTTTGCTGGTCACCTCACGTATCGGAGCTTAGTCGTAAGGTTTTTTCTACTATAGGTAGATTGAGAAGATGGAAGAACGTCTTACCATTAAAGACTAAAATCTCTCTGGCCCACGCTCTCCTTCTGCCTATCTTAGACTATGCTGATTCATGCTACTTAGATCTATCCCAGCAACTACTGAACAAACTCGAGCGTTTGCAAAATCTTATAATTAGATTTATTTTTGGGTTAAGAAAACATGACCATGTGTCGCAGTATCGTAGTCAACTTAAATGGTTGCCAATAGAATATAGACGTAATTTGCATGCCCTCACTCTCCTTTATGCCATCCTTTCCAAACCTGTTACACCATCTTACCTCAAGGACCGCTTTAAGTTTCTGGGGTCAGACACCCTACATTCCCAAAACCTCCGTTCCCGCCATAACTATATCCTCGAAATTCCATTATGCCGCACGAAATGCTATAGTGACTCTTTTACTGTTAAAACAGTAAAACTATGGAATGAGCTGCCATTGGAAGTAAGACGTTCCCAGTCGACTGGGATTTTTAAACGACGTCTTAAAGAGTACTATCTTAAAGTTAATTCATAAAAGGACAATATGATAAGTGTATATGTATTTATTTTTAACTGTTGTATTTATGTATGTATGTATGTATGTATGTATGTATGTATGTATGTATGTATGTATGTATGTATGTATGTATGTATGTATGTATGTATGTATGTATGTATGTATGTATGTATGTATGTATGAATATATTTATGTATGTATATTTGTATGTTTAAAACAATTTTGTATTCACTATATATTGATTTATGTATTTCTTAGTACTTTTTGCACCTTTCTGCTTTCTTTTATAAATCTAATTCTTACGTTTATGTTATGGTTGCCTGTAAGAGATCGCTTTTAGTGATAAGGCCGCCATTGCACACTTGTTATTCGTTGTTATAATGTACTGTATTTTATTCTTCTTCTTATTTGTGCAATAAAGTATTATATTATTATTATTATTATTATTTATTTTTGGGGGTAGAAATGGAAAAAAATGGGTAAAAAGAAATAGGTATGTCTCTTTTAAACACATATAACGAGGTGGAAACGTGTTATCTTGATAAGGGACGTGATAACAATGTTTTTTTGTTATCATTGTATATTTGTGTAAATGGAAGAGACGGTTTAGTGTTGTATCACTAAATGTTAGTGACATATCATTACACCTTTCTCTGTCTGGACAGTTAGTTATTGTATGTTATAAAACGGAAGCTCTTCAATTTGTAAATGTAAACGAGAAAATAAAAGTAAATTTATAAATATGAACGTTATTTTATAATATAGACTTGTGTGATTTGAATCCCCAACCACCAAAGAGCAAGATAAGAATATCGGAATGACTCAATCACTCATCTATTACACTACACTATTATTATAGAGCTTAAGAATTTGTTTGCTTAATCGACCTAATGTCAGGAACTACTGGCACGAATTGAACATTTTTTTTCTTATTGGATAGTCCGTTTATTTAGGAAAGTTTAAACTTAAAATATATATTATATCGAAACTCAGAGTATCTAACAAATATGAGCTATTTCCATTTGAACCAGTAATATTCCATATCTATAATATTGCATAACGTGAAGTGACCTTAATAATTTTAATTTCGCAAAGTGATATATGTTTTAACAGTTTTTACCAATTTATACTAAAACGTGTATGTATTTTATATCTCTTACGACCCAATTTTATGGCCTCGATCTAATTTAATTACTATGCTACGGGATTTTTCGATATAAGCGGAGAAAATCTGAAATTAAGATCTACTTTGGTGCAGGGGACGTACGACTGCAAACGTAACAGGTTGTGGGTTTGATTTCCACTTTTGGAAATTACATATTTTCAATTTTTTTTCTCGCTCTGGCAACGAAGCATAGAGTAACGTTGAGTTCCGCCACTCTATTCTCAATAACTTCAAAACTCAAAGAAAAGTTGGGAGCGGAGTGTCTTGAAACTGGGCTCTCTCTGCGGGATACAGCATGATGCTGGATTAGGTTTCATATCAGCCGTTACAATTGACATCAAGCGTCTTGTTGCATAAGCACACAAGATAAACCGCGGCATTAAGTTACGCTAATCTACATGAAATGTCTCGATAAATGGGCAGCATGTAAGGAAAGATATGATATAGGCTTCCTCTGTCTTCCCTGCTATGTGCCTGCGAAGCTACCTTAACCCCAATTTTAATAGGTCAACGGCAAATTTGAACCTGTTACATCTAGGCAGTCCTTAGTTACTAAAGTCTTCAGTCCAGAAACATTATAATGATGCATTAAAACGAATCTCACAATTGAATTTTTCTTTTCAAATATAATGGAAAAATAACTTAGCTTAGTGAGTTTTTCCAAGTATTAAAAGAATATCTTTTAGATTCAGCTTCGTTTGTTCGAAGTTTTTTATTCAGGCAGTCCGGAGTCAACATTGTGAATGTCATTCAAATGAAATAATGTAATATTTTGTATGTGAATCCATTTTTTTTTATGTAAAGATTTGATAGATATATATTTTTTTTTTTATCAGCTTCACGCTGTATTCCGCACACAGCTGGGTAGGCAGAGGGTACCTAGTGTTAAGACACTCCGTTCCCCACTTTCTGCCGAATTCTGGAAGCAGTGTTGAGTAGCAGAACTCAACGCCGCGCTTACCCTCGACACCAGAGCGAAGAAATGGAAATAAAAATTTAAGTAATTATTTAATCTCCTCGAGTGGGGATCGAACCCACAACCAATCGGTTTTACAGTCACTCTTGATGCCGCTGCGTCACGACGTTGCGTTGCTGCGTTGACCTCAAAAATTAGCTCATACGGTACAATTTATGCAAAAATATTTAATATTTTTGCATAAATTGTAGCTTATGAGCTATTCAGATGTATAAAACTATAGTACTGTAAAGTTTCATCCAAAATTTTCGTTTAGTAGTTTTTGCGTGAAAGTCGAACAAACAACTAAACTGACACACTTTCATATTTATAATAATAGAAGGATGCCGATTTATAATACGTGAAGGATCGTCATAGCGCAGGGGAGTAAGCGTGAGACAGTGTGCGCGCGACAATTGTGGATTCGATTCCCTCTTATTATTCCTTATATATTGCCGCTGAATTGTGGATGCATTGCGTGTCATGTGGCGGAACTCAACGCTGCACTTTACTTGTGCTCCTACTACACCACGACGTGCCGCATTTTTATAAGATATAAGTATTTAAACTGTATACAACGTTTAAAAGGCACAGTCGTTTTCAATCTTTCCACTGTACTAAGATGGTTTTTACAATTTTTTACTCAAAGTTAATAAAAAGTAATTGAACATATTTTCCTGTATAAAATTTAAATTGAAAGTTAATATTACTCTGAAAGAGTAAAACAAACACTTTTTTTTCAGAAAATATTTGTTTGAAGTAGCTGCTATAAAGCTAGAAATTAGTTTTAATATTTCGACTTTTAAAAAAGGTTTTTTTTTTAATAGTTTTTTTGTTTTATATGTTTACCTCCTGGGTGGAAGATGTCTGAATGTACACGCGGTGGTCTTGAGTTCGATTCATCTCAAGGCAAAGTTATTAAATATATTATTGTTTAGCATAAGTCACAGTCACATTGTGGGTTCGATTCACACTCGAGGAAATGAAAAAAAATCCTTTCTTCTGTCGAGGCATAACGCTACTCAACGCCCAATGTCTCCAGAATTTGGCGACACCTAGGAAGCGGAGAGCCCAAACACTAGGTTCCCTCTGCCTACCCTGCTTAAAAAAACATAATAAAATTATCAATATATTCAAACATATTTCATATATAAAATATACATTAAAAATAATTTTATAAGTTTCTCTCTAAAATGTAGTCCAATGTAATTAGTAAAAATTTGCCACCGACCTAATGGCTCGGCAATGCTGTGAACTCATCGTGCAGCCATTAAAGCTTGTACCTCACAAAGGAGGGACTGTCGAACTCAGGTACGCGTTTATTACGAAGTAAATTAATTTTTGTATACATATATATATTTTATATGGATTTTAGGTTAGAAATGTTGGAATATTGAAAAAAAACCGGACAAGCGCGAGTCGGGCTCGTCTACCGAGTGTTCCGTACAAAAATTGAAAATCTCGAGCTTCTTCTGCAGTTCAAGCTTAGCTACCTTTCACTTTAAATAGCAGCTTTAATACAAATTTTGCCCCTATTTTACGACTTTTATTTTTTACAATTTAACCACAAATGTATAGTCTTCAGATTTTTCCTGAACAAGTAGATACTACCTGTAGATGCCAGCTGCCACATTTCTTGATTCTAGGTGAACCGGAAGTGCCCTTCGATTCCTTATAGTATATGGATAGTGTCAAAATACGGATATTTTGCCTTATTTTGCCATTTCTTTTTTTAAGTAAATATAGAAATGCGATGTTTTCAGGAAATCATGGGGTCGTAGATCTGAGTTTATGGTTCGAATTTCAAGTCGATATCTCCAAGCATTTTTGAGATAAAGGCTCTTAATGGACAGACAGACGGACGGATAACAAAGTGATCTTATAATGGTTCCTGATTTCTTTAAAAGGTGCGGAATCCTAAAAAGGACTGAATTTCTAGAACTAAAATTAAGATTGAAAAGAAAATACGGAGAATATTAATAAAATATACTTTATAAACTAAACTTTGAGGCCAGTAGTGGCGCAGGGGCACAAGCGTTTGTGAGGAAACACGACAGGTTTTAAGTTCGATTCCCAATCGATGATATGAAACATGTTAATAATTTTAATTTTCCGATTCTAGTAACGAGGCAAAGAATGAAATTCATGCTGATTTCTGATTGCTGATTCTGCATAGGAATAGCAATATAGGCAAAGGAAGCTAGTGTTAAGACACTCTATATCCCACTTTCAGCTCAATTTGCGAGAGATTATGTGTTAAAAATGTGTACATTTCGTGACAGCGTTTCCGAAAAACATAAAGAGATTTATTATCTTAAGAATTTCTTGTAAAGCTTGAGTACACAAATTAAAACGTCATTTATCTCACTGACATCTCAGTTTAAAGTTGCTTACAACGTAATTTGTTACACCTTACAACTTCTTTGGTTTTCTTGTTTAATATGTTTTTTGATCATACATACATGTAAAATTCATATATTATTTATCTCTAATAAATATAAGAGAGGCGACTGTAAACACGACAGGCTGTGAGTTCGCAGATGAGGAAATGAAATATTTTATATTTTCCTTCTCCTCGCTCCTGTAATGAGGCGAAGCGCTGCGTTGAATTCCGCCATTCAATGGAGGAAATGGAGAACGGAGATTCTCAACAATAGCTTCCCTCTGCCTACTCAATTGTACATGGGATAAAGCGTAAAACTAACAAAAAAAAACAGTAAAATAAAAGTGGAAAGTCTATAAAAAATGCTTAACACTCTAACAATGTTAACTTTTGAAACATTTCACCTAAATTAAAAGTTATTTAACATCAAAGATGACTGTCTGTACAGTGTTAATAGATCGACTTTCACGTCACCGAGCACCCTCTTGATAGAATTAACCCTTTTAGTAAAATGTAGGTGTACTGTATAGAAAATATGTATTGTTTCAATTTTAATATAATATTCTAAACTGTTTTTTTGTGTCTTTTAAGATAGTAGGCCGAGGGAATATGGGAACCTAGTGCTTGTTTTTTTGTTGAGTGGTGGAACTCTATGCCGCACTTTGTCATGAAAATGAAAATATAAAATATTTCATTTTCTTGAGTGTGAATCAAACCCACAATATGTAGCACTAAAAATATACAAATTTGAAAAACATTTTAAATATATAAAAAAAACCTTTACTGACAGACGAAAAGAGACAAACACAGGAGAAACTAAAAACTTGATTGGACTTAACTAAGTGAAATTAGTCACGTAGATACGTTTGGGAGTGTAGAGGAGGACTAAGAGAGGGTTTCTCGAAATTCCTACGAAAACGAAAAAAAACAACAGTTCTCCGTTTCACATCTTTACATCCACGCTAACAAAGTTGCAAGCAAAATTAGTAATATTAATAAAACAGCATATACCAACGATCACAAGCGATAAAAAAGAACAATCCAATTTTAACGCTCGAAGAAACTTTTGAAGAACGTGTTTTTAAAAATTTTAAAAATGGTCAGGTCAAAATGTAAAGTGTCCCTCCCTTAAGAAGTTTATAATGAGGGACGGGAGAGGGCTTAAACTTTACCCCTCTTACTTATAAGGGAGGGAAGAGCCACATGCACTTTGGAGTGAGAAAAGTCAAGGTACATTTGTACACTATGTATACAGATTGTAGACAAGTGAAAATCATAGAAACTTTAATTCAGTTGTATACTGTAAAAAAGTTTTTTATGATATTCTTTCTATATGTTGTATGTCAAAGTTGTGGGTTCGATTCCCACTCGAGGAAATTAAATATTTGATATTTACATTTCTCGCTGTGGTAACGAGGCGTTGAGTTCGGTAAGTGGGGAACGGAAGTATCTTAATGGGGACGGACTGTCTTACTATTAGTTTCCGAGGATCCCCATTGTACCCTATTATGTACCTACGTGAAGCTAAGAAAATTTATTACTTTTCGTATATAGTCTTGTTTTCCATTATAATAATACGCTTCAAGAGATCTAATTGATATTAAAATTTATACGTTTACTTTATTCAAACACATGAAAAAAAATCCAAAAAAAAAACCTTACCTACATTTCTTTATACTAAATTTAATTTACCCTACACAGGAATCAAACCTAGATATCCAACACAGCTGGACCTCTCACAAATACACAGTTATTATTGAGTAAAGAAAGGATGTCGCAACAGAAATAACATTTCAGCGCTGTATACAATAAGATATTTATTTAACGGCGACGCCCGGAATGACCCGGGAACCTTATAAATTGAATAAATGCAGGTAATTGTCATCTTTTCATAGAAAATGGTGGATCTTTTAAGGTATAATTGAATGTTACTCCTTTGAAAGAGCTATATAGTAGGTATGGTACCGTTTACTTGTGGAACTTTCTGAATTTTTGTATTTTATATGTACTTCCTTGTTACATTTTATCATAAAAGACAGCTTCAGTTTCAGGGAAGGTAGAAGGAACCTAGTGTTAAGCCCTCCGTATAATTTACGCAAAATTTTCGAGACATTTAGTGTTAAATAGCTGAGTTTAACGCTGAGCTTTACTTAAGCAGTGTGAAAATAATGCATTCATTCCCTCGAGCAAGAATCGAACCCATAAACGCCACGATGTTAAACTATATAATACAAAATATAAATTAAAAATCGCAAAAATATCTTTTTTTTTTCATATAAACATAAAATAGACCTAAGATTTGAACCCACAGCCACCTAACTATATTGATTATACACATTTTAACTCTACCACCGTACATATAAACCAGTTTAAAACTCATTAAAAGACGCAGTAAAACATTTAATTTGTGAAAAACCCACCCTCTCGAGGGATGGGGGTGTCCCACGATTTTTCCAAATTGACCTAATTACTGCCGTTGAGAAAAATTATGATAATTTTAGTTAGTTGAAAATTTGTTAATTTCATATTTAACTGTAATTATATTTTGACTGGATGGTTCATTTTGATGGGTTTAGGTAAAAGAATTGAAGATTGAGATGTTTGAGAAAGTATTTTTTGGATACCTGCCGTATTTTTTTTTTGTAAAAAAACAATGTTTTAATTTTTTTATAACTTCCCGTTGTATCACGCATACAGCAGGGTAGACACAGGGAACCTAGTATTACGACACTCTGTTCACCACTTTGCGCCGAATTCTGAAGGCATTTGTGTTGAGTAGCGAAACTTAACGCCTCGTTTTGCTTCGAAACCAGAGCGAAGAAATGAAAACATTAAATGTTTCACATCGTCGAGTGAAAATCGAATCTACAACCTGTCGCGTTTACCCCTACGCCACGACTGGCCTCGAGAAAATATTACAAAAAATATTTAATACTAATATAAAAAGAAAGAATATAGTCCATATATTTTTGTGATTTATATTAGAATATTGCTGGAACCTGTCAACCCTTCATAATACAGATCCGATAAAGAAAATAAGGAGGAAATCGAAAGGGTCCTCTCAAAAGGCTTTGACTGCGATAACTGATAGCCAGTCGTCTCTTATAACAATTTACTGTATATTTGAATTTTGAGAACTACCTACATTTATTTCTTAAATGAGATAATGAGAAAAATCTCTTTTTTCAGGAGGCCAGTCTTGGTGCAGGAGCACATGTGGGTGATTGTATATGCGACAGGATGTGGATGCAATTTCCATTTGAGGAAATTAAAGATTTATTAAAATTTATATTTTTATTTCTTAGCGCTGGCGTCGAAGCAATGCGCGGCATTGAGTTCCGCCACCCAACGCGCATTTTTTTTTTAACAAAAGTGAGGGAAGTCACGGTGCAGGAGCAGAAGCGTGCGACTGTACGCGACAGGTTTTAGATCCGATTCCCATTCGAGGGAATGAAATATTTTTGTATCTTCATTTTTTCCGCTGGTAATGAGGAAAAGTGCAGCGTTAAGTTCTAATACTCAACACGCAATAGCTCCAGAATTCAAATGTAAATGAGAAACGGAAGTCTTAATGAAAACGGAGTGTCTTAACACTATATTTCCAGATTCCCTCTACCCCCCTTACTATAAGCGGTATACAGCGTAAAATAAAAATAAAGAAAACTTTAATATGAAAATAGCAACGTGAACAAAAATAAACTTTGAGAGAGATATACTCGTATACATATATATTTTAGTTTGGTGTAATTCCGAATGGGGAAGTCCGAGTGACCGTCGCAATTGTGGAAAATTAATATCGGTTCGGCCACAGAAGTTATATTTACGTTTTCTCTTTCTCTCATACGATTTAGTATAGATAGTTTTCCAAACGAAAAATCTTTGAAATAATATTGACATGAAAAACGAGAGGATTTTTTTGTATTTAGTTAGTTCTTTATTTATATTAGTTTTTAGTTTGTTATTTTAAATCAAAAACACATTAGGTTCCCCAATCAGAGATGTAAGTAATATTCATTTCCTAGCTCTGCTAAGATAAAGCGCGACGTTTAACTTCGCTTCTCGTCAGCACAGAATGTCTTAAAAATGCGGAAATTGTCTCAACACTTAGCTCAGTCTACGTAACCTGAAATATGCGAGATAAAGCGTGAAACTAAAGATAATTTATTCTTACTTATTTAGAAAACGTATAAAAATTTGAACGTAGCGGGACTAGAACCCGCGTCTAGTGGAAACCGACCAGGCGCTCTGGCCATACGTTCTCATCAAGCTACGTCGAAATTTTTATACGCTTGTTACAACTTCGGAGGAGGAGGCGCCTCCTCCTCCGAAGTTGTTGGGTTCGAGTCCCGCTACGTTCAAATTTTTATACGTTTTCTAAATAAGCATTTTTCTTTCCTAAGTGTGGAATAACATTTTAAAAATAATTTATTCTTGTTTATCAAGCATATTGTTTAGGCTTCATTCTATATCCCGACCACAGCTGGATAGGCAGAGGGAACCTGGGAACCTAATGTTAAGGTACGAATATAGTATATAATATGCATATATTCATCTTCTTTTATTAAACAGATAGACGGTTAATTGCCCCAGAGGGAGATGCTGTGTACAAAAAAAATGAAAAAAAGACAGCTTTTCGTACTTAAATTATTAAGTGCAGTGAAAAACTCCACTGTATCCACTTCAACATTTTTAAATTTATGAGAAATATTTTTGTAGAAAATAAAAAAAAAAACACGCTATGGCTAAGTGAATTTTAGCCCCACAGCTTTGAACGATACAATGTAAAGATAATTAATATTAACAGTTTGTAGCGTTATTATATGTGCAGGATCTGATGTTAAAGTGACTTAGGGTGTGGTGGTATGTGTGGTTGATGGTGTTTGTGGGTTCGAATTTTATTGAGGATAAAAAAGTTATGTGTTATTCGGCAAACATATCTTTTAAGCTAAAATTCGACTAGAATTAACAATTTTTATATTGCATTTTTTTCTATTTTGCTTGGCTTTAGGGATCTAGAGATAAATAAACAAAACTTCGTTGTTCCGAAACGTATACTCTACTATTTGATGATAAAAAGAAGAAAGAAAGCGGACATTAGATCGTCTTCTTGGCTAACGATCTATGAATAAGTATGAATAAGAAAATTTATAATTCGTTAACAGTATTTTTTTTATTCTAAAATAGTAATCCACATTCGCAGGAAATGTAGAAAGAGACGGGGATTCAAATCTCACTACGTTCGATCTCTTTTAAGATTTTTTTTAAGCAAAATCTTTCTCTTCTAATTATTTTCTATTAGCCAAATACCAACTCAAGCCAGTCAAACAGCTTCCCTACAATTACTTCAACCATTAAAAATAACCAGATGCCAGTCGTGGCGCAGGGGCACAAAACCGACTGGTTGTGGGTTCGATCCCCACTCGAGGAAATGAAATATTTACTTAAATTTATATTTCCATTTTCATCGCTCTGGTGTTGAGGCATAGCGCGGCGTTGAGTTCTGCCACTCAATACGCAATGCCTCCAGAGTTCGGCGGAACCTGGGCAACCGAGTGTCTTTACACTAGGTTCTTTCCGCCTTCTCTGATGCATGCGGGATACAGCGTGAAGCTAATTTATTTATTTTATTAAAAATAACAACCACTAACTAAACACCACAAAACGGTATAATTTACAAAATATTTCACATTCTCTCTTTTAATTCTAATTTCACTTAAGAAACAAAACAAATATAAATGGTGTAGAATTTTTAAAAGAGTACCCACCGCTAGAACCTAACCGAGTGCAGCTACTAATTTTAAGTCGTAGGAAACAAAATAAAACGAAAAGCAACTCACCTACCCAGTAAGTCGCCATTTGTGAAATATCTTTATATGAAACGACTGACGATACGATTGTTTATTTTCACTTGATATCAGCTTCAAGCTGTATCCCGCACACAGCAGGGTATGCAGAGGGAACCTAGTGTTAAACATCGTTCCCCACTTTTCGCCGAATTCTGAATTCAACGCCGCGATTTTCCCCGACACGAGAGCGAAGACAAAAAAAAATGTTAACAAATATTTCACTTCCTCGAGTGGGGATCGAACCCACAACCAGTCGATTTTACAGTCACACTTTGTGCCTCTGCGCCACGACCGGCCACATTTTTAGTTGATAAGTACTAACAAATAAATATTAGACAAAAGAAAGAAAGTGTTAAAAACACACACCGTAAAGTATTCGAGATATTGCGTGTAGCGGAACTCAATGTCGCGATTTGTCTTGTTATTAGAGAGAGGAAATTAAAATAGTTAATTCAGTGGGAATCGAACCCACAACCGTCGCGTTTACAATCTAAGAATCTATACAATAGTTAACTATAGATTGAAATATAAATGTGAAAGATTAAAGAAATGATACGTACTGATGAATTTGCAAATAAAATTAAATGTATTACACAATCGTAATTTGCTACTATTTGTGAACGTCGCGGCGCAAGGGCTCGGGCGTGCCACTGTAAGCGCGACGGTTGTGGGTTCGATGCTCGGAAAAATTAAAAAAAAACACACAATTTCTTAAATTGGAGCGGAACGTGAGCAACGGAAGTATTAACACTAGGTTCCCAGATCCTCTCTATACGGGATACAGGGTGAATCTAAAGATAGAAGAAGAGTACTATTGGCTAATTAAAAGCTAATTTCAAAAGATTTTCTACTTCATAGCTTCTAATTTGTTAAAACTGGCACAGAGTGATTTAAAAAGTGCTGCCTTTAATTCCTTTATACAGAAAATAATATTATTAAATTATAGTGACTTATCACTAACTATAAAATAAAAAAATAAATGTTTCAATCACAACTTTCCTTTTACTCTTTATATTATTTAAGATCGGTGGTTATGGGTTCAGCGAGGTCCTTCGACGTCGTAAACCGAGCTCAGATTGTGAGTGTCCATTATTGGACAGCGCACGCGGAATGCATAATACAATAGTTATAAGGAAGTATGAAAAAAAAATGAAAAAACTATAAAAGGGAGTTAAGTTTATGGCTATATCCCCCACATAGGAGGGTAGAGGGAATCTGGGAACCTGTTAAGACACTCCGTTCCCATTAAGACATTGCATGTTGAGTGGCGGAACTCAACGCCGCGCTTTGCCTCGTTACCAGAGCGAGGTAATATTAAACATTTCCTTTACCTTATCTTGCTAATATTAAGAATCTGAAACTTTATGAGAATGTATGTTTGTTTAACTTTCGCGCAAAAACTACAGAACGGATTTAGATTATATTTTATAGTAATATAGCTTATCCATCAGAATAACACATAGGCTACAATTTATGTAATGATTTTATACAATTTGGCTATAATATAACAAAAATACTAAGCGGATGAAATGTGTTTACTAATCAGTTGCACGCTGTATCCCGCACACAGCAAGACAGACAGATAGAATATAGTGTTAACATACTCCGTTTCTTATTTTCCACCGAATTCAAGCATTTCGTGTTGAAATCCGAAACTCAACGTCACGCTTTACCTCGACACCAGATCGAAAATGAAAATAAAATTTAAAATAATTATTTCATTTTCTCGAGTAGTGATCGAACCCTCAACCACTACAGGCCTCCGACGCCACTAATCTATAAGGACAAAAAAACATCGTCCCCTATAAAAGGCACTCGGCTAATTGTCACCAGCACTGGAAACGGTCGTGTAAGGCGATACGACGCTCGATAATATATTTCTTTTTGGTCGACGCCGTCATCCTGTTTTGCTAACATTTTCTCCGAGGAGTTTCTTTTAGTAATGTATTTGTTATAGTCGATTTGGATAGAAGGTTTTTAATTCCAGATTTTATTCCAGATTTTTTAAATTTTATATAAAGATCGTGTATGTTGACCAATCGTGGCGCGGAAGTACAAGCGTCGATGTCGAATATGTCGATATCATCGTGCTCTAAGTGGGAAGCTCTCTATTAGTAAACATGGATGGTGTGTGTTAAATCTCCACTTAGAACGGAGTGTCTTAACACTAGGCTCTATCTTTCTCGTGGAGTTAGTTTATAATATGTTCATATGAGTTACCATGTAGTAAACGATCACTTCATTCTATAGTATAGTATAGTAAAAACAGTCAAATATAAGTAGTACTTCAGAAGAAGAATACCAGGAAGTACATGAAAGTAGACAAATTTAAGTTTGCGGACGTATAGTTTGTAGTGATTTTTTCTTTAAAATATCTATCTATAAATTTTAAATTTTTGGATGTTTCCTTTGGAAGTTCACAGTTATTACAAAATTTTCATAATTTTAGACCCACAGGACAAGTACCCCGTAGGTACATTAATAACAATGAGAATGAGGCGAGTCGTGGCGGAGGGGCACAAAGTGTGACTGAAAAACCGACTGGTTGTGGGTTATATTTTCATTTCTTCGTTTTGCTGTCGAGGCAAAGCGCGGCGTTAAGTTCCGCCACTCAACACGCAATGGATCCAGGATTCGCCGAAAACTCACAACCTATCGCACTTACAGTCGCACTTGTGCCAATGCGCCACGAGAGGCCTCAAAACTAAACTAAAACTGTGGTCATTTTATAAGAAAAAACCATTCTAATATAGTATTTTTTTTGAGATAACTACAAAAAGAAAAATTCTTAAAGAAACCTAAAATTATAAATCTACAGAAATAAAACTGAAGAGTACTACAACTTCCTTTCGCCATTACCAGTGTAGAAAACAAGTGAGTATAGATGAAATATAGCAATTTTTGATTAAGGCTTTCCTGATCCTGCTGAAAGATTTCAGATTTTTCATATTGAAACAAAAGGTATTTCGAGAATGGGGTCAAGTGGAACAGAGTTCCAGTACAATGGGGGTAGGGGGGTTCAACTCCCCGTTTCGGTAAGTGTGTTTTAGCGAAATCATATTTTTTAATGGCATCGCAACATTGTGCGGCGTGGAATACTTTCTGTGATGAATTTTGTTTTTATGATGCAGATACAGAGCTATGAACTCCGAGTCATGGAATATCGAAATATGCTCATAAAATCAAAATAATAAAATCAGCTTCACGCTGTATCAAGCAGACAGCCGTGTTGGCAGAGGGAACCTAGTGTTAAGACACTCCGTTTTTAAAAAAAAAATAGTAGAAACAAAATATAACCCCTCAAATTGGTGAAATCTTACGTACAAAACTACTATATTTTATATGTATATAAATTTAAAAAAATAAATCCAAGCAAATGTATCCCGCACACAGCAGGGTAGGCAGAGGGAAGCTAGTGTTAAGACACTTTATTCCCCACTTTCTGCGGAATTCTGAAGGCATTGCGTGTTGAGTGGCAGAACTCAATGCCGCGCTTAGCCTCGACACCAGAGCGAAGAAATGGAAATATAAATTTAAGTAAACATTTCATCTCCTCGAGTGGGGATCGAACCCACAACCATTCGGTTTTACAGTCACACTTCGTGCGGCTGCGCCACGACTGGCCTCTTCCTCTATGTATATATGTATTTCGATATGCTAATGATCCGATAACTAACAAAGTTCACAAAAACACCCTTCAAAACTCAAGCCGGAGCTCCATCCCAATTACATTTTGTTTCACCTCCGTTGAAATGTAGACTTGATTAAATAACAATTATACGAAAACTTTACCAAAAGTTAGAAACTGCCAGTGACTTCAACAAACAATGCAAATAGTCCTATGTTCGAATCCCGGACCGGGGCGAGTTGGGAAGTATGCGGTGGTTCCGCGTTTGAAGTTTGCTGAATTTATAATATTTTACAGCGATTTACTCTATAGCTAGCATCAAAACTTTGTTCGAACGTATAATTTGACGTTTGATTTGAAAATGCATCATATGACCTATTTAAAATATTATTTATAAATAAAGCTGTTATAGTGCAGCGGTACAAGTTATACGAGTTCGATTCCCGCTTCAAGGAGGATGGGGAATGGAGTGTCTTAATATATATATATATATATAGCGCCGTCTCTAGTTTATTATATAAGAAAACATGTATTATGTTAAAAATTTATTGATATTAGTATCTAACAAATATTTTTTTCCTTTTTCACGTTAATAGTATAAGAATTGTAGCCTGAAAAGTACAGCGTTGAGTTCCGCCACTCAACACGCAAGCATAATACCTCAAATATTCTGTCAAAAGCACAAAGTGTCTTAACACTAGCTTCCCTCCGCCTATCCTGCCTTATGCGGGATACAGCGTGAAGCTGAAAAAAAACAATCGTTTGTCGAAATTCGACGATTATCACTCACGTCATTTTTATGGGCAGATTTTTTTTGTAATAGTAAGATTTTTGTAAACTCCTTAGAAAAGCAAGTTGGGCTTTATGATTTGCCGTTTTATTGTCCTTTTTCTTTTGTGAATAACATTACAAAGGCCACCATTCGCTTGTAATGAGGTGAGGTATACATTAAGTAAGTATTTAGCAATTTTTATGGAGTTTTTTTTAAGCGCAGATAGAGAGGTAGGAAGAGGGAACGTGAGGACCTAGTGGTAATACACTCCGATAACATTAACACAGAACCGTATCCCGCTCTACTTTTTGAACCCAGTTGAAAATATTAAATATTTCCTTTCTCTAGTGGGAATCGAATCCACAACCTATTGCGTTTACAGTCGCTAGTGCCTCTGCGCCACGACTGGCATCAACATTGGACATTATATGTACGATGAAATATTATTTTTAAATGGAACCTTGTGGGCTACGAGTATAAACCATTATTTAAATATAATTTTGCATATTTCTTAAAAACAATATTTGTATGAGAAAGCAGGAAGCAGGAATGTATCTTAAGAAAGTCTATAGGAATGTTTACTTAACAGTAATATTTGTACTGAAAAATGGAATTTTAGAATCTATACCTAGAATTATAAGAGAAATTGTACATCTATAAAATATATTAAAAAAATCTGTTACTGAGAAACAGAGATAAAACACACAAACAGAACTATTGGATTTAGAAATTTGAAATTTCGCATGTAACCTGCCTGCATGCCACATAAAAGCATTTTTCATTTTTTTTCCAGACCTTACAAAATTGAAATTTTAAGCCTACCTAAACCTAACCTACCTATGCGCTGTAACACGCGTATAACGCTCCGTTCTCCACATTCCAACCTATTTTAAAGACAGCGTGTTAAATGATAGAATTCAAAGCCGTGCTTGTTAAGAGAGCGAGAAATAGAAAATACATACTCGTATTTTTTTTAAGCGTCACGCCGTCACGCTGTATCCCGCACACAACCGGGTAGGCAGAGGGAATCTAGTGTTAAGATATACGTTTCCCAATTTCCCCCGAATCCTGAAGGCATTGCGTTTTGAGTGAGTGGCGGAACTCAACGCCGCGCTTTCTTTCGATACGAAGAAATGAAAATATAAATTTAAATAAATATTTCATCTCCTCGATAGAAAATCGAACCTACAACCAGTCCATATCCATTTTGTGGGCACAAATACATCATTCACTCCCCTAAAAAGGAATTAAACCCACCACCATCACGTTGACCATCAAAAATTACATGTTGTAAGACGGAACTTACCGCCACGCTATACCTTCTTACCAAAGCGAGGACATGAAAATAATTCAACCGGGAATCGAACCCACAACGCCAACATCCACATACTACGTCACATAGGATATACCTATATAGATATACAAGTTGTTGAAGGAAAACACGACCAGAATCTGTTCCAAGAATATATTCCAGAGATTTCTAAATTCACATTCAGCTCGACGTCACCCCCGCGATGTTCATTTCATCAAATTAAACATTTCAATTTTAATGTATAATAAAGTCTGTTTGTATAACTTTTTATGAGAAAAGTAATTTTATGTACTATGAGGCCAGTCGTGGCGTAAGGGTACAAAGTGTGACTGTAAACACGATAGGTTGTGGGTTCGATTGCCTCTGGTGTCGAGGTAATGCGCGGCGATGAGGTCCACCACTCAACACGTAATGCCTCTGGAATTCGGCGGAAAATGGGAAACGGTATGTCTTAACACTAGGTTCCCTCTGCCTATCTTGCTGTGAATGGGCTACAGCGTGACGTTAATAAAAAAAAATAATTATAACCGTAAATACGTTCTTTTTTATTGTTGTAATCGTGTATTCTAATTTTACTTCAAAAGAAACCTACATAATTTATATCCAGGTGGTCGTGGCGACTGACCTAAACACGCAACGGTTGTGAGTTCGATTCCCAATTAAAATATTTTCATATACTCGCTACCGAAATGCCATCAATCAACATGTAATGTCTCGAAAATGAAAAGTGGGTGCGTGGGAAACGGTGTGTTGTTAACTTTTGGTTCCCTCTGCCTACTTAACTATATGCGGGATAAAGCAGAAAGTAAAAAATCTATATTTAACGTTTAATTATTATTACTCAGAAGATAATATAGAGGAAAAATGTATTACATTTTGTTATTTTGTTGCCTTTGTTTCCCAATAAGTAATAGTAATGCATTTTTTATTTAGTTCTTAGATATTTTTTGTATAAAACCTTCTTTCTATTAATATTATATCGAGTATATTGAAACATAATATTTATAACTTATCATATTTAAAAATAATATTGATTTTGTGAAAATAAAATATGTAGTATATCATATCGTTTTCTAGAATATAAAAAATCCAATGTTGATCCTATTTTTAAGTTATTTATATATCACATTTCATCTAAAAAAATTGTTTAGTTGTTATTTAGCTTCACGCTGTTTGCTGCACATGGCAGGGTAGGCAGAGGGAACCTGGGACCCTACTATTAAGGAACTTCTTTCTATTAAGTTTCTCTTTTACCGGAATGAAAATATTAAATATTCGTTTTCTCGAGTGGAAATCGAACCCATAACCTGTCGCGTTTACAGTCACTTATGCTCTCTAAGATTGGCCCTCAATAAATGGTGTAAACCTTGATTTAAATATCAATAGTTGTAGCCCTCAATTCCGTTTTCGTGGTCTACAAAACGTAAAATCCCATTATTTTCCCGTTTCCGTAAAAAATCGGGAAATCGTCTCTTAGTTTTGAGTATTCCCCACACTTTGTAAGAAACTTAGACGAAAATTCATCTTTCTAAGGTTTTTCTTGTTTTTGCGTTATCTGTCAGTCAATTTAAAAAAGGAAGTTTTACTCTCTATTCCATACATACAGTACGCAAGGAAAACACAGGGAACCTAGGAACTTAGCTTTAACGGATCACTTTTACTTTACACTTTTACTACATACCTATATACGTAATTATTCATAATAATAATTAAAATATAATCACTCCACGAAGATTATATATAACAAAACTTAAAAATTACTTAACAGGTAAACCCTATTTTTTATTTCTCTATCAAAACGATCACAGCACCTACCTACCTATAAAAGAAAAAAGAAAACAGTTTTTTTTACTCTCTTTTTACCGCATTCTTTGAATGAAACTGAAAAAAAAACGCTACTATGCCTATATTTTCGACTAGCTGTAGGCGGGTTCAGGGAGGTCGGGTACTTAACCGACTGACACTGTTCCGTTTTAACTTAAATATTATATAGGTTATATTCGTTGGAAAAAATTACTATTTTAGAAGTGCTTATTTAATATCAACTTGCCAATTGACTTTGGCTAGTTAAATTTATGCTTTTTTTTATAAGGAACTTAATAGCTACTAAATTTTGTAGGGGGGTGCAACTTCGATTCCCACTCGAGGAAGTAAAATGTTTCATATTTTCGTTTACTCGCAACAAGGTAAAGCGCGTCTCTAGAATTCAGCAGAAAGTGGGGAACTTAAATATTATATAGGTTATATTCGTTGGGAAAAATTACTATTTTAGAAGTGCTTATTTAATATCAACTTGCCAATTGACTTTGGCTAGTTAAATTTATGCTTTTTTTATAAGGAGTTTAATAGCTACTAAATTTTGTAGGAGAGGAGAGGAGAGGTGTCTTAATGGGAACAAAGTGACACAAAATTCTCTACTTGTTCTGCTACATCCGGCATAAAAAAAACTTTTGTTTTAATATAAAGTTCTACTTAAAATTAAACTTTTAGAGCCTAAGAAGCTTCCTTCTCAACACGGAAGTAAGTGAATTAATATATTTTACTTCAGAAACTTTCAAACAATAAGATTAAATTGTAATTTAAAATGATATACAATACAAATCTTGTAAAAATTAAATAAAACCAAAAAGAGATTACAAGAAACATATCCAAAACCGTTTAAATCCTATTTTCGAGCCACTATTCCAACCCCACAGTACTTGGCAAATAAACTCGTGCTACTCTACTCCTGTATATAAACACCGTTTTTGAACCGGACTTAAATTGAATTTAGACCTTTTTAAATAGACCGCTAACGACCTGTGCATTTTGTAGTGAATGTGTAAACAAGGTGACTAAATAGGCGAATTTACTTGAAATACCTTATAACAAACCTGCGAAAATCTCTCCTGGGCGTCCAAAATATCGATAAAGAGGGACAGCTTATGGTCCATGATGGGGAAGCCGTTTCTTGGCTGCTGCAGCAAATGCCGCACAGCCTCGCGTACGGCCGCGGGCGTGCTTGGGGTCCCGGGGGTTCCCAGCGAGGGCACGGGGCCCATGAGGCCCGAGAGGCCGTGGAACGTGGCGGACAACTTGGGCACATTTTGCTGACCCGGCAACGACAGTCTACGCGACGTAGATGGCGGCACCGCACCATAACCGTTCGTCATAATAGCTGGCCGTTGTAACTGATAATCACTTCTCGAGGACGGTAAATTAAAATTCGCGCGCGGCAACGTAAGGTTGGGCACCGGCCGCCTCGGCACCGGCTGCAAGATGGGCACCGACCACTCATCGTCAACGGAACCTATTGAATGGGGGCGTCTAGGTACCGGTGGGATCTGACGGGGCGAGACCACACTCTGGGGTCTTCGAGGCCGCCTCTCAGGTTGTATGGGTGCAGGTGGTGTGTATGGGCAGAAGCCGCCGAAATCGGCCGTATTTAGGGTTAGAGGTTTCGTAGGTTCCGGAGCAGGCGGCGGCGGGTCCTCCCAGGGGGGCCAAGCGAGGGTCAAGGAGTCAGGTTTCCGGGGCGGCGCGGGCCTGGGCCTGCCCGCCCCCTCGGTCATGGCGGGCGCCGGCAGGGTCACATGGCGCGCTGCGTGCGTCGCGCACGGCATCCGCCGGCCGACTGCCGTCGCGACGCCGGCCGGCCACCCCCGACCCCCGCGACGCCTTGTTTTGGTTTACTATAGGGTTGCTACGATTTTAATTAAAGATATTTTTTTTCTTTTTTAATATCATATTTTTTTATTGTAATATAATGTAAATATTAATAATATGAAACAATACAAGAGAAGGGATGAAAATGGGAAATTAAAATCAAAATAATGAACAAAAACTGTAATTTACAGATCTGTAAGTTACTTTATGTATAATATAAAAATATACTATAACTCCAATATAAGATTTCTCTAATATAATAAAAATATACATTTTAAGTTGTTATAAAGCATCCGAGCGTATATTCCAAGGGCTAATTAATTATCGCGCGATATTAACATAATATGATAATTCTATGAATCAAAATAGTACTACGTTTTTCTAACATTATAGTCGTTAAAGTAATGTAAATATATTTTTTAAAAAGAATAACATTATTTATCTTTTATTTAAAATGTAACCATAAAATAATTCAAATTGCATAGTAGCTTTAGTTTTTTTCTTCATGGTAGACAGAGGGAGCGTAGTGTTAGACACTCCGCTCCCTACTATCCGCCGAATTCTGGAGGCATTGCGTGTTGAGTGGCGAAACTTAACGCAGCGCTTTGCCTCAACACCAGAGTGAAGAAATTAAATAAATATATATGAATATTTCATTTCCTCGAGTGGGAATCGAACTCATAACCTATAGTGTTTACAGTCACACACTTAAGACCCTGTGCCATGATAGGCCTCACTTGACTATTTAAAAAGAAATACTTCACGCTGCATACAGCAAACAGAAGGATATGCAAAAGAGACCCAGCACTAAGGCAATCCGTTTCCTAGTAACCTTCCAAATTTTCGAGACATTGAATGTTGAGTGGAGGAACTTAATACCGCACTATGTCTCTTAACAGCTCAAAGAAAAATATTTCGTACATATATAAGACTAGCGACCCGCTCGCGGCTTCGCCCGCTTTAATTACTGAATTATTCATATAATGTACCTATGTTTGCAAAACCCTTAAGATTACTAATGTGAAAATTATGTAAACCTTAATGCAACCCGCATTTTCGTAGTCCCAATAAGGATGTTCCAATTGTTTAAAAAACACACTTAAACAAATGACACAAACAACAGAAAACTTTGACGAAAGAAATTATAAACAACAGACTACCTACTATTCTCTTACCCAAAAATACTTAAACGAAAGATGTAACCAACTATGTCGCGTTGAAATACATTATAATTATTGGATAACTCAAAAATACGTGCAATCGCTTCTAAATTAACTTTGCTATAGAGCCAGGCGCTGAATTGAAGCATTCTCTCGTCCATCTCCGTAGTAGCTCCGAACGACATCTGGGCGTTGACACAGTATGAAATTGGAAGGATTATCAAATGCCATCTAGGCGGTCAACTCAGTCAGGAGAGACCCTCGGTTTCCTGAGGGAGGCCCATCTTAAACGACCAAGGTTCAATGCAAGGCTCATGAGTCGGATTTGGAGGAGAATAGAAAGTCCATCGGAAGTAGCCTTACGTCTGACTTTGGGCGGCCGGGTATGCCACGGAGTGCTGCTCCTTAGGTGCAGGTTATACATTGGCGCAGCGGAATGCGTTGGACGCGAGACGACCAATGTGTACCTCCACGCTTTCTATTTTTATGTTGCGATGATGCGTGGTGTTCCTCACTTAGTATGGCGTCTGCGTCACTCGACGAAGGATGAGGTTCTGGACCACCTGCAGGATTTCTCGTTGAGTGATACTCGCTAGGGCGTTGTGATGTCATCAGTGTATAGTGCGTTGAGAGCAGGTGATAAAATGCTGCCCTGGGGAACAACGGCAGCGATCGAGTCGCTGCTAGACCTCGAACTCTCAATTCTCACGCAAAATGTCCTGTCACTGAGGCAGGGAGGCAAAGACATGCGCGACGTGCTGGGGAGTGCCGGCTCTGAGCACTTAATGATGTAGGCCCGGGTGCCAACGCGGTCAAATACGCGCGCTACGTCGAAGAAGACTACTATTGCACTCTCCTTTCGGTTGATCGCTGTTGCGGCGTAGTATAACCAGAGTGGTATAGCCGCTTGCCAAACTGCTCGCTTCGTGGGTGGATGTGCGACTGGAGAAGTGAGAGGTATAACTTCTCAAACAGCTTGGCGACCGCGCTAAGGAGGGTTATAGATCGGTATCCCTCAAGCTGCGGGCTCTTCCCAGTCTTGGGCAGCATGATAATCAGGCCTTCCTCCCATGCCCGGGGGAAAAAAGCCAGGCGGGTGCGGCGGATCCATTTTTATAAGCAAAAGGTTGCGGGGCGCGGGGGGACGCGTGGTGGGCGGTACCTAAAGGTAATTTTTAGTACCGTAATTTTAAATCTGTGCTACTAATCTTCTAAAGTACTTATTGTAATGAAAAACAGTAAGCAACATTTTAATCTATATTAAATGGCCAAAAGATAACTAATATACTTATATATATACTGAAAGTAAGGGTTAAACATGAGTCGATATAGCTTTTCTCTAAAACTATTTGTAATTTCGAAATATTGTAAAGAGCAAAGTTTATCTTTATTTAACGTAGAAAATTAATAACTTATTTAAAAATATAAGGGTTAATATCATTATGGACACACATCCCTTACAATAAGAAAATATATTTAAATTATCATCTAATTTCCGTGTCCTCTACGCTTTCATTAGTAAGACTTAAACGATTTTTATTTGCATTTCTTGTTCTACGACCTATGAACGACATTTTCATGGCGTAATTAAATTAAAAAAGGAAATGTTTAATAAAGTAAAAAATAATAATATAAGAACAGAAGAAGAGTAAACAATACTTAAACGAAAGAAATGATAAACAAAAGACAACCTACTACTCTATTAATGAAAAAAGATGAAACTAAATATATCGCGTTGAAATAATACATTAAACTCTAATTATCTAATACGCACAATCGCATCTAAATCTACTTCGCTACAGAGGCAGGCGGGGAGACGGGCGCGGCGGACGCGTCGCGGGGCGCGGGGCGCGGGGGGACGCATGACGCGTGGCGAGCCGTTTCGCAGCAAGGATTTTTTGATATTGTAACAACTTCTAAATTACTTATTAAAATGAAAAACAGTAAAAGACAGTTATGATCTACATTAGATGGCCAACGTAACTAATATACTTATTTATATGCTTTATGAGCAAGGGATAAACGAAACATGAGCCAAATCTGAGGTTTATAGCCGGCGCGATGTGTCAATAATTAAATGCGTTTTTCTCTAAAACTATTCGTAATTTCCAATTAGTGTAAAGGACAAATTTTATCTTCGTTTAACGTAGAAAATTAATAAAGTATTTAAAAGGATAAGGATTGATACCATTATGGACAAACATCCCTCACAATAAAAATATATTCAAATTACTATTTTTAGACAGAAATATGCTCACTGTATGTTATCCTTAGAAGATATAAATATGCTGTCGCTGACTTTTTTGTAGATCTTATTAAGAGGAATAATACTCTAGTACATTGTTTTCATCTAGGATTTACCATTAAAGCAGCGCATGCGTGAAAGTGTCTCAACGGGTAGGACTTTGTGCACATTTATCATATTTATGTCAAATTACATTAAAATATACATATAATAAACTATATATAAACCTTCCCTGAGAAATACTCTACCTAATGTTGAAAACCACATCAAAATCCGTTGGGTGGTTTAAAAGAAGATCGCTTAGAAAGGCCAGACAGAGACGAAATGCGTTCTTATTTTATAAGATATAGAGATAGAGATTCAAAGCGTCCCTACTAATTCAGTTAAGTAGTGAATTAAGTACAATTAGAAGAAATAAGTATATCAATAATACTAATAATGTCTTGTTAAGTTTAATGGACGCCGTTGCTTCGTGGCGTAGGGGCTCAAGTGTATAACTGTAAACACGACAGTTTCGATTCCCATTTTGGGGATTGGGACATTGTATATTTTCTATTTAGAAACATTGTGAAATCGAACTGGCTTCGGCAACGTAAACGGCTTATGAATAATTTATAGCTTTACAAAATGTTATGCACCCAGAACGAGATAGGGCGGAACGGATTTGGTATATCAATTTAAGTACAAATAAAATTAAGAAACAAAAAGAAATCAATTTGTTTCAATCAGAAAGACTTTATACCAATATTAAAAATCTGAAGAGTATGTTTGGTTGAATGCGCCAATCTCAAGAACGACTGGTTCGATTTGAAATATATTTTAGTGTAGCAGAGTTGATTTAAGAGACTCTGTTTCCATTAAAACACTCTCGTTCCCAATTTTCTGGCGAATTCTGAAGACAGTGCGTGATGAGTGGCACAACACAACGCCGCGCTTTGCCTCGTTTCCAAAGCGAGGAAATGAATACATTAAACATTTATAATCGCAAATGTTTGGTTCTGCGCCACGAGTGGCTTTCAAATAATATACATACCGTGTTTTTCTTTTTTCATGTTTTAAGTTTTTAAATATCAATATATTTTTCAAGTCATAATTTTTCAAATACTTTAGGTTTAGGAAAGATATGAACCTAGGACCACCTAGGATAGTTTTCTCTGTGCTGGTAAGAGACATAGTGCGGTATTAAGTTCCGCCACTTATCATTCAATGTCTCGAAAATTGGGAAGGTTACTAGGAAACGGATTGCCTTAGTGCTGATATGATCCTAGGACCACCTTACAAAATGTATTACATGAGTTGATATACGTGTTAATGTGATTTAGTTAATTAATATAATTAAGATAATCGAACGCTTAACATGCTAACGATGGCAGTTCGATATCTATCTATATCTATAATACGTTTAGGTACTAAAGGTGCCTTTGGAAAGAGATTTTCTGAGGTACCTATAGTACCTATAAAGAAAACAGTTTTTTTTTATCATTTCTTTTTAGGTCTTTGTTTCGCAGATGGCATGGTAGGCAGCGGGAACATGGGAACCTAGTGTTTAGACACTCTGTTTCCATTAAGACATTTCCGTTCCCCACTTTTCACCGAATTCTAAGGCATTTACGGCTAGGATCACCTTTTGGTAATATTTAAGAAGGTTTTTAGATTACACGATTTTTACTATTTCAACTTGAACTCTTTTGTTTCTTTGTAGTAAGCATCTAGCTATACCCCACACTTAGGAGAGTAAGTAAAGAAAACCTAAATCTAAAACAGTCTGTTCCTCATTTCCCACCAAAATTTAGAGAAAATACGTGTTGAGTGGCAGAATACAACGCCGAAGCTTTATCTTGCTACCCAGAATGAATAAACAAAAATATTTCAATACCCCTAATGAGAATTGAACCCACAACCGTTGCTTTTACGAGGGCCATTATACATTACGAGCATTTCATATCTAATCCTTTCCATACTAAATGCGGATAAATTTTAATATTTCTATAGTATTTTTAGATGAACAGTTGCCGTTAATCCCGATTGTAAAGTGGTGGCAACGAACCTTAAAATCCTTAATGGGTTTTGAGTGTGGCTATTTCGAAATATAAGCTATAATCTATAAGAGGCCAGTCGTGGCGCGGAGGAACAAGTGTGCGGCTGTAAACGCGACTGGGTGTAGGTTCGATACCCACTTGAGGAAGTGAAATTTTTATTTAAATTTATATTTTAATTTCTTTGTTCTGGTGTCGAGGTGAAAAAAAAAGAATTCGGCGGAAAATGGAGAAAGGGATGTCTTAGCATTAGGTACACTGCTGTGTGCGGGATACAGTGTGAAGCTGTGTTTTTTAGCTATAAGCTATACTACTATAAACAAATCTTAATGTATCAATATTTAGTTCAATAACATTGGGTAAATGAGTGTTGCCAGATATAGCTTAAGAGTTTAAAAGTAAATTTCAATATTATAATATTTTAATATCAGGACGTCGTGGCCCGAAGGCCCAAAGGTGTGACTGTTAACGCGACGCTTGTGGGTTTGATTCTCATTCGGGAGAATGTAATATTTAATATTTTCATGTTTTGGATTTGGTAAGGAAGGAAAGCGGCATTGAGTTCCGACACTCATCAAGCAATGCTTCAGGAATTCCGCGGAGAGTGGGGAACGGAAGTGCTTTAATAGTAACGATTGTTACTTTGAGTACTCAGATTCCCTCTGAATACTTTCCTTATTTGCGAGATACGTGGTGAAGCTAAGGTAAAAAATAAATAATTTTTACACTTTATCTTGTAGGCATATGGCATAAGCAGATAAAATCTTATATTAAGACACTACGTTCTCCATTATTAGAAACCAATACGGCAAAAATATTTAAATGTAAATCCTATTCTCTCGACATGGGATCGAAGTAACAACCGTCGCGTTTACACTCAGACACTGCCCCACTAAACCACTATGGTCACAATTTATATTAAAAAAGCCTTTGTTCACGTTCTTTCACGCAAAGGGTAGGCCTGGTAAACACAATGTACACGCCGTTCCCCAAATTTCGACATTAGAAGCAATATGGTATAAATAGAGTCTAAAAGAACAAGAAAATGAACACAATTTAAACGTGATCATTCCCCCGAGTGTGAATCGAACCCACAACCGTCGCGATAACAGACCAATGCTGTTCTATTGTACCACTTCAGCCTCAATATATATATATATATCTATATCTATAGCAATATAATCAAAAAAACAAAATTTTCTGAACTTAATAATACTGTGAAATAAATCATAATCTGGATCAACACATGGGACACGTTTTACCCAATATTGGAAGTGGGCTTGCTGTTAATAATTGATTTTGGGAACGTACAAACCCAAAATGAAATTGAATCACTTCTAATGTAGTGGGGAGCGG
This sequence comes from Heliconius himera, assembly GCA_021202915.1. NCBI lineage: Eukaryota > Metazoa > Arthropoda > Insecta > Lepidoptera > Nymphalidae > Heliconius > Heliconius himera. The sequence goes on from JAJHJA010000835.1 coordinate 117,967, forward strand.
AGTATTTAACACTAGAAAGCTATATATATTTTTATAGAATAAATAATAATGGAGTGATCTAGTTCTATTTCTTAAATTCCATAAAAGATTTGTGGGTTATGATTCCCACTCGACGAAATGAAATATATAATATTTTCATTTCTTCGCTGGAAAGGAGTGTCTTGACACTAGGTTCCCTATTACCTGTGTGCGAAATATGATGAAGCTAAAAAAATATATAACACTTAAAACCACTCTTCATACATTTTATTACATTCAAAGTCTTTATAATAATACGACAAAATTCAAGAGATATCTTAATACATTTAAATAAATACACGTAGAAAGGAGAAGCTTTTAACAAAATTGTATGGAAGCGCACGCATTGCGTTAAAATTGCGTTGCCAGTTGAGAACACAGTTGGTTTGTATGTATGTATATCACCGCTTAAAATCCTATTATTACACATACATACAAACCTACATTTTACATATATATTTTCTTATTTTTTATCCTGCATGTAGCAAGGTAGGCAGAGGAAGGGAGCAGTTTGCTTCGTACTTTGGAGGCATTGCGTGTTGAGTGACGGAACTCAACGCCACCCTTTGCGACACCACAGCGAAGAAATGGAAATATAAATTTTAAATAAATATTTCATTTTTTCGAGCTGAAATGGAACCCACAACCGGTCGCGTTTACAATAAAACTCTTGCAGCGCCAGCAGCGCCACGTCTGGTTTTTTCTTTAATTATTTACTACATTATAATAATATAGGACAAATTAAAACACAAAAAAAATCATTTATAAGCCATACTTCTGTGTACTACTTGATAGACATCTGTATATTATTTAAGGCCGTGTATACGCGATGTTTATAGGTTCGATTTCCACTCGCGTCGGTGTGAGTTATTTTATTTTTTTCGCTCTAATAGAAATACAAACGTGATGAATTCTCTAAAATTAGGTTCTCGAAAATTCAGCGGAGAGTCAGAAACTGAGTGTCCTAAAACTAGTTTCCTTCTGCCTATCCTGCTATTAACGAGATACAGCGTGAAACTATTAAAAAAAACAAACAACAAACTAACACTAATTTAGTAGTATCTTATATTTTTACTAACGTAAAATACTTAGAAGAACCTTCCTCACTTCCAATAAATCCTCAGCTTTATTAAACAGAAGAGAAACGTATCGGCCTATACCATTCGCTTGGAAAATGGGATATTCGAAAAAACTGTTTTTTTTTTGTAATCTTGATCATAAACAAAACAAGGGTCAAATATATGAATTAATAACTTAGTAAAGTTAAAACAAACTAAAATTAGTTTCACGCTGTATCCCGCACATAGCGGGGTAGGTAGAGGGAAAATAGAATTAACATTACGTTTCTCATTATTCGATTAATTGTGGAACTTAACGCCGCCCTGTGTCTAGAAATAGTTTCATGTTGAAGACATTAACATAATTCATTCCTTCGTCTAACAAAAACATTAGAAATATTGTTCGAAAACTGTTTTTTAACTAACACTTTTAAATGTAATTTTTTTCAAATTAAAAATGGTTGGAAAACGGGAGAAAGAAGTGTCTATACACTAAATTCTATTTGCCTACATTGCTTTAAGTTATATGGAACCAAGATCAACATATTTTATAATATAAATAATATTAATCAAGTCAAGTGAGGCCAGTCGTGGCACAGCAGCACAAAGTGTGACTGTAGAACCAAATGGTTGTGGGTTCGATCCCAACTCGAGAAGATGAAATATTTACTTAAATTTATATTTCCATTTCTTCGCTCTGGTGTCGAGGTAAAGCGCGGCGTTGAGTTCTGCCACTTAACACGCAATGCGTCTTAACACTAGTTTCCCTCTGCCTACCCTGCTGTGTGCGGGATACAGCGTGAAGCTGATGATGTATGTATGTACTATTAATCAAAATTATATATAAATAATAAATATCACTTTACAATAATTAGTGATGTACCTACATAATATTTAGCATGAAAAAGCTACCTTTAAAATTTAAACAGAACTTCGATAGTAACATCACTAAGATAATTCGTTGCGACGGGCGCTCGGGCAGAAACGCTCTGAACGAGAAACAATATCGACAATCCGCCACTGTTGCTAACAGCTTACTTGAAATGTATGTATGTAATAGTAGTTATAACTACTAAATAACATTTTTGTACTTAATATTAGTTTTATGAATTTTTATTGAATGAAAATTGATGCTATTGTGGTATAGTGGGATAGCGTATTAGTTGTGGGTTCGATTTCTATACGGGTGAATTATTAAATATATTTTTGATATCTCTGTTTTGTACTTATTTAGAAAGGTCAGACCACTAAACTATACGTACGAGAACGTACGGCTTAGTGGTCAGAGCGCCTGGTCGGTTTCCAGGAGGCGCGGGTTCGAGTCCCGCTACGTACAAAATTTTTATACGTTTTTCTTTCCTAAGTGTGGAATAACACTTTAAAAATGTTAAAAAAAATCTCTGTTTTGGTTCTTACCAAAGTACGACGTTGAACTCTCCCACTCGACACGCTTACTAAATTTCTTATTTTTTCGTTTCCCATATCCAATCTTAGAACGGAGAATTATATTCAATCTAAAAAAATGATGAAAGGAGAAAAAGAGATTTTTACTAAAACAATTTATACAATCCACTACTGTTACTAACGTACCCATTAACCACAATACAAGTAAAAGGGACCCCATAAAATCCCATAAACAGTCATCATTTCCAAATGTTTTTGCGTTTACCCAAAGAAATGGATTTATGAGTTTCTTATTAAATACACACATGTTTACGCACACTTGGTATTCGTTGTTAACCGACTTACAAGGAGGCGGAGATTCTGTATTCTATAAATATATTTTTATTTTCCTGTGTGTACTTCGAATTTTCCTTTAGTTTTGAACCGATTTAAAAAAAATATTGTTTTGTATTTAAAAATGTTTTTTGGGTTTGGGAAGTTAGAGAGAAGTTCTTTGGACCCTTTTACTCATTCATCTAAAAGTCGTTAATGTTTTCCTTATTTTAGTAAGATTAAGCTATTTTTGAGTATAAGTTTAATGTGGTAGCCTGCGTGCGTTGAGTTCCGCCACTCAACACGCATTGCCACCAGAATTCGGCGGAAAGTGGGGAATGGAGTGTCTTAACACTAGGTTTCCTCTGCCTACCCTGCTATGTGCGGGATACAGTGTGAAGCTGATTTTAATTTTATAATAGTACAATAATAATCAAAAATCGATAATAACCCACTCCGTGGTTACATTACAAGGAAACTCAATCACAAACAGTATAGTAAATGTAATAAAATAAACAGCTCACAGCTTCCCAAACCGTTTCCTTCCACCGAATGAAAGAGGAATGGATCCTTATCGGTTGATTTCACACAATATTGTGCACTAAACGAGAGTGTGGGTTTGTGTTTGTAATAAATATTATTTTTTATTTGGCTGTTATCGGAAATGCTTTGGTGCTTATTTTGTCAATTTTTTTTCAGCTTCACGCTGTATCCCGCATTTAGTAGTGGAGCTTAGTGTTAAGACACTCCTATGCGTATATGATTTGAAGTATCTCTGTGCGTATATACTTTGAAGTTTCAATGTTTATGTATGTTTGTGTCCGCTTAAACATGTAAATTATATAAAATCTTTATATAAATTGTAACCTATGTGTTATTTTGTTGTATAAACTATATTATTGTTAAGTTTCATCTGAATCCGTTCCGTAGTTTTTGCGTGTATGTGAAACAAAGATTCATCTGCACAAACCTCCTCCAAATCCTCGCAGATACAGTGGGTTACAACGAAATTATTAATGTGACGTTTTTTTATAGAAATTATTAACACGCTGTGTCCCACACAGAGCCAGGTAGGCAGAGGGAACCTTGGGACCTAGTATTAAGACACTTCTTTCCCCATTTCCGTTTCCCACTATTGCCGAATTTTCGAGGCAATGCGTGTGGCGGAACTCAACGCCGCGCTTTAGCAAAGTTTACTAGAAAAAGAAATATTAAGTAAGCTCGATATTCCAAATATATTTAGAAATCTGGCGTTATTTAATTTATAAAAATATTTATAGTGAATATAGTTCAATTATTTCCACTTTCCAATATAAAGATGCAAGGAAATGTGTTTTTTAAGCGCGAGAGCCTGACTGTTTCAGCTAATGACTTTTTAATGGTCGCCACTCGTTATTTTCTGAGATAAATTGTTTTTCTCGAACTCAACGTCTTTATTGCTAGTAACTTTTCTTGATGGCCATTTTTATAATATTAATAAATATAATTTAATTTAAATTAATAATTTTAAAAAATTAAGATTAAAATTGTCGTTTCATTATATATATTGTCTAATAATGTAGTGCGAGTCAGCCTCGCCTACTGATGGTTCCGTATTAATTTCAGAGTTGAAGTTGGCAAACTTAAGTTTGCGGACATATTCATTCATTTTGTATGAAATGAACTTAAAATATAAATTTGTAATAATTTTTCCTATGAAATACGTATAAATTTTAACTCTTCAGACTTTTTTCTTTATTTGTATATAATAAATACAAGTTCTCCCTTCGTGTCGTATTTCATGACCGTAGATCCAAGGGTATAGGTAGGCTATGGGTTTTTGATAACGCGGCGAATTTGCACTAAAATTGATGCATAAATGCTCGTATCTTTGCTCGTTTGATTGCGTTGGCTTAGAAGCTTGATTTTTTTGTGCTTCAAGGGTCTATAGACAGATAGAATATTTGATATTAATTTCAGCTTCGTTCCTCCACGCAATCTCGAAATAAATGGTTTTGGCAAATGGACATACTGACAACAAAATGAATATACATATACGGATTCTGATTTTACCCTTTTGAGATACGGAACCCTAAAAATGTGTAAAAATGATTTACAATACCTTACTTTCATTTTATTAAACAAAAAAACCGAACTTTGACGGGTGAAAGCAACGCTTCCTCGATAATAAGGGCCCCTTATTACCGAGCGGCCTTTACGCCCTTTTCGCCTTTTCTTTACGCCCTTTCAAGTGGAAACATACTACAATATCGATTCTTCAAACGCTTTTATGTGTCGAAATGTTTCAAAATGCATTTAAAAAAGATCTAAAGTTGTTTGTCTGTTTGTATTTAATATTTTTAGTTTCACGCTCTAGCCCGCACATAGCAGGGTAGGTAGAGAGAATCTGGGAAATAAGTGTTAAGACATCCGTTCCCGTTAAGACACTTCCGTTCTTCACTTTCCGCTGAGCTTAACGCAGCGTTTTACCTCAATACTTTAAATATTTTATTTTCTCGAGTGAGAAACGCCTGGCCTCTTACTTATCTATACTATCTACATATATACAACTATTCCCTTAACGTGTGACTGAGGGACTACGCATAGACGAAACTAGTGGCTTTTGGAAGTTGAAATTTATCATATGTATATAAATAGGTATTTTAGGGAGTGTAGGGGTACAAAAAGAAGATTTATCGAAGTTCCTAAGGGAAAAAAGAGAGGTGTGATGTTGATGAGTTGTGAATATACATACATATATGTAGTACCTACTCGTATACATATATGTATATCGAAAGTCCAAAAATGGTTTGATTGAGTAAAAAAACTTGTTATATATTTAGTAGACCGTGACTGTTGTAGTGAATAGTGCTAAATAATGTAATACAAAGAATATTTAAATATAAAATCAGTTTTTTTAGCATATTGGTGTTGCATGTTTATATATGTGAATTATTGCAACAATCACATTGTATGTGAAAAAAGAGAGAGAGAATTTAGTGGTAATAATTCACATTTTAATACTATACTTCGCGTAATGTACTTTCATTCATCACGTAAAGGGCGAGTTTTAAAAAAAATCAGCTTCACGCTGTATCCCGCACATAGCAGGGTAGGTAGAGGGGATCTAGTGTTAACACACTCCGTTTCCCACTTTGAAGAGTGAGCTTAAAAAATTAATCATTAAAATCTCTATGATATTTATAATATAAATATTTCCGTAATAATAACTCCAATGGCCAATTACTTATTTATATAAAACGCTTCCGTCACTGAGTGACTAATAAATCGCACAAATGAAACTACAATACTTACAAATTCAAAAATTGGTATCTAGATGGGTTAAGACGTTCCCCTACACTACCTTACCAAGGTCCCAGCTCTAAGAGACAATTTCTCGATATACTATAGTAAGAAAAAAAAATATATATTCCATTTTACGTTTTAAAATCCACTGAAGTAAAGTTGCAGGTGACGACTAGTTATAAAACACTCACATTGTATGTAAGTAATTAATATTTTAATTGCTTTCTTTACTTTTACTTTTATATTTCAGAGTATAGAATATTATTGAGGCCAGTCGTGGCGCAGCGGCACAAAGTGTGACTGTTAAAATCGACTGGTTGTGGGTTCGATCCCCACTCGACGAGATGAAATATTTACTTAAATTTATATTTCTATTTCTTCGCTCTGGTATCGAGGCAAAGCGCGACGTTGAGTTCTGCCACTCAACACGCAATGCCTCCAGAATCCAGCAGAAAGTGGGGAACGGAGTGTCTTAACACTAGGTTCCCTCTGCCTACCCTGCCGTGTGCGAGATACAGCGTGAAACTCAAAAAAAATACAATATAGTAGATTCAAATGACTTAATTTTAAAATTTTAAATGCACATTACACTATAAAGCGCATTCGCTTTGATCAGGAAGTGCCACTGAAATTGTTTTCGAACGACTTTTAAACGTCTCTAAACGACGTCCGTTTAAGGCCATTTTTGAAAATGACTTCAAATTTGAATAAAATTTAAGATATTTAAAGCACAATTAAGTTTATTATGTGTATGTAAATATTCTTATATATTACATAGTAACCATATACTCTTAAATCAAAAGTTAGAAAGAACGAAGTTAAAACACTATGTTTCCCATTTTTAAACTAAAAAATATCATACAAATATGTCCCTTTTTGTTAAACGAGATCGCCACATCTATTTTAATTAAGAAACAGTTATCGATTAACATTTTTCATGAAAATATTTTTAAATATTGTGTAAATTATTTTATCTATATGTTTCTGTGTAGTTAGAGAGCCAGCTTTAGCCATTCCATGTGCAATGTCTAAGGTATATTTACCTTTACATGGGAGAAGCGTAGCGAAATGATTCGTTACGTTCCTTTCTCCTTAAAATGTCAAAAAAAAATCAAAGCTTCACGTTGTATCCCGCACACAGCAGGGTAGGCAGAGGGATCTTAGTGTTAAGACACTCCGTTCCCCACTTTCTGTTAAATTCTGGAGGCATTGCGTGTTGAGAGGCAGAACTCAACGCCGCGCTTTGCCTCGACACCAGAGCGAAGAAATGGAAATATAAATTTAAGTAAATATTTCATCTTCTCGAGTGGGGATCGAATCCACAACCAGACGGTTTTACAGTCACACTTTGTGCCCCTGCGCCACGACTGGCCTCAATATTGGAATAATTGTTAAATAAACTTGTTAAATATTACAATAATATTTAATAAGACGCGGTAACGCAGGTGCCAAGACTTACACAAGTAAATATCAATCGATGGGAATCTATATGCGCATAATGTATGAGACGTTTGACACGTCGCACGTCACGTGTGAAGGATGCCTTAGCCTAGATTAAATATTTAGATTGTAATATGAATGATTGGAAATATTTTTTCTTAGTTTTTTTTTAATTTTAATAATTTTGTTTATAAATACCTAAAGTATTTATAAGTATAAAAAAATGAGGCAGTTGTGGCGCAGCAGTACCGTATTCTACTGTGAACGCAAAAAAGAAAAAACGCGACGTTATGTTCCGCTATGGTAGTAATGTCTTAATACTAAATTATCTCTGGTTATCCTGCTATATGCGATATATAACGTGATGCTAAAAGTATAAAAATATATTTATTTTATTATAAAAAAAAAACCACATACTCACCGCATTGCATAGCATTCCAAATATTGAAGACGCTTACCTGCAACAAAATCGAATATTGATTTGAAATAGTGTTATAATTCTTTTGACGTTATTAGCTTACACTATAAACTATTATTATTATGTAAATATTATATTTTCATAAGAATAATATAACTCAGGAGGAGGAGACAAATCGGAGGAAATTGAGACAAGGACACCAGAATAATGTGAACCTCTAAAAGTATTTTTATACTAAACTTCAATTTTTTTTAAAAATTCACTCTGTATCCCGCATAAAATGGTAGAGGTTAGTGAGGCAGAATGCTAGTAACCTACAAAAAAACTGAAAATTACTCTTTCTTCCGACTGGGAATTGAACCCTATCTACATTTTATATATATTATATAATCGTGTAAAATTAGAACCCATAATTCTAAATTCAAGTAAGCATTTATGAAAGCACAAAAAATATTATATTTTAATATTTCACATTTTTTATAAAACCGGTATATTTTGTGACGTCGCGTTAAAAACTTTCAAGATGTCTGTTTAGAGCTGGCATTGTGCAATGCCATTGTCTTTGTGGAGGGTGACCAACTTATACGAGTATATAGTAAACTTTGAAATCATTATTTTTATTTAAATTAAACATAATTTAGCTTTTTTATTTTTCTGCATCTGGATCTAATTTCATCGAGGCGTAGGAGGACGCCAGCGATGAATTCAGCCACTTTTCGGCATTTCCACAAGTTGAAAGAAAGCAGAAAACAGAGTGTATCTATGTATCTAAATGAAGTGTTCCACTTATTAATAAACAACAAAATTAGAAGCAAAATAAACCAAATACATATATTTTTCTATTTTCATTCTATTTTTGTAATATGGTTTCCCGCAACTATTATATGCCTAAATAGATATGAATTCCCTCAGCGCTTTATAATTTCACGGCTGTCAAAATATGTATGTATGTATGACACGTGACATGCCTAAATATAAGATTCATGTCATGTCGGTGACAAGGGAACCTACAAAAGAGAATTATACAGCAACTCTATTGTTGTGAAATAAATTGTCAAATAAATGGTCTTTTTTTTAATTCGTATGGTGTGTTGAATGGCGGAGCTCAACGCTGCACTTTGTATTGATTATAATTAAATTCCTAGAGTCGGAATTGAACCCACAGCCGTTGCGATTACAGTCAGACACTGCCACGCAGTTGTACTACAACGTTCTAAATCCTACTCGTACTTAAATTAATAATATTAGAAACGTCCCTAAATCATATTTTATATGGTGTCAGTACAGGATATAGTTGTGTGATGCGTTCTAGTGAAAACTTCATACCTAACGCTTGAAAAGATCAAACGTGTTTTAGATCTAACTTTTTTCTTAGTTTTTATTTTATTTTTCTAGTAAAATAAATCTAACAGATCTTTCATATAGAGACTATATATTTTTGCTACTTATTTATTCAAAGTAGTATTTTTAGGTCAAGATCCCATTGCCTAAATCTGTAGGGATCTGTTTTTCTAATGAAACTTATATTTAAGAATGATACATGATAGTAGAATAGATTATACTAGGGTTGCCTAGAAGAATCCTGCCGCAATCACCTTTAACTAATTTTTTTCGTAATGCGTTTTTGAAGAAAATTCCACTCATATGTTTTTTTTATGTGAATCCCATATCATTTGAAAAAAAATCGCATAAGGAATTGGAAAAACAATAGTTGCCTGCTCTCAGTCTGCCGCTAGCCGGGGGTTGCCTGGTTTAAACAGGTCACTTACTGGTAATATTTGCACTCCACATGAGTGTTTTTTAATGAATTATATATCAAAATAAAGTTGTTTTTTTTTTCTTAACACTATAACACATGGTTGCCTGGAAAGATATCGACAATAGCATTTCTACAATATCGACTTATTAAATCTGTTTTATTTTACTTAGCACCGACTTCAAAATTATAATTATTTTGGTTTAACAAAATCCAAATATATTTTACAGTATTAAAGTATTAATAATGTAGTTGCATGACTCATAATTATTGTTAATACTCTTTTCGATTTTATTTGTTTTTATATATAATAATATTTACTTTTGGATATAGTTGAACAAAATATGCTAAAATAATATTTATTATTTTCTTATATTTTTATAATTTTTTGCTTAGCGCCAACTATTAGCCGTTATTTACTGTTAAATTTTGAAATTTATAGTTAATAATAACCAATAGATGGTGCTGAAGTCCAGAATTTTGAATTAGAACCTTACCGTTTCAGCTATTTCATTTTTGCACTCTTCCACAGATGGCGCTGTTACACATTTTTATAATAAGTATATATTGGATAAATTGTATGATTGGGCAATTTATTATGTGTAAACTTAATAATTTTGAATGAAGCTTTTGAACGTCTTTTTAAATGTTCATTAAACTTAAAATATTTTTTGGCTATCAATTAAAATAAATTTACGCTTTTTTAGAATAATACATACGTTTAAAATTGTTAACTGATAATTATTTACAAAGAGAAAACAGCAGCGCCATCTATTGTACTATAATAAAATTATGACGTGAAATTTGTACATATATTATAATTACTACTCAGCGCCATCTATGAATTATTCCTTGAAATTAGTACCCGAATGAATATAGCGCGAAATCAAAGACCATTATATCTACACTCTACCAAATATTTTATTTCAATTAATATTAATGTAATATTATTGTAAGAATGTAATATTGTATTTATTGCTAATATTGTTAGATTCCAAATTAGTGAACCACCACACGAGGGGCAGTTAAAAATACTTATTTCACATTTTGTATAATTTTTTAATACATGTTTTAATCAACACTATTTTTTTTAATGTTAATTGTAATAGTCAGTTTTAAAATCACCAAATATAAATGAGCTAATTTTAACAAAACTTATTCGAGGATATTTTATTAAGATCTTTGAATACTTTTAGAATTAAAGAATGTATGTAGTGCCATTTATTGCTGCTATTTCTTAAAATAATAGTAATAGGATGTTTTAAATTGAATAGGATTGCATATAAGTTTCACAAAAAGATTTTATTCTTCTTTAAGTTGACATATCAAAGAATAATTTGTATTATGTTTATTATCTGTTTTTTATTTAATTGCATGCATATCGAGTTAGAATGAAGTGCGGTATACAATTTATATTATAGTCTCTTAAGATTGTTTTTGTTCTTAGAATAAGAATTATATATATATAACGTTGACTTCCTATTAAATACAATAAATAAAGTTTAATTATATTCTTATATCAAACACAAAATAAGATAATTAAAATATAATTTACCTTTAACAGATGAGGATCTCTCTCAGCAGCATCCAGCAATGACTCCGCTTCACTCAACCAAGCGACAAACTTCTCTAAAGAACGATCAAAGTTCTGCAGCGAAGAAACTGCGGAATGCAACGCCTTGCCACGAGCGATGATACTAAGAAAACGAACATTTTTTTATTGAATGATGCTATACTAGAACATATTTTAACAATAAGAATGTCTACTAATAGTAGAAGATTGCAGTTGTAAGTTTAACTATCTCAAGAAAGATTTTTAATTAGTTTTTAAACTAATCGATTACTCTTTCTTTTGTCACTGTCATTAACTAATACAAGTACTGATATCTCTAAAAATGAAGGAATTTTACTAATTTATTTTAAATTTTGGACCTTTTTTTTGATAAATGTTTATTACAATGTTATTTTAATGCATCAGTCACTTTTAATATTGTTATTTTTTGTTTAACATAGTGTACCGATTAGAACCATTCCTTCTTTAATAAATGAGCTTTAGAGACATCTTTACGAATCTATAAGCAGTAAGAGTATTATTATAAGAGCGCCATCTATTAGATTAATACAATATTTCTAAGTAAACGTAACTAACGCAGCTAACGCCATCTTTTAAGTTTATTTGATACTAATTCAACAAAAACGCAACATGGCTTACATAGAGACTCTAATGGCTCACCGCTAGATGGCGCTAAATTAACATTTCAATAAATCATGTTGTACCACGTGCATTATTAACTTGCTATCTTAATTTCTCATGTTTGAATTAAAACTGGTTTTGCGTTTCTAATTATAAATTTAACATATTATTTTCATTTCCCTAATTTCGGCAGATATGCAGATAGTACTTACATTTTTATCAAAACCAGAAAATACAATTCACAGACTATATAAAGATTTTCCAGTATAAAGGAAGTACCACTAATTTATATTAATCATAAAAAAAATAAATATATCATGTTTCTGCAATTTGAGGCCGTCGTGGCCCAGGGGCACAAGGGTGTGACTGTACCGCGACGGTTGTGGGTTCGAACCCCACTAGAGGAAATGAAATATTTATTTAAATTTATATTTCCATTTCTTCACTCTGGTGTCGAGACAAAGCGCGGCGTTGAGTTCTGCCACTCAACACGCAATGCCTCCAAAATTCGGCGGAAAGTGGCGAATGGAGTGTATTAACACTATGTTCCCTCTGCCGATCCTGATGTGTGCGGGATACAGCGTGAAGCTGATTTGATTTCTTTTTTACATAAAATTACGATTATTTACCTGTTATTCAGTTCATTGTATCTATGGTTGATAGCCTCGGTAGCACGTTTGATACGCGTCGTATCGTCGTTGCGGTACACAGCTATCAGACGCTGAGTGAGCTGGCCGAAGAGTTCTATCTGATGCTTGTACTGGTGGACTTCAGCATGGAAGGACTGGAATAGAAAATATATTTTTCTTTAAGTAACTTTGTTTACCATGTAGTAGTTTGAGGACCTCGTGGTGTAATACGCGTGTGATTGTTACGAGTGTGGTTGTGAGTTTGACTCTCAATCGGGGAAATCAATCATTCAATATTTTCATTTTCTCTGATAACGAGTCAAAGTGCGGCGTTGCGTTCCGCCACGCAACACACTTATATTAAATTTGCAAATTTGCAAACGGAGTATCTTAACACTAGTTTTCCTCTGACTATACTACTCTGTGTTGGATATACCGTGAAGCACAAAAAAACATATAGGGCAAGTTATTAAATTTATTTTCGCCGCAACATACAGTCTCGAATATGGGCATCGAGTGGAGCAACGGAATGTCATAACACTAGGTTCCCTAGGTTACTTAACACTATAAAGGGAACCCTTTGTCTACCATGCTACTCAGTAAAAAGCGAAACATTTTTCTTTTTGATCTTTTTTCTTATATGAATATATTTTTTTCCTATTAGGAAAAGAGACCAGAGTGAATTACTACCATATTTTCATGTTCACTGTAAGTATATACAAAAAAAAAATCCATTTCTTTGTTTTAAAAACAATAACAGTAGATTATTACATTTTACTGAATACCTTCATAAAATCTATCCACACAGACAATACGCAATACTTTCTTCATATTAAAAAAAATCATATTGTAAAATCTGGATCAGGTCAACAGGTACTAACCCATATAAAAGAGACGTAAAGATAAAAGAGTCGATAATTATTAAGTTATGTGTAATCAAATATATAAAAATTCTCTATAAAAATGGTTAATTTATTGTTTTTTTCGATTTTGAGATCGTCGTGACTATAAACGCGATTGTTGTAGGTTCGATTCCCACTGGAAGGAATGAATTATTTTTATTTTCTATAGCTGGTAAAAAAAAGCGCCGTTGTGTTCCTCCAATCAACACACAATGACTCGAAAACTGAGTGACTTAAGACAAAATCATTTACAATTAGCTTTTGTTATCATTTTTTTGATTGATGTATAACAAATATTTTTTAGTTATACTTATTAGTACTCTAAGTGAATAGTAACAACGAAAAGATTTAACCTACACATATTTCAGTTAGAGGCCAGTCGTGGCGCAGGGGCACAAAGTGTGACTGTAAAATCCACTGGTTGTGGGTTCGATCCTCAATCGAGGAGATAGAAATATTTATTTACGTTTATATTTTCATTCCTTCGCTCTGGAGGTGAGGCAAAGTGCGGCGTTGAGTTCTGCCACTCAATACGCAATGCCTACAGAACTAAGCGGTCAATGGGGAACGTCTTATTACTAGGTTCCCTCTGCCTACCCTGCTGTGTGCGGGATACAGCGTGAAGCTGATTTTTTATTTTTTATATTTCAGTTAATTAATATGAACATATCCTTGTTCCAATACAATCTGAAATCCGCATTCAGTGCAGTTCACCTCACTTCGTATACTACGATAATGACTGTATCGATAAGCGTAAATCGCAATTAAAATAATATTATGGTTGGTTGAAATACTAAATATTTTATGTAAATATTCTCTGGTTAATTGTTTTTTTTAGGTTCACGCTGTTTCCCGCACTTGGTAGACTAGTCAGAGGGTTGGAGTGTTAAGACTTTTCCCATTTTTCACCCAATTTTCGATATAGCGCGCCATGAGTGGCGGAACTTAACGCTGCGTTTTGCCTTCTTCTACCAGCACGAGCAAATGAAAATAATTTGTTCCCCGAGAGTAAATCGAACCCACAACCTTCGCGTTTACAGTTAGACACAGCGGCCACGACGGTCTCATGTTTCTTCCTCAAGTTTATATTTCGGCCTGAACTTTACATTATACTGCTCTTGCTTGTCAAACGTTCAACCAAAAGATAATTAGGGGCTGTAGAGCATCGAGTGTTTTTTTTTTATTATATTACAATTAAGAGTGATTTGCGAAAAAGAAAAATAAAAAAGAATACTTATTTAGAAAACGTATAAAAATTTGAACGCAGCGAGTCCCGCTGCCTCTGATTTCTAAATAAGTATTTTTCTTTACTAAGTGTGGAATAACACTTTAAAAATGTTTAAAAAAAAAGAATCTCCATAAAAAATATAATACCATAATTTAGTTTACTCGAGCTCGAATAAGACGAAAAAACATAATAATAAAGCCAAATAATGTATTTTCCGTTATTTATAAGATTATTGGAAAAAACTAAATACTTTTCAGAAATAACTGCGGTCAGAACAAAAGTAACCTATGTCAATGTCACAATAGCCAGTTTAGACATAAGGCTGCGCAAGCAAAACAAAGCAAATAAATCTTCGCTTAAAGAAAAAAAACAGTTTTGTCCCGGATGAGAGGGTGGACAGAGGGAATCTGGTTAAGAACGCTTCGCTCCCCACTTGGCGTGGCGTAATTCAACGCTGCGTTTCGTTAAAATATCACAGAGTTACAAGTAATGACAATAATTCATTTCCTTATTGGGATTCGAACTCACAACTCTCTCGTTTACAATAAGATGCTGTGCTCCGCCACTAAAGTCTCCAAATACCATTAATATGCTATCAACTATCCAGTACAACCCCTCGAGCACAACGTATAATTATTTATTCTCATAATAAATATATTATAGCAAACGTTTTATTAATTAATACTAGTAAAAAACAAGTAATTACGCTCATATAATAAATAATATACAAATGTTATTTATTTGGTCCTTCGAGCCGGATGTTTCATGTAACAAACAATATTTTCTTATTGATACGTATTAATTTCTAGAACTCGGTGGCAAAAATTCTTATACAAAATTTCATACTCTGGCACTTAACCTAACGCCGTGTATTGTATGACCAGATCAGGGAAAGGATCATACGAGGATATGTAATATGTTTCATTGAATCACGATTTAATTGAGTAAATATAATATCTTCTTACCTTTTGTTCCCTCAGTTGCATCTCCAGGACATCAGCAGTATGTCCAGGGGGAGTCATGCCAGCCAACCTGGCTTCCATACGTGACAGCCACGCGTCAGCATCGCGTCGTCTCGCCTCGTATCGCTGTGAATCGCCAAGCATAGCGTCGAGCTGCGCTTTGCGCTGTAGAACACGAGCATTAGCCTCATCCCAGTGCTCTCGGAGTGCGGTAACTGAAAAGACAATATTTTCTTAAGTTCGCTATTCCTATTATTCTTGTTAAAATATCTAAGTTTATTTTGAAATGTAGTTGGAGCCAAAATGTAATGGAAAATAGTTGTTTGTTGTTCTGTGTGTGTAATTGAATATTTTTGGTTTTGAGACATATTTTATTATATATCTTTTGCTTTACGCTGTATTCTGCATATAGCAGAGTAGGCAGAGGAAACCTAATCTTAATACACTCCTTTCTCCGCTCTTTGCTCCATTTTTGAGGCACTACCTGTTGAATGGCGGAACTTAATGCCATACTTTGTCTTGTTACAAAAGCGAGGAAATTAACATAGTTCAGAGCTTCGAGTAAGAATCAAACTCACAACCGCCGCGTTTACAGTTAAGCGCCGTATTGATGCGCCACGATGACCAAAACATTATTTTTATTAAAAAAAAAACATGTTAAATCAAGTGGTAACCATATTACTTTGAAAAAGAAAAACATGCATTTCAGATAAAAAAGAGAGAAATGAGAAAATAAATGAATAGCTTTATAGTCAATGACCACTAGGTATAAAAAAAAAAAATGTAGAACTAAATATTTATATGTATTTCCACCCGACCTGTATAAAAGTACCTTCAGGCAATCCATAATATCATGTTCATATGAAATATGTCATATAATAAATCATGAGTACAGAAAAGTTAAATATGATTCAGTAAATTTCTGTCAGTTGAAAAACATGTTATTAGCTTTAATTTATTGTATTTTTTTAGTGAAATAATCTATTTGCGTAATCTGAATTCCCCCGAATTAGAATTGTATAGAATATATTTTTGGTATACTTATACAGAGTGTTTTTTTGAGCACCATTTTAAATGTTTTAAGATAAACCACGTTTTACCACCAATTTTTTTCCAAAAATGAAAATGTGATTTTTTTCTAACAAAATAAATAATAAAATTATTGTAAAATAAAATGGCATTAGTCAAGAACGACGCACGCACACATAAACCTGTCAAAGGGAAACCACCGCATATACCTCATTCCGAAATCGAGTCGTAGGTATTGGCTGCAAAGTTCAAAGTTGTATAGATACATTGAAGTACATATAATACGATAAACATACAAACATATTCTTTGAAAATACACTATCAAAGCTACTGGAGGAAGGTCTCGTAAAAAGCATGAAGAGGTTGATGACAGTGAACGAGGCGAAAGAGGTATGTAGAGACCGTAGCGTTTGGCGCTCCGTTCTGACTACCCCGCAAGGGATAAAGCGTGAAGCTAACTTAAGTTCAAAATATCATGTCAATTGACAAAAAAAAACACAGTTGAGGAAAAAAATGTTGTAAATTGCAAACAGATCTTTGATGAGAAATGCGAAAACGAAAAGGATATTTATTTGCCTTTCATTACCCATACAGTAATAACTTTGATATGACGTCCTATAAAAATACGTATATTATTGTTTTAGACTGCTTCTTCCTATTTGTAGCGTCGCAAAATTCCATAGAAAATACCTTCCCAGTTTCCGTTAAAAATCTATTAAAACTCAACGATAAACGTCACTTTTATGACGTAAAAATTAAATCAACTTCACGCTGTCTGTATGAATTCTGAAGGCATTGCGTGTTGAGGCAGAACTCAACGCCGCGCTTTGCCTCGACACCAGGGCGAAGAAATGGAAATATAAATTTAAGTAAATATTTCATCTCCTCGAGTGGGGATCGAACCCACATATAGCAGAGTAAGTAAATGAAACCTCCATCCTCCATGCACTTATTTTGAATATTGAAGTAATAACGTAAAAATAAAATATATTAGAAGTTATTGAGGCCAGACGTGGCACAGGGGCACGAGGGCGACTACCGTACCGGGCTACGAGGTTCGACCGCGACAAGTTGTGGATTCGATTCCTACTCGAGGAAATTCAATATATATTCAAGGTGCGATGCCTCCAGAATTCGACAAGAAGAAGGAAATGAAAGTGCTTGAATGGGAAAGGAGTGTCTTAACACTAGATTACCAGGTTCCTCCAGTCTACCCTGTTATGTGCGGGGTACAACGTAAAATGAAAGAAAAAAATATATATAGTGAAGTTGGTTAAACAAACCTACACGAGGCTTACAAAGCAATCACAAGGTTTTTCTATATTAAGAGAACATGTAAAAACTTTTATACTTGAAACTCGTTTCTTATATTCTGAGAACGTGAAGTCCCTGAAAGGCCTAATTAAAAGTTTTATTTGGGAACATTGAAAATAAGAATAAAATTGTTGTTTTGACGTACTTGTAGGTTTTATAAAAATATACTTATTATTTGTTCCAGTTAAGGAAATATATTTAATTATTTATAATTTTCTATATAAATATATATTTATTTTACTTTTTTCATTATGTTCATAGATATATAAAGTACTGGAAATATACAGTAAGTGACTTAACTTAGCTTCACGCTTTATCCCTAGCAGGGTAGTAAGAGAGAACGGAGCGCCAAACGCTACGGTCTCTACAAACCTCTTTCGCCTCGTCCACTGTCATCAACCTCTACATACATGCCCTTTTGGCTGTATCTTTTTCCTTTACCACATACGAAGACCACTATGACGAAGTAACACCAGTCGTTGCTCCCAACTGTTTAGTCGTGGACCTTGAGATGTAAAATGAAAAATCCCAGTTTAACTCATTCCCGTAGGAATTTTGATATATCCTGTATTAGTTCCTTAACCTATCGTTACACTCCCTAACCAATCTTATTATTTTAAATTGATAATAGATTTTGAATTGGTATAATCATTACATCGAGTTTGAGGCCAGTCGTGGCGCAGTAGCGTGCGACTGTATACGCGACAGATTGTGGGTTCGATGCCCAATCGAATTAATGAAACATTTGATATTTTCATTTCCTCTGGTAGCGAAGCAAAGCACGACGCTATGTTCCATCAATCAACACGCAGTTAATCCAGAATTTGACAAAAAGTCGAAAAAGGAACTGACATAATGGGAACGGAGTGTCTTAACTCTAGATTCCGAGGTTCCCGCTGCCTACGATGCCCTGTACGGGATACAGCGTGAAGCCAAAAAAAAGCAGTTAAACACTGACACTATACAATTTTTTTTTTCAGTAATACTAGCTACACGGCTAGGTGATATTTTTAATCAGTCATATTCATATACGCAACGCCACAGTGGAAGCGCAATCCCGAAGAGATCTAGCAGAATTATAAATGAAGGCCTAATTGGAAATTGCCTTCGCATACAGTAACAATTGAGGTTGGGAATATTTGTTATACAAAATTAGGGTTATGTTACAATGGAAATGGAAGGTTTATTATAATTAACATAGAATATCTGACATTGCGGAGTTGTGTTCCGTTTCTCAACATGTCGTTGTTCTCAACATGATGTTTTAGGCTCAAAGTAGAGAACAGAGCAAAACGTGAAGCTAAAAAGAAGAATACTGTCACGCTATGGTGGTGTAGTGGACAAGAGTTTGACAGTAAGTGATTGTTACAGGTTAGATCTGCTCACGATGAAGGGACTGTATTTATATTATTTTAGGTTCCATGGTACAACGGGACATACCACGAAGTTAGGTTCCGCCACACCACCGTTCCACTGTCACGAACCTGTTTATACATGCCCTTCGGGGGCTCCTCACGCTTTTTAGATGACCATAATCCAGTATCACTCAGAATTTCAATTGAAATCTCTTTCTATATTATTTTTTTAATCACGCATTTCTTTTGACAAAAAGACAGATTTTTTATAGCAAAAAAAGAACTAAATAGCTGAAGGACCACCAGATAGTAAGTGGAACCTTCGCCCATGGACATTTACTATCAGGTGGTCAAGGTGCCAGTACACTCTACGGCAAGTATTTTAGTATCAGTTTTCGGTTCATATTTATATTGTATATTGAGTGGCAACCCCTAATTTCTCTTGTTCAAGCAAATCAGTGTTACCATTATGATATTTAATACTTTAAGTGACAGTATCGTGGTACAGTAGTGGTGCTACGGGTGTTGCGTAATAGATGTGAATTTGAGTCTCGATTCGTAGATTTTTTTTAATTTGCAACCCTACAAATGGAAAATTAACTACAATAAATAGTCTGATCATGTAAAAAATACGTTATGTTAGTTTTTTTTTGTTAAAAGATAAATTATTTTCCATTTCGCTCAAATTATTTTGTATGCTTGCAACATAATTTGGTAGCTTATCTCCGTAACCTATTAAGATACATCCGTTCCCCTTTCCACCGACTTTTTGAGGCATTGCGTGTTGTGGCGGAACTAAACACCTCATTTTGCCTCGTAACTAAAGTGAGATGAAAATTATAAATATTTCATTTCATTATGTAGAAATTGAACCAACATCCTATCGAGTTTATAGTCACACTCTTGTGACAAGCTTAAATAACTTTTCTTACCAACAATCATGTATTCTACTTAATGCTTTGTCACTGTACGCATTAGTTATATTAGATCAAAATATATACGTCTAACATGTTATTGAGGCCAGTCGTGGCGCAGGGGCACAAGCTAACTTTATGCTGAATCTCGCTAGTGCAGGGAAGGCAAGAGGAACATGGGAACCTAGCGTAACCAGAGCGAGCAAAGGAAAATATTAGTTTGAGTTGCCCTAGTAGGAAATAAACCCAAAACCTGTCATGTATACTGGACTAGTTTTACAAAATTACTCATATAAAACTGAAAATAAAATTATATTAATTATTTGTATTTGTTTCTCTCAATTCGCTCATCCATCCCCACAAAGGAAAATTCAACATAACCCATTTTCTGATGAATATTGGCCTGTACTGCATATCGAGTGCAGTCGCGCGTATAATTGTATTGACTCTTTCGCACATATCCTTTATTATATAAAATATAATGTTGACTTTACTACATTTTTTATTTTTATACCAATATATTTAAAAGCCATCGTGGCCCAGGGGAACAATGTTAAGTTTTTCGGAAAATTTGACGGAAAGTGGTGAACGGAGTGTCTTAACACTAGGTTCCCTCTGCCTAACCTGCTGCAAGCTGATTTGATTTTACTTAAAAGCAAACCAGCTACTTGCTGTTTTCTGTATAGCTTTTTTACAGCTAGTCCTTTTTTTATGTGTTATTTTATTCCACAAACTTTAAGAATCCGTTTTTGATCCTGTAGTTTTCTTTATAAAGTTACTGACGGAAGTGAAGTTACGTCAGACTCTTAAAAAAGAAATCAAAAATAGCTTGATTTAATGAGATCTAGAAGTGTCCTTCTCAATATCAAAATGATGTTTAGCATTTAAAAGACGGTCTTCTGGATTCTTTTAAAAATTAAATAAATAAATCAGCTTCACGTTGTATCCTGCACACAGCAGTGTAGGCAGAGGGTACCTAGTGTTAAGACACTCCGTTCCCCACTTTCTGCCGGATTCTGGAGGCATTGCGTGTTGAGTGGCAGAACTCAACGCCGCGCTTAACCTCGACACCAGAGCGAAGAAATGGAAATATAAATTTAAGTAAATATTTCATCTCCTCGAGTGGGGATCGAACCCACTCTCGTGCCGCTGCGCCACGACCGGCCTCCTAGATTCTTTTAAAAGACATTTCTTATATTTGATGATACTTCTGTTCTCCTTAAATATTTGGATGATCGATGGTGCACGGTAGAGCCCTAGTGCTAAGACACTCCGGTTCCATTTTCCGTAGAATATACTAAAAAAATTGAATACTAACAACGTTGCTGCATCTGCTTATTTTGTTGCATTGAATCAACAGTGGTATTTGATCACCACAAGGAGCTTTGAATAGGTAAACTCTGAGTCGAGTAGCTTTTTGTCAAGCAAATATGCATTTCTAGCTTTCTACTTCAAGGAAAACAGTCTCAAAATTGCGTGAAATGTGAATAAAATAATATTTTTGAATAATTACTAATATGATCCTTTAAATTAAATAAAATTTGATATTATTTCTTTTAAATGGTTATTTAAGTATATGAGCGTCAAGACGATCCCCCAAACACTGCCCAGTTTTCGAAACATTGCGTGTTGAGTGGTAGAACACAACGCCGCGCTTTGTCTCATTACTAGAGCGATGAAATAATAATATTTTTTGCACCGTGTGGGAATCAAACCCACAACCATCGCGTTTTCATTCTATCAAAATTGAGTTCTGTTTTTAATATAAAAAACATACCAATATTATCCAGTCCTATAGGTAAGTAGCCTGGAAAACAATTCTCCATCCCAACTAACCAATCACGTTGGTTATTGAAAAGAAGATTATACAGTGGAATAGCATAGCTCTTATTATTCTCAACGAACCTACTAATATCCATAGAAACTAAATTACTTATTACAACAGCTCAAAATCAGCTTCACGCTGTATCCCGCGTATAGCAGCGTAAGCAGAGAGAACCTATTGTTAAGTGTTGGTTGCGGAACTCAACGCCGGGCTTTTGCCTTGGTGTGAGAGCGAAGAAATCAAAATATAAATAAATAATGATCGGACACAAAACCGTCGCGTTACAGTCACATTCTAGTATCCAAAATGGCCTTAAAGAAACTAAATAACTCACTTAAAAAGCCTAAAAAGCCCAAAAAAACCTGAAAAGCACTAACAGCTTAAATTTCAAATGGATTTCATCTCCAAATTGTCTACTTCAGCGGGTTTACTTTAAAATGAAGTCCTGCAATCACCTCGAAGTAATTATACGTCTTGGAACTTCCACCAAGAACTGTTAGCGGGTGAATGCATTTTTCCAGTTACCAACTTTTGGAACGAATTTACATCGAATTAAAGTTAGTTATAGCGTTTTGTTTTGTTAAATAAACTATAAAGTTTATGGAATATTTATATAAAACATTCCTTATTGCTCGGGTGTTGAGGCAAAGCGCGGTGTTCAGTTCCGCTACTAAACCTGTTGAATCTGTTGTAACTAAACATGTGATAGTTTTGGGTCGAAATCCTTCATAAAAGTATGTAAAAATTTAATATTTTCTTTTGTATGTGTAATAAAAAGGAATCATTGATTTCAATATGCAATGTTTATAAACTGGCAGATAATATTCTTTTTTATAATAATAAAATCAACTTCATGCTGTATCCCGCACACAGCAGGTTAGGCAGAGGGAACCTAGAGTTAAGACACTCCGTTTCCCACTTTGTGCCGGATTCTGGAGGCGTTGCGTGTTGAGTGGTGGAACTCAACGCCGCGCTTTTATTTCGACACCAGAGCGAAGAAATGGAAATGTAAATTTAAGTAAATATTTCATCTCCTCGAGTGTGAATCAGTTTTACAGTCACACTTTGTGCCGCTGCGCCACGACTGGCCTCGTTCTTTTTTTTCTGTTTAGTACAGATTGTGATGTTATATCGTATATTATGTCACAGTAATAATTTCAATGTGTTTTCTTCTGCATCTGTGGTCTGAGTCATCTCACGTATGTTCTTATTTAATTTTCATTTTCTAGCTTAGTTAAGTTCCACTACTTAATACGCAATGCCTTCAGAATTTGGCGGAAATTAGAAGACGTATGTATCTTAATGGGTTAAATTTAACCTCCGTTAGGTTCCCTGGTTGCTTCTGCCCGCCCTGCTATGTGCAGGATACAGTGTGAAGTTAAAAAAATATATTATTTATACTAATATAAATATATAATACTAAAATGGATTTAGGTTGTATTTGTTATATCCATATCAGGTTCGGTTAAATTGAATAAATAGCTTCGTTAATACGTTAAGCAAATACATCTGTAGAGCAAACATTAAATATTATTTTATACAAATACAGTCTTTTTTTTATTTTTGTGCAAAAATTTTATGTTTTTTAAGTTTACATATCTCACGAGTATAGCATGGTAGCCGGAGAGAACCTTTTCAACACAAGGTTCTCTCCGGCTTACTTACTCCGCTCCATTTTCAAGACATTGTATATTAAGTGGCGGAATTTAACGCTGCGCCGTTTCATACTACCCAAGCAAAAAAAAAAATTAATGATTACATTCTACCGATATCGTACCTACAAGCACACTCGGTCACGACGGCCTGTAACAGTATTCATGACTGATATAATAATAATAATAACTTTATTAATCACCATTTACAGTTTCTTAAATACAAAGTAGAGATAAATATAGAGTTCCGCCAGTCAACACGCAATGCCTCCAGAATTCCGCGGAAAGTAGGTAGCGCAGTGTCTTGAAATTGAAAAAAAAATTCTAATAATAAACCGTAACCTCTAGTTAACAAGACCGGGAGGGTAGGGTTGGAGGGTGGTAGGTTATGCCGAACTATTAATATTAAAAAATCCTGGTGTAGGACCCCATATTATAATAAAATAAGGAAAAAACGCAAAATACAACTATATTAATAAAGTTAATAGCATCACTAGCGTTGCATTAATACTTTTTGTTATTCAAAACCCTAACCTTTCAAAAGTCCCCTTAAGTGCAATAATTGAGGACTTGTCTTTGACACGGGGAACCCCGAGATATCTGTTAAAGGAAGAAACAATATAATAATAAATATAATATTAATATAAGAAATATAATTAAATATATAAATTATAAATATTATATGTTAAGTACAATGTATACTTATTATATGATAATACTAGAGGGCGCGCGCGGCTTCGCCCGCTTATTAGAAGAAAATTCTAAAAAAACCACCAAACACATGTTCAATAAAATATTTTTAACCGTCTGAATTTAAATTTTTATAAAAATCGGTGGCAATTTAAAGATTTTTCCATATAAACTTTCAACCCCTTATTTGAACCCTTAGGGGGTGAATTCTTAAAAACCATGAAACACGTGTTTAATGAAATATTTTTAAGAGTTTGAATTTCAAATTTTATAAAAATCGGTGCAGATTAAAATTTTTTTCCATACAAACTTTCAACTCCTATTTCATCCCTTTAGAGTTAAAATTATTCAAATTCCCTTCTTAGTGGATGTCCAGAATATGAAAATAAACATCTGCCCAAGTTTCACGTTTCTACCATCAGCGGTTACGGCTCTGCGTGCGTCTTACCTCAGTCAGTCAGCACAAGTCCTTTTATATATATAGACTAGCGGCCCGCCCACGGCTTCGCCCGCTTAAAATACATGATTATTTAATAAGCAGAATTGATTGACAACTATAATAAAATAAATAAATAAATCAGCTTCACGCTGTATTCCGCACACAGCAGGGAACCTAGTGTTAAGACACTCCGTTCCCCACTTTCTGCCGAATTCTGGAGGCATTGCGTGTTGAGTGGCAGAACTCAACGCTGCGCTTAACCTTGACGCCAGAGCGAAGAAATGGATATATAAATTTAAGTAAATATTTCATCTCCTCGAGTGGGGATCGAACCCACAACCAGTCGGTTTTGCAGTCACTCCTCGTGCCGCTGCGCCACGACCGGCCTCACACCCTATAATAGAATGACAAACAAATATAAAGACAACATACAACAACATATATAATATAAAGACAACTATAATGACTTCTAATATGATTTTTTGTTACTTTAATCTGTAATATTCTATTATGATTTTTTTACGACATTATCGTAACTTCTGTAAGAATTTTTGATTGTTTCGAACTAAAAAATATGACCAATGTCGATATTTGATATTCATAAAATATACATAAAGCTAATTATTTATTATATATATATATATATATATATATATATATATATATATATATATATATATATATATATTTTGTAACATTACGTTCTTTTTACCTATGTTATGTTTTTTAACGCTCTGTTAAATGTGCTGACGTCACTTAATAATTTAAAGTACTGCTTCAGAAACAGCCTTAAATGTAAAATTATTGATTTGGTTAAGGATTCATAATATTCTTTGTAAAATAACTGTAATGTTTGCATATTAACTCCTGTACAGTTTTTAAATTAGTTACATATATTATTTATTAGCTAAATATACAATTGGTAAATATGTCGTTATTACAGAGTACACGTAGAAAGGATGTTTTTAGGCATTTTTATATAGATTTATTTCAAACGAACGAACGAACCAAAAAATCTATGTATTTACTTGATATTTCTTTGAAGATCAAATCGTTCTTTATCTCTGTGTTGAATTAATTACGATTTAAACTTCACTGTTATGATTTATGAAGGTAATCTCTACTAACAATTCAATTTTGTTTACTTAAAATAAATAAATCAGCTTCACGCTGTATCCCGCACATAGCAGGGTAGGCAGAGGGAACCTAGTGTTAAGACACTCCGTTCCCCACTTTCTGCCGAATTCTGGAGGCATTGCTTGTTGAGTGGCAGAACTCAACGCCGCGCTTAACCTCGACACCAGAGCGAAGAAATGGAAATATAAATTTAAGTAAATATTTCATCTCCTCGAGTGGGGACCGAACCCACAACCAGTCGGTTTTGCAGTCACACCTCGTGCCGCTGCGCCACGACTGGCCTCACACCCTATAATAGAATGACAAACAAATATAAAGTTTAAATTAACGTTTCGAACGTCATTCTTTAGCCAGGGTCATACCAGCGCGATTTCTATATAACATTCGCTGGCAAGCTAATGCCTTGAGTTCATTCAAATGACGATAACTTTTTTTTTAATGAACCGATTTTGATGAACCAAACTTTAGAACCTAAATTGAGTTAAAACAAAGCAATTGGTGAAATTTTCAAGTAAATCGGTTCAGTAGTTTCAGAGAAAAATGCGGACAACAATATGTCGACAGACAGACAGACAGACAGACAGACAGACAGACAGACAGACAGACAGACAGACAAGAAATTCAAAAAAAATCTTTTTGCTTTCTATTAGTCTTTTTAAGTGTCCCTCTATCCATTTCAGTCAAAATTACTAAATGTACAGACAAAATATTTTTACTGTCTTATTATATATAGAGATTATACGGCTGAAAAGTTCATTACTTTGAGGCGATAATATTAATAGCTACTGGTTCAAATTAAAATGTGTGTAATAAATATAGTAGAATATAATTAATAATATAAGATTTTTTTATATTATTATACTATTTTTACTAAATTAAATTATTCTGTCGCCAACGCACATATTTAACGTCACTTAAACCCTAATCGACATCTCTGAATGCCACTTAAAGCCATAAAAACGCCAAAGCATTCCAAAATGGCATAAAACAAGCATATTATAACAACAAAAGGTTTATAATATTTAAAATGATTGTATTTTAACAAGATCTAACGGACCGAGACGGGGCCGCTTTTATAATGACTCGGCGTATTGATTTCTACCCTCCAATCATAGTACTGTTGTTTTTTGTTTAAGGAAAATTAAAAATGGCAGATTTTACATGTTTTTGTGTATTTATTTCTAAAAAATCTCGCGTTACATAGAAACTGTAATACGAGATTTTTTAGAAAGAAATTGATAAAGACGTTATTTCTTTTTAGTTTCACGCTGTATACCGCTCGTAGCAGGGAGGTGGAGGGAACTAATGTTAAGACACTCCATCCGAACGTGTTGTATGTTGACTGGCAGAACTTAACGCCACGCTTTAGCGCGTTTTCAGGACGAGAAAATGAAAACATTTAATATTTGTGTTAAAGAATTCATTTTCACAACAGATACCGGTAGTATGAGGCCCTCAAATTAACTTCAACTACTTTGATAAATGAATAAAAAAATATTTAAATATTTTATCTGTCCGCCTGGCTGTCGGTATCAGCCTTTATCTGTCTTTGAGCCAAATTTAGACCAGAGGATAATTAATTGTATTTTCTGCATTTTCAAAATCATCATCACTAAGTTCTATTAGAGAGAGACTTAAGAAAGTAAGGTGTACATGTAGTCTTCTGCCAGAAGCCAGTAAAAGAACTTATGCCGTCTTCTTATTGTGATCAAGCAGAGTATTTGAACAATCCTATGATCTTAACCACTTAAACGCTTTATCCCTAACGGGGTAGTCAGAGAGAACGGAGCGCCAAACGCTTTTGCCTCTTCCACTGTCATCAACCTCTTAATACATGCCCTCCAGGGGTCTTCATACTTTTTACGTGACCTTCCTCCAGTATCTTTGAAACTATGGTGGTCAGAAATATAAGGTGCCTATACTTTATATTTGTTTAGGAATGAAAGTAAAATTGTCTTATTTCTATATAATCATAGGAAATGCATCTCATTGCTGTGTTTTCGAAGGCATATAATTTTATAGAGAGGAACACTCGCTCTGGCAATAAGGCAAAGCGTGCCATTGATTGCCGCCACTCAATACGCAATACATCGAAAATTCGGCGGAAATTGTTAACCTACACTAGGTTCCCAGGTTCCCTCTCCCTACCCCGATATGTACGTGATAGAGCCGACACGTGCTGAAGCTGTAAAAAATAAATTTTAAATATAACTTTTTCTAGAAAATTCCCATCCCAGAATATCTAAGATAGAACGTTGTAAGAATCAATACTGCGAGGTCGTTCATTATCATACGAGCGGTTAGTCGGTCGATTAGACCTCATTAAAAAAAGATTTGTTGCAGTTATGTCAACATTGTACGTGTCGTTTGAATAAAAAATAAATGGAAAAGTACTTATTAATATTTAATAGGGAAATGGATTTTTTTGTTGTATGGGACAATATTGTAGAAATTATGTGTAAATATCGTATAAAACTTTTACAACAATATCTTTTTTTATAGCTTCACGCTGTATATGGATGGGCAGAGGGAACATAGTGTTAAGATTCATTGTACCTTACTAAAGTCTACTACTCAATTTTCAAGTGTTTTTAATAATTTAATGTTTTTTTGTTTTTTTCTATGTTTTTTTCTTTTTATAGCGTCACACTGTATCTGTAGGATGCCTAGTTTTAAAACACTCACCTCAGCATTACGTGTTTTTTATTATTATTAAATAATACACACCACGGACATTGGTTCAAATGTGACACGGAATACTGGGCATTGTGTGTTGAGTGGCGGAGCTAAACGCCGCGCTTTTACCTCGACATCACAGCGAAAAAATATAAATATACATTAAAATAAATATTTCATTTCCTCGAGTGGGAATCGAAACCACAACCAGTCGCGTTTATAGTCACACGCTTGTGCCCCTGCCACGATTTGCCTCAATTACATTTCATTGGTTGTATTAGGAATTTACCTACTTTGAAACTTATTTTCACTTACTGTTTTTCTTAAGTTCAAAACTAAACGAATTCAATTATAACTTAGGTTGGTGTTCTCAGAAGTGGCCGTGTTGGCCATCGATTTTGTAATATAGCCGGGTGAGTTACCACTTTGGGTAGGTTTAATATTTTGGGAAGTTTACAAGGGTCTTATTTTAATTTTTATTGTCTATTTATTTTTTTTTGGGTACCTATAAAAATGTCGCTTCTCACCAATGCACGTTTAAACCTTTCAAATGACGGGTGTAAATACGATTTTTGTTGCTTTATATAGTAATTTGAGAGGAATGTTTTTTTTTAGCTTCACACTGTGAATGGCGGAACTAGCACGCCGCACTTTGCCTTCTCACTAGAACGAGACAAAAAAAAAAGTTAACTATTTTATTTCCTCGAGTAGAAATCGAAACAACAACTGGTCTCTAGTGAATTACAGTAACATATTCCATTCACTATTATTTAGATAATTATTTATCCTAGATCGTTATCTATTATAGAGTATTCATCAAAACATTTTTTTTAAATAAAATATTAGTTAAACTATTAAATATTAATAAAAACTAATAAAATTATTTTATTTACCATTTTTTATTCATTAATTTATATCCTTACTTACATCCATCCACCACGTCGACCTAATCATATAACATACATAAATTTAATATATCTTATTCATAAACATTAAGTACATAAAATAAAAAGGTGTCCGTTTAATTATTCCTAGAGAGACCCCTCGAAATGAGTCCGGGCTCCGGACCGCACGAGTTAACCCGTCCACTTCGCACGCTTTTAACAGCGTAAGGGAGCTTTGCTGGGTATAAGACATGCTACATTAAATTTTTATTTCTATATTGATATTTTGAGCGAAAATTAGCTTAAAATATAAAACGAAAACAAAAATAGAATCTATTATTTATTATATAACATAATGTTTCAAAAGTAGAAGGTGCATTAAAACTCAAATAACGATAAATAAACAAATTAT
Source organism: Heliconius himera (assembly GCA_021202915.1). Lineage (NCBI taxonomy): Eukaryota > Metazoa > Arthropoda > Insecta > Lepidoptera > Nymphalidae > Heliconius > Heliconius himera. The sequence continues at coordinate 147,900 of JAJHJA010000835.1, forward strand.
TTTGTTAATTATATTAATAATTTGCAAAATATTTCATGAGGAACGGAGTGGCTTAACACAAGATTCCCTTTACCTACACCATTATGTGGGGGATATAGCGTGAAGCTGATAAAAAAACCAGCCATGGTTCCGTAAAAGTTGGAGGTTTTTTTTAATAAATGTGAAAGAAATATAATTTTATAAGAAATCAAAGGACCGAAGGATCTGAGTTATATACTCAGTTTAAATTTCTGAGATAAAGGCCCTTGACACACAGACAGATAAACGGACGGACAACAAAGTGATCTTTTAAGAGTTCTTTTTCCATAAAAGGTACGGAACCCTAAAAACAAAATAATAAACTGCTACATAATTTTTACAAGAAATAAAATTTCAAGTAAACATTTAACGAATACAACACGAGTCAGAATATATTTTAATACGACTCTGATTAAAACTTTGGAACTTTGTAGCTTTTGAAACGAAAACTACTTTGATAAAGTAAATCACAAAGCAAGCTTTCGTAGTTAGTAAAAACTTTTAAAGCACATAAACAGTGATGAAACAAATACTAAAGATAAATTAACTTAAGAAAACTGTAGGTCACTAACGGTTTTACAGTGATGTTGGATTCTTAGATAGACTATTTCGTTTTTTAATTTAAATATTGCTACAAAAATCTAAGAAAATACACTTTTATACGTTGTGGCGCAAAGGCACAAAGTGTGACTGTAAAATCAACTGGTTGTGAGTTCGATCTCCACTCGAGATAGAGGAGTTCAACTATTCAGGTCCTGGCTCAATCGTCAGATCAGTTCGATGGTGTTACATTAACGTAATGTCACCTGAGCTACCTATAATTGCCAATGTTAATGATGGTACAATTACGATAAGTGGGTTAATTCAGTTATACTTACAAATCAACGCAATTTAAAAGTAAAAAATAAAATTTGCGTAGATATAATGTATTTCTGTAACCGCAAAATTCCTATATATGTAAGCTTAGTAGCTAAAGTTACTAAGTTGTATATTATGAGGAAATATAAAAAAGTTTTAGAGATTTGATGTCAGGCCAGTACTGGCGCAGGGGCGTAAGCCTGTGAGTGTCAACGCGACAGATTCAATGTCCACTAGAGAAAACGAAATATTTTATTTTTTTTGACATGTTGCCGATGCAGTGTTGAGTTCCTCCACTCAACAACCAAAGTCTCCAGAATCCGGCGGAAAGTGGGGAACGAAAGTATCTTAATAGGAACAGAGAGTCTTAACACTAGATTACCAGGTTCCCTTTGTCTACTCTGTCATTTGCAGCGTGAAGCTAAAAAACCGTGAAATTAATAATATTATAGCGTATGGTAGAAAAGTCTCCTTAACGTTTTAAGGGTTACGCGTCGGTTACTGTTTCACTTTGAATAACATTAGACCTCGAGTTTTGAATTAGTCTTTGGTGAGTGTTTGTCATTGTCATTACTTAAAGTGATAATAATTAATTACAGTTGTGGGTTCGAATTCCGTTATTTTTTAGATTATTTTTTTTTACATTAATTTCTCTCGTTAAGTTCCGCCATTGTAACGTATTTAATGTCTTGAAAATTGGGCAGTGCGTGGGGTAGGAAGTGTCTTAATACTAGGTTCCCTTTGACTACTCTGCAATACGGTTTAAGCTACAAAATAACTAAATTAATTAAGTTATTAATTATGTCTTCAACAGTTTCTTTCCTTGTAATTGTACTACTGACGGCCGTATATATATTTATATGTACCGTTGATATTGTGTTTATTCTGTTGGACCTTAATAAATAAGAAAAATGTTGTTTTTATCTAGCTAAATTAGAACGTAAGTAATGTTTAATGTTATATTACTGTCCTTTTTTTATTTAGATACACGCTGTATCCCGCATATAGTAGGTGAAGGCGAGGGAACCAGGGAACCTAGTGTTAAACAATAAAAATACTGATAAGGGAGTTATCATTAAGACACTTCTAATTTCCACTTTTCGTCAAATTCTAGACGAATTACGTGTTGAGTAGTGGAAATCAACGCTATGCCTGGTTACCAGAGCAAAGAATTAAAAATATTAATTTCTTTTCTTCGATTAGGAATCGAACCCACGAGCTGTCGCGTTTACAGTCGCACGCTTGTACCACTGCGCCACAACTGGTCTCAATCATCTGTATATTCATTAAAAGAAATTCCAATATTCTTAATTACAAATATATTTTCAATATCTGATGTTAAATGCAGATATTGAAACTGTCGCGTTGTGGTGCAGCGGCATATTATCAAAGTGTAAATGCGATGGTTATGGACCCGATTCCCATTTAAGTAAATTAATTGGGTCCACATTCGCAATGGTAAAAGACAAGCGCGGCGTTGGGTTCCGCCACTCAATACGCATTGTATCAAACATGGGACGGCGTGTTTTAATACTATGTTCTCTCCGCCTATCGATATGCCCCTCTTATGAAAACACTCCGCTCTCCATTATCTATCGAATTTTATAGGCATAGCGTGTTGAGTACCAGAGCTCTCGACACCAAACAAAGAAATAAAAATATTTAATATTTCATACGTTCAAGCGGAAATCGAATCCAGAGTCTATCGCGTTTACAATCACGCGCTTGTGCCCCTGCACCGCGACTGGCCTTTAAAAGGATTTAGTAAACATTTGTCTCTACAGGCCTTGGAGCTTACAGCTTTAGTAGCCAATCAACTTAAATACGAAACCTCCCCCCACCAACCCCCTTTTCCCCCTAGATCTTATAACCAGATCAACAGGATCTTTAATAAAATCTATTTTCAATCTTAAAATTCTATAGAGGATACTGAAAAAGTAAATCCTTATCTCCACATTCTATGTAGGGGCACGTTCTCTAATTCCGATGGATTCCATTTTACATTCGTATATAACGATTGGATAGATGATGAAATTAGATTTGTAAATGGCTGTTTGATTATTGTGGAATGGAGTGCAGGTTCGAATAAAGTAAACGTAGTTTCATGTTTTTTTATCTATAGCTGGCAAAGAAAGGCAAACAAACGAAATCTAGTGTTAGGACACTATATTGCATGTTGCATCTGTTGAGTGGGAATTGAACCCACCACCATCGCGTTAACATATTATGTTTTCCTTTAAATCTAGAACCTGTATTAAAGAAATTTAATACATTGAAAATATATTAAAGAGTTTTTGTCATATATTATATTAATTAACTATAGAGATAGATATGGCGACCGTCGTGGTACAGGGGCGACTAAAAGCACCCGTCGCGTTTTTTTATGTTATGTTAGTTATGGGTACAATACCCACTCGAGGGAATGAAATATTTAATATTTTCATTTCCTCGCTCTGGTTATTAAATTGCGGCGTTGACTTCCGCCTCTCAACACCTTGAACCTCGAGAATTCGGTGGTAAGTGTGGAACGGAGTGACAGTCTCTTCACTCTAGGTTTCCAGGTTCCCTCTGCCTACCTTGCCATATACGTATTATTAGTAAGAAATATTTATTAAAAAAGAATAGATTTTTTTATATCACTTACAAGCCTTTTTCCTTCTTAATAATTAAAAATTAAAAAAAAAACGCAGAAATCTCATTTCAACAACATCAAAGCTAAATACTCAAATTAAACTTTCCCAACAACATTTTAAGAAAAAGAACATAAAAAAAAACACTGTCTTCAAGTAATCAAAAGTGAACGCGCTGGTAAAATTAACTTAATTAGAACAAGTTCGTTATTATGGGAGAGGGGTGAAGTGAGAGAAGGTATATTCTATAGGTAAAAAGCGTTTTTTTAAGCTACGCCTATAAACTCGCTTATAAGCGTAGCTTAAAAAAATAAACTACGCTTTTTACCGCAGGCAGTGGGAACCTGGGAATCTAGTGTTAAAACACTTTGTTCCCATTAAGATTCGCTTCGTATTTTTCACCGAATTCTAGAGAAATTGCGTGTGGAGTAACGGAACTTAATACCGTGCTTTACCAGACGGAGGAAATAAAAATATTAAAAAAATCAGCTTCACGCTGTATCCCGCACGCAGCAGGATAGGCAGAGGGAATATAGTGTTAAGACACTCCATTCCTCATTTTCTACCAAATTCTAGAGTCTTTGCGGAGCTCAACGCCGCTCTTTACCTCGACACCAGAGCGAAGAAATGGAAATATAAATTTAAATAAATATTTCATCTCCTCGAGTGGGGATTGAACGCACAACCAGTCGGTTTTACAGTCACACTTTTATATTCATTTATTATTATATTTATTTATTATTATTTATTTTATATTTATTTATTATTAATCTATAGATTGACACGATATTTTAATTTAATATACGTTTCTGTCTTATTAAAAAATGTCTTAATTTAACTCTCGCAAAAAAAACGTAGCAAAAGCACGGGGCACGAGGTTAATTAGACTGGAGATAAAGTAAAGAAAGAAAACGAGGCCGGCGCGGCGTTTAAGTTTGAAAGTGCTGAAATTGTAAGTAAACGTTTGTTTTTGAGTATTTACTGTTTAATTGAACATAATAAAGAAAAAAGTGTTATATTTTGCAATAAAATTCTTTGTATATTAATACTTAAATATATAAATCTATTGGTTTCTCTATTTTTCTTTTCTAGGATATATTTAGTTTTTATGAACTTCGACAATATGGTTATCATACAACACGCCATATTGACGACCTGACGAAAACCGTCGTGGCGCAGTGACACCCGTTACGGTTGTGGGTTCGTTACCCATACGGAGAAATGAATAATTATTAATTAATGTTTTCATTTCCTTGTTCTGGTAATAAAGCAAAACGCAGCGTTAAGTTCCGTCTTGGCTTGGAAAAATTCGGCGGAATTGTCTTAATATCAGGTTCCCTCTGCCTATCCTGCTATATGCCGATTACAATGTGAGGCTCAACTTCCTGCCTAAAATATACTTTTGTTCTTACAGAGTATCACGTTTTTGATAGTAATTTTTTTCATTAGTTAATGTACGTACATATATCCTAGATTTAGCCCCATATAAATTTTATGTTCCCTATTGCCAGCACTTTCTGAATGAAATATATATTCGTATGTATAAGGTTGAGGGCAGTCTAATAACACGACATGATGGGAGTTCGATTTCTACTCGAGGAAATGCAATATTTATGATATCATTTTTTTTCCGGTGCAGAGGCAAAGCGCGGAGTTGAGTTACGGCACTCGAAACCCAATGCCTCCAGAACACTAAGCTCCCACTGCCTACCCTGCTCCATGCGGGATACAGCGTGAAGTTGAAAAAAAATATGTAAATATAAAGTTACATATAAACGTGGCCCTCGTTACGTCGCGGCAAGTAAATTAAGAGGCATATCATTACGAAATAATTTATATCAACTTTTGAGTGTTTACAGAGTATGAAATACGTGGTAATTAAATTTTATTTTATTTTAGATATTTGCTTTTTGGGTCGAGATTTATTTTATACCTATGTAGAATTATGACAATTTTTTTAGCTTCACGCTGTATACAGCAGACCCGCACGTAGCACGGTACGTAGAGGGAACCTGGGAACCTAGTGCTAGGCTTATTAAGATGCAATACGCAAAATATTTTTTTACCTTCAAGCTGTATACATGTGGGGTAGACAAAGGAAACCTAGCCTTGATGTGTTAAGTGTTGTGAGGCGTGACTTAACGCCGCGCTTTGTTTTGTTACCTGAGCGAGAAAATGAAAAATCTACTCTCAGTCGCGTTAAGTTAAGTTAAGACACTCAAAATATATTATTTGAAAATCTCTTTTCTGTCAAATAAATATGAGCACCGAATAAAATCGTACCTCTTTTGAAGTTCAGACATGATAAAAGATTTTTTGAATTAATCTTTACGCCTTTGTGACGACGTACGTAGTATTGAGTCCGTTCCCATTGAGATACTTTCGTTCCCCACATCCCGCCATTTCATAGGCATTGTATGTAGAGTGGCGGAACTCAACGTCGCAGCTTTATATTTCATTTGAAGTTCAATTTTGAAGTGCGTCATGTCGTTTTTATACATCGATCGGTCTATGATATACTACGATTTTATATTATTTAGCCTCACGCTCTACCTATCAAAAAGTAAGGTACGTTAAGGGAACCTAATCTTAAGACATTCCATTCCCCACTATTAGCACCAACTCTCGATACATTACATGTTGAGTAACAGCGTTCAACGCCGTACTTTATCTAAAAAAAACATATCGAATAGCAATAAAAGTTGTATTCACAAGAACTTAAAGAAGTTCCACAAATATTTGATGATAAAAGATAAAAGATAGCCGCAAAAGTATTTTCCTTTGAAGTCCACACAATGAGGGAGTGCTCTTTGAGCAATTCCGCCTTAATGCAGAGCCTGACCCTCGCGACACTTGCGTTCGTTTCGCAATACGAACTTGTTTTAAGTAATTATATTTCAAATATTATTTATAGCAAATTTTGTTGAAATGTTATTTAATATTAAAGACACTAGGTTCCCAGGTTCCCTCTGTTGTCTCTGCTGTGTGCAGGATACAATGTGAAGCTAAAAAATATAGCGCTGTTGAAAACTATACTGGGACTACATACCTAATATCTATGTGATTTTTACTGTAAACGCGACAGTTTTAAGTTCGATTTCTACTATGTAGATGGAAATATCTGCATTTCCTCACTGGTACAAAATTAAAGGGCTGCGTTGAGTTCCGCCACTCAACACATAATATCTTGAAAATCGGGGCAGAACATGGGGAATAACGCCGCGTTTTTAACAGGGCCTTAGTAACAGGGCAATGAAATGAAAATATTCATAAATAATAATTTATCAACCCCAATGGGAATCAAATCCACAACCTGTCGCGCTTACAGCCACACGCCTGTGCCCTTAAGCTATGACTGGCCTCTCAAAAGTTCTTTTTATAAAGAAATAATACCACCATTTCCTGTTTCCCAATACAAAATTACACGTGGACCTCGATCTTTGAACAACTTGTTAACTTAATATAAAAAATTCAAAATAACATTTAATGTAACGAATGCCATTATTCCAAGCTTAGCTTATACATTTTTTAATAATAAATTTTACTTTGGTTAGGGTGACTATGATAAATAATATTATTTTTAATTTTTTTTTACATTAATTTTAAGGTCGCCATCGCGCACCACGCGGGTTGTAGTGTGGTATCTGACTTTAAAGGCGGCGGTTGTGAATTAGATTCCCACTTAGGGTATTTTTTTTGTATTTTTTCAATCTATTTACAATGTGAAGTGTTGTTGAATTATATATGCAAAATATAGCATAAAGATTATTTTTTGTTCTTAAAAGAACATAATAATTAGATAACTACATTTAGTGTTAAATTATATTTTATTACTCTAAGAGAAAAGGTTAATATTATTGGATTCTCTTGACTTTAGTGGTATATCAGAGTAGGTAATCTACTATAAAGACATTTAAAAAGACGTTTGAACTTGACACCACAGCAAAGCTGTAAAAATATAATAAACATTTCTTTTCCGAAATATAGCCTATAGTGTTTACAGTCACTCGCTTGTACCCCTACGCTAGAGCTGGCCACAAGAAAGACAAGGAATTACAAGGGAGAATAATATTTTTGATATTAATTATTAAACGAACCAGTCGTGGCGTAGTGGCACGAGGTGTGACTGTAAAACCGACTGGTTGTGGGTTCGATCCCCACTCGAGGAGATGAAATATTTACTTAAATTTACATTTCCATTTCTTCGCTCTGGTGTCGAGGTTAAGCGCGGCGTTGAGTTCTGCCACTCAACACGTAATGCCTCCAGAATTCGGCAGAAAGTGGGGAACGGAGTGTCTTAACACTAGGTTCCCTCTGCCTACCCTGCTGTGTGGGATACAGCGTGAAGCTGATTTAATTTTAATTATTAATTTGTATCACATACTAGTTAGTATAAAGGAAGTAAAGTATACAATATCACGGTTAACTGTACGTAAGCATTTAAACAGTTTCAATAGTCAATACCCTAGAGTTTGTGGTTTGAACTAACGACAGCCGACCTCCTGCGGTTGAACCTTAACACGGAAACCTTTTATGGATGTTTACTTATACTGTTCTATCACTTAATCACATTAGTTTTTTTTATTCTTTGAATGAAAAATAGTTACTTTAATATATTTATTTAAAATAAAACGTGTGCAAAATTTTCGATTATTAATTAAAGTATACTTTGAAATTTGCTTCACAACACTTTTTGTCGTTTTTTCAGAAAGTGTAGAAACAGTGATCTTTGTAGCAGAGGGAACCTGGGATCCTAATGTTAAGAAACTTCCATTCCCTGAATTTTTGCATGGCGTATTGAGTGGGGCAGAGAGACGCCAGAGCGAAGAAATAAAAATATAAAATATTTATTCCTCGAGCGGGAATCGAACTTATTGTATTTACTGTCACTTACTTGTGCCCCTGCGCCATGACCGGCCTCTAAACTCTAAAGCACAATTAAAAATTGCATAAATATGATACAATATATGATATATGAAACGTGGTCACACTACATAAAATTACTTCTAAGAATAACAAAACAATTCGGAATTAGTAAGAAGAGAAAGCTCAGGTTGTTTCTGAGCTTCAATAAAATAGAAACGTTTTCATTTTATTAAAAAAACGTACTTTGATTATAATATTTTATGATTTCATTTAGAAATCATTTTTTTAGGACTGAAATGTAATAAAAGCAATATTTTATTAGTAAGAGAGATTTTAGTGATTATTTAAGTTATTTTAAAACTAGCCGTTCGCCCACAGCTTTGCTTGCGTCGACTTTACTAAAACGCAAAATGAAAAATACATTTTTACCTATTTCCTATGTCGAAGAAAATTATCAAAAAATGCCTATTAAGTTAAATTTATATACGTAAGTAATTTGAAGTAAAACTCAATAATAGCCCTTAAGACAACAGACATAAGATATAAAATCAAAACTACTCTCACATCAATGCCCTCCTATTATAATTCATCCACCGTCCGGATACAACTTGGTACATTACCCGGAGTTATGAGTTACTGTTTTATATTAATAACGTCATTTATCCCACAAGTTCTGACATATATTTTGGTCTATAGCGTATATTTTTGTTTTTAGGGTTCCCTATGTCAAAAGGTAAAAACGGAACCTTTATAGAATCATCACTTTGTTGTTTGTCTGTTTGTTTGTCAAAACCATCGCGTGGAGCTCAAGGTCTCAAGCTTAAAGATAATTTTATATATTTAGGTCTATGGTCCCTTTAAGTACAAAAAGAATCATCTTTCTAAGCTTATATCGATGCGATCAGGTAGTATATTTTTAGAGAAAGGCGAGATAAACTTAAAAAATGTATATTGCGGTCAACGGTTAGTAATGTAACTGGAACAAGTATCAAAGAAAACGAACAAGATCAGATTAATTTAAAATGTGGGTTAGCGTAAAATTATTTAATGGTAAAAACAGAAATATAAATAGTGACATTGCTAGCACAAAATCAACGAAACTAATAGATTATTTCGAAACAATTTATGTATCAATTTTGATGCATATTGTATGAAATTCGCCGCGTAATTAAGACCTTTAGGGTACTTCCCGTGGACCTATAGTTATAAAATTTCATACGAATTGAATACTTATTATTAGTAATAAAGGAGGAGAACCGAAAATTTAAAATTTATAGGTATTCCATAGAAACAAATTTAAATTTATAGTTAATTTCAAACAAAATCACTGCATATGCCTGCAAACTTAAATAAGTCAATTTATATATTTTTTTCTTTCTGTGGACTTAAAATCTTGATAATGGTACGGAGCCCTCGGTGTTGTAGTTCAACTCGCACTTAACCGGTTTTATTTTTATTAGATGAATGACATATACGAATAACGTATATCAAATAAATAAATGGAAAATCTCTATCTTTCAAATCTAAAATCTGATTCATCATCGTGAACAGAAAAAAAAGCTTGTACAAGAAAATTGTGCAAAGGAAAGGAAGGTACAGAGGAAACATCGTAACGAGAAATTTGACGTAATATATATACATATAATATATATATATATATAAATGAAGATTTTTTTAAGCCATTCGTGGCGCTGCACTGGGGCACCAGCTTGTGTCTATATAAACGCGATATTTTGTGGGTTCGATTCCAATTCTTTTAATATTTTCTTTCTTCGTTCTGATTTTGATACCAAGTGCGGCGTTGAATTGTGAATGAATACGAAATAACATAGTATTTTTCGAGAAACATATGTATATTATATTTAAATAAATATAACTAAATAAAATAAATACTAAATGATTCTAGAGCCTCAACGGGGACTTATTAGTTTTTGTAGCCTTATGTTATCGCGCATATAACGGGATAGTTAGAGGGAACCTTAAGTTAAGACACTCCGTACCCCACTTTCTCAATTTCAAACCGACATATTACGTTTGAGTGGTAGAACACAACGCCTCGCTTTATCTCGTTACAAGAGCGAAAAAATAAAAAGTCGTATCTCAAGTTAGAAATCGATCCCACAACCGTTCCGTTTACAGTCAGATGGTGTACCTGACCTGAAAACACGTTACTTTAAACTAAACGAAACAAACACATAAGGTTACTATACTCCACGACTTTTCTTTAAACTTCGCCGACATTGATACGAACAAACCACATTAGCTAACTCAATTTCAAAGTCTTTCTCTACAAAATACAAATAAAAGACCAGAAGTCAAATGTGAGTTTAAAGGAGTATATGTTCTTGTATCTAATTATTTAATAATATGTATGTAATATACAATCCCTCCAGAATACGGCGGAAAATAGGGCGCGGAAGTGTCTTAATGGGAACGGAGTGTCTTAACATGTTCTCAGATTCCCTCTTGCTACACTACTATGTGCACGCTTAACGCTGTGTTAAGCCAAAGAAGTATATGTTATTTGTTTTGTAAATAAAGCAACTGCATAACTTTTTCCAATTTCCGCCAAATTTTCGAGACATCGCGTGTCCAATTGTAAATATAAACGCCGCGCTTTGTTTTATTTTCAGACGAAGGAAATGAAGATATTTCGTTGTTTTGAGTGGGATCTTTAAAAATAGAGTTTTACCACTAATATCGTCTTGAATATAAATAAAAAATACATTATCAACAAAGGTATCAACAATTTAACAGGTAATTCTCAAAGCTTTGACACTGACCCCATATACATATATCAGATCGTATCGGAATAGGTGGAAACGTTGTAGAGGAAATTTCAATGGGGTTGCAAAATATTAGTCGAATTTGGACTGAATTTTATTTCCATATCATTGGTTCAGGCTTACTTTAAATATTTATCAAAAAAAGCTCGCTGTGTATTTATAGTCTAGAATGGTTTAAAAAAAATAACAACTTCACTCTGTATCCCGCACACAGCAAAATAGGCAGAGGGAACCTAGAATTAGACTGGTTTTAATTAGTTTTTTATTTTGTTTTAAATAGCCCATTTTTCGATTAAGGCGTTTTATATATGAATAATGAGGCCAGTCGTGGCGCAGCGGCACGAAGTGTGACTGTAAAACCGACTGGTTGTGGGTTCGATCCCCACTCGAGGAGATCAAATATTTACTTAAATTTATATTTCCATTTCTTCGCTCTGGTGTCGAGGCTAAGCGCGGCGTTGAGTTCTGCCACTCAACACGCAATGCCTCCAGAAATCGGCAGAAAGTGGGGAACGGAGTGTCTTAACACTAGGTTCCCTCTGCCTACCCTGCTGTGTGCGGGATACAGCGTGAAGCTGATTTTTTTTTTTTTTAATATATGAATAATTATTTTATAATATTTAATCTTGAAATCTCGTGATAACCAAAGATTATCTCAATACAGATATTCTATTAACATAACTAGACTATTCAAAGAGAAAATTAAAACTTTAAATCATTCGAAGCGTTTCAACATCTGTCGAGATCTTATTATAATGAACGATCGTTTGCATTCTGTCCGTTCTACAGGGTGATTAAGTTTATATTAATGGCCTATTTACATATATTTAGAGACATTTTTTTTTGTTTTATCGTATTATTTTGGACATTGATACAGGGTGAACCTGTATACCGCATATCGTTGTATAGGCAGTGGAAACCGTATGCTATGTTCAGTTTGTAGACATCGAGTGTTACGTACTGGAACTTAACGCCGCGCTTAATCTTGTAGCTAGTGCGAGAATAGTTAAACTATTTCATTTAATTGAGCGAAAATCGAACGTAAACCCGTCGCATTTACAGTCACATCGCTACGTCTTTGAGCCACTCCTCCATTACTACCAAATACAATAAGTTAGTACAAAAAAAGTACTCTATCCACTCTATAATGTTAAAAGGGAAAAACGCACATGTCACCACCCCCCTCACAATTTAGCTTTGTCATTACACCCCCTGAGGCACCCGTTTCCAATCATATCCTTTATTACACTGAATTGCCGCCAATAAGCCTTTTTTGTGGTCACATGAATCTAATCGACCATATACGCAATATGGTCTTATTAGATACGTCGAATGTAGAGTTCTTTGTAGTGCTTCTGGTAGTAAGTTAATGAAGAGAATATTTAATTGTGTAGTGTGGGCGTCCTTTTTTTAAATTTCATGCTGAATTCCATATATAATAATAACGTAATAAGCGGAGAGAGAGATTGTAGAGTAGCAGTGACAGCATGTAGAGTGGCAGAAACGGCGCGTGGAGTGGTAGAAACTGCCTAAAGAGTGGTATAAACTGGGTTTAGAGGGGCACAGACAGCGAGTCGAGTTCCAAAGACAGCGTGTGAAGTAGTAGAGCTAGGGTGTGGAGAGGGAGAGACAGCATGTAGAGTGGCATAGACAGCGCGTAGAGTGGTAGAAACTGGGTTTAGAGGGGCACAGACAGCGAGTCGAGTTCCAAAGACAGCGTGTGAAATAGTAGAGCTAGGGTGTGGAGAGGGAGAGACAGCATGTAGAGTGGCAGAGACAGCGCCTAGAGTGGTAGAAACTGGGTTTAGAGTGGCACAGACAGCGAGTCGAGTTCCATAGACAGCGTGAGGAGTGGTAGAGACAGCGTGTGGAGAGGTAGAGACAGCGTGTAGAGTGGTAGAAAATGCTTATAGAGTGATAGAAAATGGTGGTAGAGTTGCAGAGACAGCGAGTCGATTTACAGAGAATATTAGAGACAGCGGATGGAAAGACGGAGACAGCGCGTAGGGGGGCAAAGACAAAACTCAATGTCTCACACAGTGTTATACAATTAGATGTTGTACCAATCTCTAGTTGGTTTATCACTTCACACGCAATATCTAACTCCTACTAAATGTAAAAAGAAGAAAGTACAGTCTTATCTTTGGGTTTCTTTTTGGTATGATCGCAAAATTTAAAATCAATAATTATTTTTACGATTTTTTTGGATAATTTACGAGTACAATCAGGAATTCTTCAAAAATGACATATATTTAATGTGTAATGAATTAAACACCAGCGGCACATAGCAGGGTAGGTAAGAAAATTTGGGTTGAACCTATTGTTAAGATAATGAGGAACGGGGTCCTCATTAAGACATTTCCGTTACAAATTTTCTGCCGAATTCTAGAGGCATGTTGAGTTGAGTAGAACTTAACGCCGCATTTTTCTCATCTTTATCACAGCTAAGAAATTAAAATATTAGACGTTTATTCGAACCCACAGCCGTCACGCTAACAGTCACACACTTGTTCCCTTGCACTAAGACCTGAATCCAAGGCCCAATTACTTTAAGTTTCAATTATATGTTACTGGAACACTGTAGACAATGCAATCTAGAGAGCTAGTTTTGTATGTAAATTTAATGTAAACATTCTATACGATCGTATTCAATTTGAATAACGAGAAAACTAATGAAGTTATATAGATGCAGTTTTTTAGATCTTGATCAATATTGTGGCTTACTGCAAACGTGAAGGTTGTGGGTTCGATCCTTACTCAGGCACTGAAATTTTAATAATTTTTCTTTCACGAAACCTTTAAAACAAACTTATATATATTAATATATAAAAATTATAATTTTGTTGAACGCGATAATCTCAGGAACTACAGGCTCCATTTATCAAGGCTATAGATATATTATATCTACGGAAGAGTGTTAATGGGAACGGAGTATTTTAGCACTAGGTTCCCAGATTCCCACTGCCTACTCTTTTATATACGAGATACAGCGTGAAGCTAAAAAAAATACTCTCCAAAACTATTACAAGGCGTACAGTAACAAAGATAAAAAAACATATACTAATAAAATATTCAAATATTAACCGAATAAAATAAAAAGGAAACAAGTGAAACACGTCAAGACGCAGACGCTAGGGATTTCACTAACATTTAATATGTAAAATCCCACGTTTGGATTTGAACCTTGCTACCCTATTATAAGGTTTATAATACATTATCAAATTTATTATAAATAGTAAACAAAAAGTTATATTGCCGAATATCGCGTAGGTAATTGTGTTGAAAGTGGGGGGTGTGAAATATGAATATTAGAAGGAAAACGAGTCAACAATTTCGACAGAATTGCTTGGAAATGGGCAACATGTTTATCAAAGTTATTCTATGTTTGTCTATACTGAAATAAAGAGGAGTGATATGTATAAAGGATATAAACATAATAAATACATTAAAAAGCCAATCTGAAGCCAGTCGTGGCGCAGAGGCACAAGCAGAGGCACAATGTGGCTGTTTACCGACTGATTGTGGGTTCGATCCCCACACGAGGCAATGCAATATTTATATAAATATTTACGTTTATACTTTCATTTCTTCGCTGGCGGGATTCAGCGCCGTGATTTCGGTTTGACACCAGAACAAAATAAATGAAAATATTAATAAATCATCATTAATTTCCACGAGTGGAATTCGAACCCATAACCACATGAACCACGTAGGCCTACTACAAAATGTTAAAAAAAAGAAACATAAAATTATGATACGTTCCTAAACATTCCTAAAACGCGGCATTGAATTCCGCCACTCAACACGCAAGGCCTTCAGAATTCGGCGGAAAATGACTAACAGAGAGTCCTAACACTAGGTTCTATCTGCCTACCCTGCTGTGTGCGGGATACAGCGTGAAGCTAAAAAAACTCATATTAGACGTTTAAGACAGGTGTTAGAACATTAATTACAGGTATCGCATGTACAGGTATGGTAATGCGTTAATAGCGGCGGTCAGGCGATACCGACACGTAACTGGCTGGCTGTTTTATAGATAAGATGGATTTTTTTAATGAAATGTCTGGAAAAATTGTGATTTATTTGGAAAATTTATTTACAAAATTATTCAGTTTGATATTTTTGCTCTGGTAAAATTGGGGACGGCCACTCAACACGCAATGTTTCGAAAGTTAGGTGGTGTGTGGGAAACGGAGTGTTTTAACACTATGTTTTAATACTATGGTTCCCTCTGTCTAGCCTGTTGTATGCGGGATACAGCGTGAAGCTGATTTTGATTTTTAATTTATAATCCCATTATGAAGCCAATCGTGGCGCACGGGCACAAGATGTGACTGCAAAATGTACTGGTTGTAGGTTCGATCCCCACTCGAGGAGATGAAATATTTACTTAAATTTATATTTCCATTTCTTCGCTCTGCTGTCTAGGCAAAACGCGGCGTTGAGATTCGCCACTCAACACACAATGCCACCAGAATTCGGCAGGAGGTGGGAAGCTGATAATAATTATAACTTGAAAAATTTGTGAAAATAAACGTAAAACACTGTCCCGCACTGCGGTTAATTGGTACAATCTAACGTCATTAAAACGGAACAAACTTTGTTTAGACAACTTTAAAATAACTCAACCAGTAACTAAGTCGGTTACAATTGTTAATTATTCAAAATAACCTACAACCGCATGTGATTGTTAACGCGGTTGTGGGTTCGATTCCCATTAGGGTAATAAATTCTTTTTATTCCAAAACAATCTATAAGACGCAAATTGATAGGGTAGAGAGTAAGTGTAGGTATCATATCTATAAAGGGGACGAAAAGTCAAGATAGGAGTGTCTTATCACCAAAATTTTTAAAAAACCATTTTATATTACATACTAGCTTTGACTCACGTCTTTGTAAATTATTAAAAGTTATGTTTATGTTCATATTGAATATGAATGTAATATTAACTTAATAACAGCTTATGAAAAACTATAACTTAACATAATATGAAATAATGATAAAATTTCATATCATGTACTAAAAAAAAAAACAAAAAAAAAAGCGATTTAAAGAAAATCACCACTTCCCAAATTTGTGCAACGCAAAACTCTCGCACCATACATTATACAATATCGATCCCAACCAAATTCGGAAGCAATACGAAACATATTTCGTAAAATTTTCAAACATTCACCCCTTACAACGAAATACGCGTACAGACAGACATACATACATACATACATACTTTGATACTTATATCTATATATAAAGCGATACTCCCCTAGCCGTCTGTCTGTACCAAAATAGTCCGCCCCCGCCAGCGATATTTTACTCGACACTGTGCTAGGATTGCACGCTAATTTATTCTAACATAGCCTTTTCAATCTGCAGATATATATATGGAAAATTGTTATTTTTGATATATGACACCTCTGTGGTGTAGTTGGAGAAAGTTTAATTAAATTTAGTGATATTGAGTTCTAATACCATTTGGGGCTGTCTTGCGAAATGAGAATTTAAGATTTCTCGCAAAATGGATAGGATAACTTAAGATAAATGTAGTTTATGTTTGTGTTTTGCTAAAATTTAATTTGATAGCTCTAACTTATATAAGACTGTTTGAATTAAAAATAGGATATCAATTTTTTTATAATATTTTTTTGGTATACAATAACTTTTTTTTTTAAATTCGGGCTATATTCTGCACATAACGGGGTAGGCAGAGGAAATTCGACCCTAGTGTTAAGACACTCCGTTCCTATTAAAACACTTATTTGTCGCGTCATTCAATAAGCATTGTGTGGTGAGTGGCGGAACTCAATGCAGCACTTTCGTCCCTTTACCAGAGCGAAGAAATAAAAATATTAAACATTTCACTTCCTCGAGTAAGAATCGAACCCACAACCTGTCGTGTTTACAATCGCACACTTCTACCGTCCTCAACGACTGACCTCCATTTATTTTAATCACTTTATACCCCAAATGGAGACCGACAGAGACTACTTCTAGCATTAAAAAATCACATTAGATCAACACCTATCCCTAATTTACTGATCACGTATTCAAATCCACACCAACAGTGAATTGCTTGAATGAAAATTATACTTCCATTTCAACCCCCAGTCCAACCCCAAGCATTTCAAATAATTGCGTCAGATAGCTATAGGTAATTACCGCGATTAATCACTATTTTGACATGGGTATTATACTGGTTTGTCCGTGTCATTTGCTTTGTGAGATTGAAAGTGAGTGTTTTGTAATATACTAAATATGTCAATTAGATAATTTAAATGCCTCCAGAGTTCGGTGGTGATTGGGGAACGGAGTGTCTTAACACTAGGTTCCCTCTATCTACCCTGCTGGGTACGGGATACAGCGTGAAGCTGATTTATTTACATTATTTAAATAGCGTATGAGCAGAAGTTGTGGGTTCAATTTCCACTCGAGGAAATAAAATATATAATACTTTCATTAAAAAATAAATCAAATCGGTCCAATAGTCGCTGAGATTTTCAAATTAATAACCTTTTTCGCTTTGTAATATTAAATTATAGAGTCTAATAGATAAGTGTAGATGACGATCTTTGATTTATTGCATAAAAAAAACATATTGCAAGTCGAAAATATTTAAAAACCCAACGTAACATTGTCTTATATGATAGACAAATCTGATATTTTATACAGTTAATAGTTGTACTTTAATCTATTCCCTCGATTAGTATTTGAACCCACAACCACAGCGAGATCACCACGGTCATCGCTTTTCAACTGTACCTTGACTTGGCTTCAATATGTTAAAAACAAGCGGCTTCACGCTGTATCCCGCATAAATAAAAATAGTCAACTCCTCGCTGTGTCTAGTAAGCAGAGCTAGGAAATTGAAATAGTTTATTTTCTCGAATGAAAATCAAACTAACGACTGCTGTTTCGGCACGACGGAATAGTTTTTTTGTGTCAGCTTCACGCTGTTTCCCGCATACATCAGGGTAGGCAGAGAGCCTACTGTTAAGACCGTCCATTCCCCATTTCATTTACCACCAAATTTTGGAGGTATTACGTATTAAGTCACGGAACTCAACGCCGCGCTTCACGTCGATACCATAGCGAAGAAATGAAAATACAAATTTAAATAAATATTTCATTTACTCGAGTGGGGATCGAATCTACAAACAGCCACGTTTACAGTCACACACTTGAACCACTGCGCCACGACTGGCCTCAGTCATATATTTATTTCACTCATATTATACATAATGTTCAGTACATAAAGGTCAGTCGTGGCGCAGCTGCACGAGGTATGACTGTAAAACCGACTGGTTGTGGGTTCGATCCCCACTCGAGGAGATGAAATATTTACTTAAATTTATATTTCCATTTTTTCGCTCTGGTATCGAGTCTAAGCGAGGCGTTGAGTTCTGCCACTCAACATGCAGTGCCTCCAGAAATCGGTAGAAAGTGGGAAACGGAGTGTCTTAACACTAGGTTCCCTCTGCCTACTCTGCTGTATGCGGGATACAGCGTGAAGCTGATTATACATAATGTAGAGCAAGTAGATTAGCACCGCTAAGCCAGGTTTAGTAAATGACTAATGGTATTAGTTCGCTTCACGTAGCGTTAAGTGATTATAATTTTGTCCAACCATTTCAATGGGTACCTACCTACCTGTATTTTGATACTGTGTTACGTAAAATTTTACGATGTATCTTTTTGGGTAGGCAGAGGGAACCTGAGACTCCTTAATATACTCTGTATTTGGTATAGACCCATCCGCAGTCTAAGATTTGATTATAAACGCCGCGCTGTATGTATGTTACGAGAACCAGGAAATAAAATAAATATTTTTTTTCCCCGAGAGAGCTAAGAAATAAAAGTCCCCCGAGTGGGAATCAAACCCGCAAAAGTCGCGTTTACAGTCAAACACGTTCCTACGCTTTATAGCTTAATTTAAACAAAAAATGTAGCACCCAGACTTAAACTTGTTAAGCTGGGAAATATACAATTTAGCAAAAAATTCTGAACGTTAATTATTTAACTTACTGCAAATGCTGGTATCGTTAGCCGGGGAAAAGTTTATGGTGGAAATTCGATTATAAAAGTTTATTTTTGAAATCGATTCAGTCAAGTATAGTGAGGCCAGTCGTGGTGCAGGAGTGTGACTAAGCGACAGGTTGTGGGTTCGATTTGCACTCGAGGAAATTAAATATTTAATACTTGATTTGCTCCACTCTGTTAATGAAGTAAAGCGCGGCGTTGAGTTCCGCCAATTAACACGTAATGCCTTCAGATTCGGCGCAAAGGGGGTTATGGAAATGTCTTAATGTCTTTAAAATACGTATGAACAGACATCACAAATTCGATCTTTAAAATTAATGGTTTTATTAATTCAAATAAAAAATCTATTACATTCCCATCCCAAAAAATAATAAGAAAAAGCACCACATTTTTTGTCATTATTCTGAATGAAATAACAAAATTATTCTTTAGAATATACACGTAAGCAGTAGATAATAGAGTACCTACTCTTGGGCCAGCGATCTTAAAACTGATGGATGATGATAGATTGGTTCCTATCAAAATTGTGAAATGTTCTTTTAAAAATCTCAATTTTTGTATTAGAATAAAATTTTGTTCTAAAAATCTTTTATTATATTTTTTATCATTAAACTTATTATATAGAATATATTATTTATTTTTAATTATTTTAATTTTTAAGTATAATTACTGAGTTCTGCACCAGGTAATGTCTGTATAATGAATACGTAATGTAAAGAAGGAAAAGATTTATATCATTATTTATATGTTATGGGTAGGCAGAGAGAATCTAAGAACCTAGTTTTGAAACACTTTTCTCTCTCTCTTCCCTGCCTCTTCTCTTCTCCCTCTCCTTTTCTGGAGGCATTGCGTGGTGTCTGGCGGAACTCAACAAAGAAGCTACAATTTATTTAGATATTTTTCAGAAACTAAGGATTGACTGACGCATATGCCGTATCCAAATTGTATTTATCACTCAATTGTGTTCTCATAGAAATGTGATGATAAAGAGACTTATCACTCCCGCTCTTTCTCTTAATAACAACTTTAATAGCAACCAATAACTTAAAGTTATAACTATGTTATTTAATAAGACCAATTGTAAAAATAATCATGTTTCATTATCATGAAACTAGACAGTTATATTTTTAAACATTTTTAAAGTGTTATTCCACACTTAGGAAACAAAAATACTTATTTAGAAAACGTATAAAAATATACGGTTTCCAGGAGGCGCGGGTTCGAGTCCCGCTGCGTTCAAATTTTTATACGTTTTCTAAATAAGTCTTAGACAGTTATATGTTGCTTGGATTACACAATAATATGTGATCATTGAGCTGGTGTGATGATAGATCCAGGACCTGAATATTGAAACTCTCAAATTTTACTACTAAACCACTTGACTTTAGTCTCATAACTTATAGCTCTAGCATCCTTTAGTACTTCTTTCTTCTTAAATTAAATTAATTCACCTTCACGCTGTATCCCGCCACAGCAGGGTAGAGAGAGGGAACCTAGTGTAAGACACTCTGTTCTCCACTTTCTGCCGCGTTCTGGAGGCATTGCGTGTTGAGTTCTGGAACTCAACGCCGCACTTTGCCTCGACCAGAGCGAAGATGATCGAATAAAAAGAAAATGGGATCGAACCCAACCAGTCGATTTTACAGTCACATTTTGTGCCAAGCGCCACGACTGACCTTCTTTTCTTTCTTCTTTTTAACAATATATTTAATTTCTGCCTACATTTTTATATTTTAAATACAAAGTTATGTTTCGAATACGATTAATTTTTTATAAGCTTTAACATACAAAAATATAACGCATATACCTATAATATCATAAAATTTTTCGACCTCGTCATATAAAGATACCACCACTTCGTAGCGCAATAAAATATTTACGCTTCGAGTTCTGGAAATGCCAGCAGAAGCTAACCGGGTTAGGCAAACGGTGGAAGCAAACAGAGTCCGAAAATATTTTTTGAATCTAGCCAAAGTTAGTACAAAAATATATCGTAATATGGAGAAGCTAGTGTTGAAATGAAAATTTAAAAAAAATCTCAGTTTGTCAGTTTATAGCTTTATATGTCCGTTTTCTATTTATTGTCGTCGTGGGTTCAAAATAGATTTTTAAAAAAGTCTTGCTAGATAGGACAGAGGGAACCCAATATTAGGACAGTACGTTTCCCAATTTCTGAAAAAAATGTCGAGACATTGAGTGTTGAGTGCCTAACTCATTTTTTTTCTCACTTTACGCTGTATCCCGTACGTTATGAACGAACTTAGCGATAAGATGCTCCGTTCTCATTAAGGCCGTTCTCTACTTTCTGCTGCATTCTGAAGGCATTGCGTGTTGGGTGGCGTAACTCAACGAGACAAGCGAGGAAATATAAATATTAAATATTTTATTTCTTCAAGTGAAAATCGAACCCACAACCTATCGCGTTTACAGTCCCACAACCTGTCACGTTTACAATGATCTAAGTGTTTTGTCTTCTTACGAGAACAAAGAGATGAATTCACTACAGGAATCGAACCCACAACCACACCACCATCATGCTTACTAACAACAATATATTTTTTACTAATATAATAAATCTTTCTAAAAAATATATAATATTAACACGCAGGTCAAATGCCACTTGATATCTTCAGTAGAATTAGGCAAAAACACTTCAAAAGACCTCTAGAGTGTCGTCGAATAACCAAACTTTATATTTTTTCATTTCAAAAGCACTGTGGACAATTTTATTAAAAGCTTTATGCTTTATTTTTCTTGTTTCTTTTCACTATTTCTATTTTATTTTTTTTTGTTTTTATATACAGGCTTTTTACCGTTTTATATTGCGTGTTGAATTGCGGAACTCAATTACGCGCGTCTGACTAAAACTGAGGTTATGAAAAATTTCCCGAGTGGAAATCAAACCCATAAAACGAAACAACGTTAACTTTCATATATTTTCCAACTGCGCTATAACGGCCTCTTTACTTTTTATTCATTTGTTTGGACTAGCTTTTAAAGGAGGGTAATTCTGACCGTAGGTACAGTGGATCAAATCAAAACGATTGTTGTTATATTCCTATAGCTTATAGCTTCATCCTGTATACCACACATAACAAAGTAGGCAGAGAGAACTCACTGTTAAGACACTCCGTTCTTCGTATTGGGTGTTGCAAGGTGGAAGTAAACGCCGTCGTTACCAGAGCGAGGAAATGAAAATATTAAATATTTAATTTCTTCGTGTGGAAATCGAACACAGCCCTTATTGCTTTTAGCTTATAGTCTTTAGTCTTCTCCAATAAATAAACTATCCAACAGAAAACATTTTTTTCAATTCAAACGTGTCGTTCCTGAGATAAGTACCAAGTTCAACCTAACATTAGGTGTAAAACTGTTCCAATTTTTACTTTTCTCGTTTCATGTAGGATTAAATTGTAAGTTTGTTTGTTACGCTTTTACGACAAAATAACTCAACCGATTGTCATGAAACTTTGTTCACATATGCTTAGAAATATTAAAAAGGATATAGGATAAGTTCTATTAAAATAAATATTAAACAAATACATTTTTTGGCTGTAATATAAAAATAAGTTTAAGCTAGCGGAGCCGCGCTTAAATCTTTGGTATAAAACTCAATATTGGATGAATAATTGAGACTTCGGTTTTATTAAAGGACATTTTCTTTAAAAAGACCTATTCTTTGTCTTAATAATTTTGTTATACTAAAATTTAATTTAGGTGACGTTTTTTATTATGACATTTTTTTCCGGAAAGAAGCCAGGGCCTTCAAATCATATAAAAAGAAGACGTCGATGATTATAAGTTCGATTTCCATTTGAGGAAAATATATGGGTTTTACTAATTGAGTTTGATATAATACGGTATTGAGTTCCATTGTACAATACATGTTATATCATAAGTAGGTGACAAGTCAAAATACTGAATTATATATATCTGGATGCTGTCGTGGTGTAATGGGACTCTCACACTCGGGGAAATGGTTATTTTTAAATTATTTTCTTTTTACTTGTTCTGGAGGACAAAACACAGCACTGATTCCCGCCCAACACGCAATGTCTCACATTCGGCTCCTTCTTCCTTCCCTGCACAAAACTAAAGGCTAAAAATGTGAAGGATTTTTTTTATATTATCTCTAAATAAAATTGTGGCAAAACAGTAAGAACCAAATGTTAACCTAAATATTTAAAAATATGAGTAAAGTGAACTTTTCAAGCGAGTTACGGAACCCTAATCCCACGAATATGCTGACGGATCAAACTGATGGAAGATTCCCAGGCGACCGCTCCGCGATTTCCCCGTATTAGCCTTTCAATGCCCCATTGTTTTAATTTTCTTAGTTTATTAATTGTAATTCATTTTTCGACACTCTTTATTCCCACTTCGATTAAAGCAGTCCTTAGCTTTAAGATATTATTGTAATAATCTAAAATTAATAAATAATTAATAATTATTCGGTTTTTTTTCAATCTCTTGACTGCCGCAAACGTAATTGGCGCAGTCGGTAGGATTTTCGCGGGCCGGTTCGCGATCGGTTTAAATTAATTACTCGATAATTATCATCGCGTCGCGTGCCGCCCGGGTGGCTATCGAGCACCATTCGAGAATCCAGAATCTACGGACCTGTGGCAGCCGGGAGTGGAATCCAGCAATCGATTCAACTGAGAAGAGACCAGATAATGCAGTTTATGTGAGTACATAAGAATTGTTCTCGTGTTGCTCCTTCCTAGACCTAAGCCTATTCATAAGCTACCAAAATTTTCCATCCTAAAACATCTAGGACCCGAGAGCCTCTATCTAGGCAGGCCCGTCGGTTAGGTATAGATAGAATAAGAAATATTAATTTGGAAGAAATAAAAAATTTAAATTTAGATTGTAGTCATTCTAATTTAATTAATTTAGTTAACATGTCTCACGATCCGGACACCATATTTAAGGCCCTCCGCCTTGTCCCCGAGTTCGACGGAAACCCAAATATCTTAACTCGATTTATACAAATTTGTGACCATTTAGCGATACAATATCTCAGTGAATTACCTGGTAGTGAGTTTTCTAATGTATGCCTCTTAAATGGAATTTTAAACAAAATAACAGGCACAGCAGCAAGCAAAATAAATTCAAATGGAATACCCGATAGTTGGCTAGGTATTAAAACACTTTTAATTAATAACTTTTCCGACCAAAGGGATGAAACCGCTTACACAATGTCTAAAAAAAGGTAGAAAGATTATTTTAAATGACGAATACATATCTAGCTTTGAAAAATGTAAAACAGTCTTAACAAATGACCCAATACTTCAGTACCCCGACTTTAATAAAGATTTTAACCTCACAACCGATGCATCCAATGTGGCCATAGGCGCTATTCTATCACAAGGCCCCATAGGAGCCGATAAACCAATTTGTTATGCCTCTAGGACTCTCAACGATAGTGAACAAAATTATAGTACAATAGAAAAAGAATTATTGGCTATAGTCTGGGCTACGAAATATTTTAGACCTTACTTATTCGGTAGAAAATTTAAAATAATTACGGATCATAAACCACTGCAATGGATGGTAAACTTAAAGGAACCAAATTCACGTCTAACGAGATGGCGTTTACGCTTAAGCGAATTTGACTATACAGTAATATATAAAAAAGGTAAAAATAATACTAACGCGGACGCCCTCTCTAGAATAGAAATCCATGCTAAAGAAACCAAATCATTAATAGAGGAAATCGATGAATTAAATTCGTTGTTAGGCAATCCATCCGATACCTTACGCAGGATGTCAAATTCATCTACGATATCGGTCCCCGAAAAATCAAACTCTTCAACAATTACGGCCTCTCATCAATCTAATTCCTCTACGTTAACAGCACACAGTAGTCACGAAAACCCAATTTTAGAAATACCGATTACAGATGAACCTCTTAATAAATTTCATAGACAAGTAATTTTTACGATAGTTGACGGTATAAAAAGAAAACCTGCAGTAACAAAGCCTTTCGAGAAACACACTCGAATTAACATCCAGTTAAGTAAAACTAATTTAGAAGAAGATTTAATTAACGCCGTAAAAGAATACATTTGTTCTAAAATTAAGACAGCTATATTAGTTAATCCTATCTTAGATATGTATACCATAATTCCAATTTTACAAAGTAAATTTAAATCATCTTCAATGAATTTAGTCTTAGCAAAAACGGAAATAGAGAACGTTAAAGAATATCCTAGACAGCAGGAAATTATTCGTCATTACCACGAGGGTAAGACAAATCATCGGGGAATCAATGAAACCTATTTATCACTATCACGAATTTACTTTTGGCCAAAAATGAAGGATCAAATAACTAAATTTATCACAGAATGTACTATATGCGGACAAGCCAAGTACGATCGAAACCCAGTCCGACCTCAATTTAATATTGTACCTCCAGCGACGAAACCGTTTGAAATTATTCACATAGACTTACTGACAATACAGAACATAAAATATATGACTTTCATAGACGTCTTTACCAAATACGGACAAGCTTATTACTTGCGTGACGGAACAGCTGTTAGTGTACTACAAGCCCTTTTACAATATTGCACCCACCATGGCGTCCCTATGACCATTATAACCGACAACGGAACAGAATTTGCCAATCAATTATTTAACGAATTTACGAGACTTCACAAAATCAACCACCATAGAACCTTAGCCCATTCTCCTAATGGCAACGGAAACATTGAAAAATTTCACTCTACTCTCCTTGAACATCTACGACTTTTAAAATTGCAACATAAGGACGAACCCATTATCAATCTTATGCCCTACGGTTTAATAGCCTACAATAGTTCCATACACAGTTTCACAAGATGTAGACCTTTTGACTTATTAAACGGACATTTTGACCCCCGAGACTTCCTTGACATTGACCTCACTCAACAAATATTACAGCAATACTTACAGACACATAAAGAACGAATGAAAAAAGTATACGACATTGTTAACCAATCATCCCTTAGTGACCGAACGACCCTTATCGAGAATAGAAATAATACACGCGAACCTGAGATAGAATATGCACCCGATCAACAGATTTTTGTAAGAAACCCATTAGCTGAAAGACAAAAAACAGCCCCAAGATATACACAAGACACTGTCCTTGCCAATTTACCTATACATATTTACACTAAAAAGAAACGTGGCCCTATAGCAAAATCGCGACTAAAACGAATCCCTAAAGCAGCGAATTTGTTACAGGATCCTGGTGTTCACGATGCTACCCCTGGTACATCTTCAGGACATTAAATTTGAGAGTCTTGATGACGGACCTGGGATACTTCCCTACAAACTTGGACCAATGAAAATAGCGACACATTACCACACATTCTTACAATACATAAAACTTGACGACATAGAAGACAAAACACATAGTCTACAGAATCATTTACACAATTATAAGAATCAATTACCTAACGGCATGTATTCAGCATATGAAATTCAGATAAGTTACTTGCTTAACAAATTAGACGAGATATTAAATCAAATTAAATCTTTACAACCCACTAGATCCAAAAGAGGAATCATTGATGGACTCGGAACAGTTATAAAAAGTATTACAGGGAACCTAGATTATACTGATGCTTTAAGGTATAACGAGGCTATAAAATTATTAGAAAGTAACCAGGACAAAATTACAAATGAAATTAATAATCAATTAAGTATAAGCAAAGAATGGATCACTAAATATAATAGCGTTTTGACTCAACTAGTAGAAAATCAAAGTAAAATTAATAGTACCTTAATGTTAATACTTTCTAACAAAATGAATAATGGTTTAACTTTAATTAAATATGCCAAATTTGGTCAATTATTAGTAATATTAAGTGAAAATATAAATGATTTAATGAACGAATTACTAAGAATAGAAAATAGTTTAGCTTTTATACATGCATCAAGCATGCACCATTCCATGATTAGTATAGACATATTAAGTTCAATGATAGACAAGCTTAAGTCTATCTACGGAAAAGATAGTATTTTAGATTTAGAAATAAGAGAGTATTATAATATAATTCAACCAGCTTCTTATTATGCTAATAAGCAAATAGTTTTTATATTCAGATTTCCTATTATTTCTAGAGATAACTTTCTTTTATATAGATTAGCAGTAGTACCTAATAAAAAATCACAGGCTCTCATCCCATCCTCTCCTTTCATTGCAACTAACGAGAATTCATTCTTGTACATAGAGGCCGAATGCCCGAAACATAGCAGCTGGTATCTCTGTCAAACAGAACTCAATCATCAGATTCGTACAAATTCCGATTGTATTCACCAGTTAATTATTAACCAAATTTTAGAAGAATCTTGTCACTTAACTACAGTCAATCTTCTACGAGGATCAATGGAGAAACTGGACGATATGCACTACATTATATCGTTCCCCGAAAATCAAAAGATACAAATATCATGCAATAAGCAGGAATTTACATCATTAAAAGCTACCTTGTAACTATTCCCCTGGGATGCCAAATCATATCCAAAGAATTTACGTTAATCAACGACAACAACGAAGTAAGAGGACAGCCCTTAAAATTGATAAAGATATCCGATGAAATTGCTCACCTTGATACAACTATTAATATCTCATCTATAAATATTCATGGACTCCATAGACTCAAAGATAAAATTATGATACAATCACCGCTACAGATTGAACACGAAAAGGATACTACAGTATATCATACAACCATACCGGTATACGCAATACTATTCAGTGCAGGTGCACTCATCATTTTATTACAATATAAAAAGTATAAGAAAACTACTGTAAAGAATAAAGAAATTTTGGAAAATGGAGATAACCCAAAAAGTAAGGAGAAAGCAAGTTGTCCGGCAACTTTTTCACTCCACATTCTCAAATAGTTGCCTCTCTAGGGGTGGAGGAGTTACGGAACCCTAATCCCACGAATATGCTGACGGATCAAACTGATGGAAGATTCCCAGGCGACCGCTCCGCGATTTCCCCGTATTAGCCTTTCAATGCCCCATTGTTTTAATTTTCTTAGTTTATTAATTGTAATTCATTTTTCGACACTCTTTATTCCCACTTCGATTAAAGCAGTCCTTAGCTTTAAGATATTATTGTAATAATCTAAAATTAATAAATAATTAATAATTATTCGGTTTTTTTTCAATCTCTTGACTGCCGCAAACGTAATTAGCGACGTTAATATTTACTTTTTCCTTGATCCGCCCTAATCCGCGTTAAGCATACTCGTGCTCGTAATTCATCAAAATATTAAAATATATAAGGATTTTTTGTTTCATAATTGAGGGAATCCTTGTAAAATGGATTATTTGGGAATGCTTTGTTTTTACTTCGAAGAAAAAATGTATAGTAGCACAAGCCAGTTTTGTCCGGTTTTAAGGGAAGAAAATATTTTCTCTAACTACCCTCTGAAAAAGAAAATACTTCCGGATGGTTTTTCCATGTAAATAACAAAAAATAGGCTTTTCTACACCAAGTCCAACAACTGCTATAGAATGTACTATAAATTATAGGAGACTAAACTCTAACGGTCTACCTCTTAAAAGTTCCACTATTCAGGTCCTAGCTCCATCAATCTAGCATGATCCATAATATGGTATCCATAATATTGTACTGACATCTAGAGAACAGATATCTACCAATTTCCATGGTGTTTTATACAAATAACACAATTATTTTTTTAGGGTTCAGGGCCCTATAATTTTTAGCGTTCTGTACCTTTGTATAGTTATTTAATAGAAAAAAAAAATTACAAACTTCTGTTTGTAGTTCATTTTATACAAAATGAGTGCATGTCTGTAAGTTAGTCAATTTTTATAAGTTATACTTTTAGTTAACCTAAAACCTTCTAACCCGAAACCTCGATGGGCGACTCCAATTCGCACTTAACCACTTTTTTAGATATTACTACATAGTTACAAATCAACCTAATAATTTAATTAATTTATTTAGAAACATTTTTACATATAATTTGCAAGAAAATTTGCTCACAATACCCCATAGAGCAGTTAAAATCCAATTTACAGAACCGCAGGCCTCCTCCTTTGTTACTCTCGAAGTTTTATTTAAAATAATACACGCTCGATTAATGAGACCGCCCGACCTATTGAATGTTCGTTAATTACAATTAATTTTAACGTTATTTAATTACTAACTACTCACCCATGTGCGGCTTCGTCCGCTTAACCCTATTGGTTGTATTATAGCTAAAGTATATATGTTATGTATGCGTAAATTCGGAGGCCGGTCGTGGGTCGTGGTCGTAAAACCGACTGGTTATGGGTTCGATCCTCACTCGAGGAGATGAAATATTTACTTAAATTTATATTTCCATTACTTCGCTCTGGTGTCGAGGTTAAGCGCGGCGTTGAGTTCTGCCACTCAACACGCAATGCCAGAATTCAGCAAAAAATGGGCAGCGTTGATTTCTTCCAGTCAATACGCCTCCAGAATTCGGTGGCAACTCAACTAGGGAACAGGTACACCAGGTTCCCTCTACCCTGCTGTATGCAGGATACAGCTTGAAGCTGATTTATTTATATTTTGTTTCGGGATTCGATTTCAAAACTACATACCTTATCGTAACAACTATACCTAAAGCACCAAGCAAAATGTAAACAAATGTGTATTCCCTCAAACAACAGTATATTAAAACATAGTATATGATATAAATGAAGAGATTTAATAATGTTCTAGGATCTCTTGCGAATAAACTTTGCTGAGCTGAATTGAGCCTTATTATAAGGTAATAAGGGAGAAAATAGAGAAATATATGTAGCTAAGCTTATTTCTCGTAGAAAATTGTAGGTAACAAACAATGTACGTGAACTAAAATTGTGTTTTACAAGTGAAATTCGAAAGAAGTTTTATATATTTAAAAGATTTTCGTGTGTTCTGTAGTGGTTATGGGTTCGATTTTGCGTAATTTTTTTAAAAATAAAATAAAATCGGCTTTACGCTGTATCTCGCACACAGCAGGGTAGGCAGGTGGAACCTAGTGTTAAGATACTCCGTTCCCCACTTTCTGCCGAATTCTGTACGCATTGCGTGTTGAGTGGCAGAATTCAACGCCGCGCTTTGCCTCGACATAAGAGCGAAGAAAATGGAAATATAAATATAAGTAAATATTGCATCTCCTCGAGTGGGGTTCGAACTCACAACCAGTCGGTTTTACAGTCACACTTTGTGCGCCTGCGCCACGACTGGCCTCATAGTTTTTTAAATGCTTAAATAATGTAATATTTGGGTTTATTGTTTTTAAAAAGAAGTATTGAGTGTTAAAAGTATTTAGTATTAAAGTATTAAGTACAATACTAAAATCAATTTTGATAAAATATGTAAAATATATGAGGAAACAAAAAATATTTTTATAAATCTATTTAATATTAATAAAAAAAATTGTCACATATATTAATTAATACGTTTTTAAATAAAATTTGAATCGACAACCATCACTTTCACTTTCACTTTAACAATTAGGTACATATAAAATAAAAATAAAAAACATTTTTTCTACTAAAAAGACAAAACATATAATATTTCTATAGAAAAAAACAAAAATTTACAGATATTTATACCTCAAATTAAAATATCCATAAAAAAAATCCACCCGTCGTATAATTTTTCACGCTAAACAAGAATCTGTAAAAGATGACTTCATTTCCTGAATTTTTATAGTCTCCCAAAAAAAAATTCGTATTTCCCTTTGTAATAAAGAATTGTGTACCTTCGGTGCGGAACTGTAGCCTTAATTTCGGTGCGAAGTTAATTCTAAAGATAAATCTTGGGATAAATATATAAAAGTACTTACAGTTTTGAGGAAAATTCGTGTACATACCTGAAAAGAAAATATATTTAATTATTATTTAGTCTTGTGAAATCTTACATTTAAATGTATATCATGTTCTTTCTTGAAAGAAACAAATTTTCGAGACTTTGTTAGACTTAACGCCGCACTTTGTCTTGTTATCAAAGAGAAAAATTAAAATGTTCATTCTCCAAATGGGAATATCATATCCAGAACTGTCCTGAATCCTGAATAATAGTTTCTAAGTTCCTTTTCTAATTTTATGAAAAAAAATCTTAGATTTTCAATATCGTTGCTCTACATCTTTCAAAACCATATAGTAAATTCTGTTATTTATACATTATTAATATAAAATTATAAATAAAAGAAATCAAAAATACTGCATACGATAAAAGAATAAAATAAAAACTTAAATAAAGCCCCCGTCGCGTATTTTGCAACGAAAATTAGAATATACCAGCTTAAGCTAACAAATACAGGGTGTGATGCAAATCTCATCACAACATACTGGTAATTTGTAAGTCATCATAAACATTGCTTTAATGAATGCGCATTTATTAACAGCCTATATATACGCTTTGAAGAATTTGTTTCGTTAAATTTAAACTATTTTTTTTACAGCAGGTTTGGCAGAGGGAACCTAATGTCAAACACTCTGTTCCCTATTTTCCGCTCAATTTTTTGAGACATTGCGTATTGAGTGGCGGAACTCAACGCCGCGGTTTCTCCTCCCTCTATTATTCTATAATTCATTCCAATTTGGTCCATAATCATAAATACAAATAATATTTTGATCGCCTTAAGTAATTTTCCTCGAAATAAAAGAAGCCATGTTAAACATTTTTCCTTTAACTTTCTCAATATTACAGAAGCTGTACTAGTGTGAAATATTCTGAAAGATTTTGATATAACGTCTTGGAGGAAGTTCGATCAATTTCGATATTGGTGTTCGCTTTTCAAGGGATTTAAGGCACAATTTGTTATCAGATAAGAATTTGAATTTGACATTTTTTTATCTCTTTTGTTTTTAGTTTCCTGCTGTATGAACACCAGACTGAAGTACCTATAGAAAATATTCTCGAGTGGAATCGAACCCATACTTCTCGTGTTTACAGTCACACGCTGCCTCTGCACCACGATTGACCTTTTTTATCGGCATTTCTTAAATAGTTAAAACGATTTGCGAAGCAATGTTCATATTTTTTTCTGTGTATATGTGACTGTAAAATCGACTGGTTGTGGGTTCGATCCCCACTCGAGAAAGTGATTTTTTTTTTAATTTACATTTTCATTTCTTCGCTCTGGTGTCGAGGCAAAGCGCAGCGTTGAGTTCTGCCACTCAACACGCAATGCCCTCAGAACTCAGCGGAAAGTGGGGAACGGAGTGTCTTAAAATAGGTTCCCTCTGCCTACCCTGCTGGGTCGGGGATATAGCGTGAAGCTGACTTTTTTTAAAATTTTTGTTCCCCGGTTTTGTAAACAATGTGCGTCGTTGAGTTTCGCCACTGAATATGGAATGTCTTGATTTCGGGAGCAAATTAGACGATATATGCTATATACGGAATACAAAGAATAGCTACAAAGAAAGAAATACAAAAGTAAATTTATGATTTTTCAAACTTTAGTATTAAAACTTTTCACCTCATTGCTAAAAGTTTAAACTTGCCGCTTGAAAATTGAAAGAAGTGAATATTTAAAATATAAGTAAATGAAGTTCTTTTCTTTCTTCTTTTACTATTATTTCAAGAAATTTGACGAGAATATGTAATATTGACGTGAGATCAACATGTCGTTAAATATAACATAATATTTCTTACGTACGCTTACTCTGCGGGATTTGAGTCAACGAGCAACAAATCAAAAAGCTTTTACAGCATATAAGAATTACGAAGTAGCCCGATAAAAACGTATGGCTTAGTTCGTCAGAGCGCTTGGTCGGTTTCCAAGAGGCGCGGGTTCAAATCCCGCTTCGTTAAAATTTTTAAAAGTATTTTTCTTCCCTACGTGTGGAATAACACTTAAAAAGTGTATTATTATTTATTTCTCATGTTATTTCCACATAGCGAAAATTGTAAGATGCAATTGACGCGAAATATCTTAACACTTCCTCTGCCTACGCTGCTATATACGAGATACAGCGAAAAAATAATGGACCCTCGTGGCACAAGGGTGTGACTATAGCGCGACGGTTATGGGTTCGATCTCCACTCGGGGGAACGAATAACTATATATTAATATTTTCAATTCGCTTTGGCACCAAGCGTTATTGAGTTCCGCCACTCAACACGTAATGCCGCGAAGAATTCAACAGATTGTGGGGAACGGAATGTCTTAACACTAGGTTCCCTTTGCCTACCCTGCTGTTTACAAGATACAGCGTGGAGCTAATTTATATCTCGTATAATTTGGCTGTATAAGAACCTTCTATGACGCGACGTTTCGAACGTTCTATATATAGTATAATAGATATAGTCTGTTTTCACGAGTAAGCAGCAACCGGAAGTCAAACCGGAAATACACACCGGATACAAATATATAAATTTAATTTACTAATAAAAAAAGGAAAAACAGAGTAATTTATTATTAAATTCTTTCTCTTAATACAATAAAACATTTAAAAAAATTGTAAAACTCATACAAAACATTAAAAAAAATATACATCCTTATTAATAGCATTAAAAAATACTAATAACTTATAAATGTTATGTCAATTTAAATATCTTTTACAGTTAATAAACTAAGTATCTCAACTATAAAAGATACTTAAGTAGATTTTTCAATAGAAATTTCGTCGCGTGTACACCCTTATAGCCCACGCATGAATGGGATCGATAGAGCCGAGGTCAATGAACCCACAGCTGATACCTGACGGAGTAAACAAATTAATAACTTATTATAATAAAATTATAGGTTTGGGTTCGATTTTAGTTTAAGTGTCAAAATTTTATTTATATTTGAACGTGTTTTGGATTAGTTTAGTTAAGGTGAAGTTAAGTAAACATTTTATTTGATATTTTCTAAATGTTTGTTCGAGTTATTGTGAGAAATATTTTTCTCTACAATTAAACACGATGGAGACTATTCAAAATAAAAATATTTTTTTATTCGAACCAATAGCCGGTATCTGGGACATTAGCGCGTTCCACTAAACTCTTCATTTCGTTATTGCGTGTTGCGTGGCGGAACTCAACACCGCTCTTTGCCAGAGCGGTGAAATTAAAATTTTAAATATTTTATTTTCTCGAATGGGAATCGAACCCGCAATCATCACGTTCATAGTCACTCGCTTGTTCCCCTCAAATATTTTACTTACTTATGTTTATCTATATGCTTGATATTTGCTACAAAAAATACAGAGAATTAAGACACTAGGAAAAGGTATACTTTTTTAAGATAATTTTCTCCTCTTTTCTCTATAAGGTTTATTGTATAAAACTAGTATATAATAAATCAATACCTAGTTCGCGACGTTTCCAGAATAAGAAACTAGGGATTCTCACATTGAGAGACAGTTTTGTTACTTTATAACATTATGTGGAGCGTCCGTTTAGAAACGCTATATATGGAGATTTATCTTTTGTATTTAGAAGAAAATAAACAAATCAGCTTCACGCTGTATCCCGCCCACAGCAGAGGGAACCTAGTGTTAAGACACTCAGTTCCCCACTTTCTGCAGAATTCTGGAGGCATTGCGTGTTGAGTGGCAGAACTTAACGCCACGCTTAACCTCGACACCAGAGCGAAGAAATGGAAATATAAATTTAAGTAAATATTTCATCTCCTCGAGTGGGGATCGAACCCACAACCAGTCGCACACACTTCGTGCCGCTGCGCCACGACTGGCCTCAAAAAATATTAAATAAATCATTTCTCCAAACGGGAATCGAACCCCCGAACAGCCGTCGCGTTTACCACAGCCAAACACCAAAAATTAGAATAATTAAATTAAGAAACAACAAGATTCTCTAAAATTACAGACATTACAGCACTAGGAAATCGGCCATTCGTTTGTATTATTCGGAACATAATCGAGAAATGTAAATTAAGATAATCACAGCGTCTCCGCTAACGTCGAACCCTTACAATTTGATTGTGAAATTAATAAATTTAATTTGGAATTCAAGTCAAAATTTTGGAAGTAAAGATGGGGTTTGTTTGGAAAAGATTTATAATTCTTGGTATTTTCTTGATGAAAATTTCTGAAATTAGTATTAGCGTGGCTATAAATTAAATACTGAGTTAATTAGTATCTGGGGCATTTGAAAGTATATATGGAAAAATTAAATTAAATCAGCTTCACGCTGTATCCCGCACACAGCAGGGTAGGCACAGGGAACCTAGTGTTAAGACACTCCATTCCCAAAAATTCCCTACAGAGATGCTACATAAATACGTTGTAACAAGTGTATAAGAATTTCGACGTAACATCATGAGAACGTGTGGCGTAGTGGTCAGAGCGCCTGGTCGGTATCCAGGAGGCGCGGGTTCGAGTCCCGCGACGTTCAAATTTTTTTTACGTTTTCTAAATAAGTATTTTTCTTTCCTAAGTGTGGATTAACACTTTAAAAATGTTAAAAATATTATGACGTAATTGGGATATGTTTAGTTTTTCGTAATGATTGTAATTTCAAATTTCATAGGTTTATATATTATTTTTGATTTATTTCTATGTTACTTATGAAAACACAAGTATTAAATGATATATTGACTAATAATTAAGAAGCAAAGAAATGGTGGCAAAAGTACAACCGAGACTTCATAATCTACAGAAAGAGATCAATGAAGTGAGAATCGCTTTGAATCCTCACAAAGGTCTGACCTGAAAAGACAGTAATTAATCCTGACATTTATTAATATGTTAAAATATTTTATGACAATAGGATATTCTATTTTATAGTCATTGTCGAATAAGATTAATGAGCTAGCACAGAATCTTTTATTAAAGAAAATTCTTTGATATTTTGGGGTCAATAGAAAATATTTACGTTAGAAAAATTACCTGATTCAGGACTATGGCCCATAGAATGGAGGTCCTGTTGAGATCTTCTGCGCTGGCGGTACTCAACCCTGTAGTCCGGCCACCTGCCGTACTGAGCAGGGGCATTCAAGTATTCTTGAGATGAAAATCTTGAGGCACGTGGAGGAGAAAAACCTACTTGGCCATAATAATCTTGACGGAACACGACATCTGGATGGTTCATACCACCAGGGACAATTTGACTGCCATAATGACTTCTGTGACCCAAATATTCTGGCTTCATAGGCACAGGGCCATCTGTTAATTCGTGGCCATGTATGGACGTCGATCTTTGAGGACCGTAATCTCGTAAGCGATTAGAAAACTCCATTCCCATACGGTGTGGTGAATAATCCAAACCACGTGGGCCCATTTCAAAGTGGCCATGAGGTCGACTGCTTCTATAGAAATGGGGTGAAAATGGATTTTTACTTTCTTGACTTTGTCGAGGAGGTTCAGCTTTTACTTTATCTTCAATTTTAGCTTTTTCACTCGACTTATCGACCTCATTCTGATTCAGCTCTTTCTTGGGATCTTGAGAATTTCTTTTAGTCGAGTCGGTGGCGTCTTGTGACGCTCTTCGGTTGAATTCCTGAATTTTCTCAGGCACAAAACCCTGCTGCGGCATTTGAGACATTATTTCTACGTAAATCACATCAAAATGTCTATAAACACTATCTCAAAATTGACTACACCAAAAGCACGTATATCAAAAGTGTCTTATATACGAGACACATTTATAATGTGCATATTATATAGTTATAGGGAAATAATCACAACCGTATACATATGGGCTAAAAATGTTAGAGTACGATTTAACCTTATGTTTTTCCAAATTAGTAATATCCTCAATTTTTTCTCCTGCCTTAATATTTTATATTAATACGCGAATAACGCAGTATACGAGCATTTTACGACGGATTTCGATATTTTAGTAGAATCGCCATTAATATTTATACTATAAGCTGCTAGATTAAATTATCCACGATTAACAGATATTGTAAAATAATAATTTATTAGATTAAGTTATTAATTTATAGGTTTTGTTTAACCATCAAATCCTTTCTAAATTTATGATATGAAATAAATAAAAAATAAATTAGCCTCACGCTGTATCCCATTTATAGCAGAGTAGGCAGAGGGAACCTAATGTTACGACACTCCGTTCCCAACTTTTTACCGAATTTTTGGAGGCAATGAGTGTTGAGTAGCGGGACTCAACGCCAGGTTTTTGCCTTGATGTGAGAGCGACTACATGAAAATATTAATAAATGTTAATCATTTATATTCTCGAGTCGGGATCGAATCCACAACCCTCGTTATACAGTCCCACCCTTGAGCCCCTGCGCTACGACGACCTCATTCATATGAAAGTTTAAACCTTAAATTAACTTTAATAGTTAAGTGTTAACGAAACGTAATAAATTGTATTTATTAGTTAAAAGTAAATTCTGACATTAACAGTACTGGAGGGAATCCTAAAATCATTATTCTACACAACACGTTGCCTTTGCTTCCAATTCTAATAATTATAAAATTTTATTATCAACCCAATATAGTCTCAATTACTATTATGCGTAAAGTCGAATTTGCAATAACGATAATATAATGTTCATATTTCCCTTATAGTTTCATTGTAATATTTCATATATTACTACCCAATATACACTTAAAAGCATAAAATTTAAGGTTCAATTTTGAGTACAGGTGATTTTTAACAACATTAACCCTAAAACGTCTCCATATTAAAATCAATTCTGTTAACATACAAATAAAGTCCAATTTAGTTTGGCAATTTGCGTGTTAGATTGGGAAACGAGGACTTCCAGTTAGGTTAACGCTAGCATACTAATGTAACACTTATGATTTACGCGATAAAGTTATTTATTGCTTGGAACCTTTTTTTTCAAATACTTAACTTCCCCGGGGCGTCCGCGATAATCTAGTTTATTTATTTGAGAGGAGTCTGGGTATGGGCTATGTATAGAAAATGTATAATGAAGGTATTGTAGTTATTTGAATTTTTTTTTGCTCATTCTACCTTGTATTCTGTTGGAAATATGGCGTTTTTTTTTTATTATATATTTTTTTTTATTTCACGTTGTATCCCGTATATTGCAGGGTACCTAACGGAACCTAGTGTGAAAACACTCTGTTTCCCATTAGAGCACTTCTGTTTCCCAATATATGCCGAATTTAGTCTAGATTAGAGAGTATAAGACGCAGATCTAGAGTTCTCTAAATAGTCTGTAACTAATATGAAAATAGACAATCCACTTGATCATTCGTATCTTAAAGAATAGATACGGCGTCTGATGGTAGAAATGTTATACAACATTATACGATTATTCTATACAACGACAGGTTGTGGGATCGATTCGAGGAAATTATTTTTTTTATTCGCGCTGTGGTAACAAGGCAGTATACGGCGTTGAGTTAAGACAATTCAACACGCAATGTTCTAGAGTTCGGCAGAAATTGGCGAATGGATGATGTTTTAATTTGAACGTCTTGAGTCGAGTGTCTTAACACTAGGTTACACACTTATTATTCGGATTTCCTAGCTTTTAAGCAGAGGGAACCTGGGAATCTATTCTCTACTTTCTACCAAATTCTGGAGGCACTGCCTGCTGAGTGTCAGAACTCAACGCCACAACCAAGGCTTCATTCTCAATTTCCTATATTAATTATTTTCATACACTAGTACCTAATTAGGAAATTTTAAATAATTAAAAAGTCAAAAATTACATATTCTACAAGGCGAAACAGAAATGGCTCTAACACTCCCCAGGTAGACATTCACTAAACGATGGAGGGTTTTTGGCGTGAGTCCAGACTGGCCGTTATAGTATTATATCACGACCTACGGGGTATGGGCTATATGACCCAGAACAGAAACGGATAATAGCATATGCTAGTGGAAATAAATTTGGAAATTTTTAAAGGATTTTTTTTAAATAAGAATGTATGTGATCGCGCTGTAGACCTAGGTTTGATTCCATGTTGAAGTAATAAATTTGTATTTAGTTGATCAGGTGAAATAAAGCAGTTCAGTATTGGTTGCTTAATCCATAATGTCTAGAAATTGGGTAAAAATAGAAGAACGGAGTGTCTCAACACTAGCTCCGCCACAGCATATTATACCAGTTTCGCCCCGCCATATACTAGATTCCGCCACAAACTGCCTCGATAATTTGGCGGAAAGACGGGAACAGAAACATTTCGTTGAAAAAGATTTCGTCAAAAGAGAGTATCTTAACACTAAGTTCCTAGGTTTCCTCTGCCTATTTTAGTATTGAGTTATTTGTTTATCTATCTATCTTAAATATATAAATATAATCTCAGTTAACTATCACTGTAGAGTATATATTATACAAAAAAAAACACCCGACTCAACTGAAAAAAAAATATTTGTTTACAAAACATAATGTCGCTGTATTTCATGTCATGTCTCAATCAAAATACAGGATGTTCAGATTTCCAGTTGCGTAATGCCTCAACACAGTAATAACCAGTTTACGAGCTATTAAGCCAACAATAGACTGACATTTCAAAGTGGGTTCAAAAATGTGTAAAATATTGTTGTTTTAATTTGAAATTCTTTAATATTGTAAATAAATAATTAAAAAGTAGAGGCTGTCGTGGTGCAGCGGCACAGAGTTAATTGTAAAAGTGACAGTTGCGGGTTCGATTCCCACACGAACGAATTAATTATATTTTCATTTCTTCGCACTGTTAATAAGATAAAGCATAGCATTAACAATAGGTAATATCTCGAAAAGTGCAAAACTGAGTGTAGGGGCACCAGGTTCCCTCTGCTTACCCTGCTATATGTGGAATACAGTGTGAAGATAATGTTAATATCTAAATAAACGAGAATTAAATTTAAAGTAATATTGGTAGAATGGAAGTTAGTTACATTTTACACCTTGATGCTAAATGCTAGTTAATATTATTTAAAAAATTAAAATTAAAAATTAAATTAGCTTCACGCTATATCCCGCACACAGCAGGGTAGGCAGAGGGAACCTAGTGTTAAGACACTCCGTTTCCCACTTTCTGCTGAATTCTGGAGGCATTGCGTGTTGAGTGGCAGAACTCAACGCCGCGCTTAACCTCGACACCAGAGCGAAGAAATGGAAATATAAATTTAAGTAAATATTTCATCTCCTCGAGTGGGGATCGAACCCACAACCAGTCGGTTTTGCAGTCACACCTCGTGCCGCTGCGCCACGACCGGCCTCAATATTATTTAGAGCACAATAATACTCTATTGTGCTCCAAATTAGTAGTTGTAGTAGTGTTTATTCAATCCTAACCTTCTTGTTCTTGAGATAAGACTGTTCAACCAAACAAAATCTTCAAATTTTATAACGATAGTACAAAATATACATATATAAAATTTTCTTAAAACTGAATTACTGACAACCGACATCTCTTAAATTTCAAATTTATCTCAATTATATAAGGAAACATGGCTCATATGTAGGACTGTAAATGCGACTGGTTGTGGATTCGATCTCAACTAGGAATACAAAAAAATATTTAAAATCATTTATTTTTTCATTTCTTCAATCTGGTGTTGGAGCAAGCCGCGGCGTTGAGTTCCGCCACTTAACGCACAATACCTCAAATATTCTGTGGAAAATGGCAAACGGACTATCTTAAAATTAGGTTCCCTCTGCCTAACCTGCTGTGTGAAGCTGATTTTAACATGTTTCCCTAAAAGGATCTACTAAATGCTTATTTACATTGTATAGTACACATACCTAAATATATACATAAGTAACAAGGGTTTATTTAGAATATTGAATATTTTAGGCAACTTTATGTTTTTGGGACTGACAGAATGATGTACCTTTTATTTTGAATGTTAAAAGTATTTTGATGATATTAGATTTTTTTTGTTGTAATAATGTTTCGGTTATATTATTTATATTCTGTTTGTTTTATATTATTCATGTTCCAAAATGTTACTCAGAATTTCATTTACTCTATACATATTTTAGAAAAAATTACCTGTATTCGTATTATATTTTAATGTTTCTTAGAACGAATATTTAATTCTACTCTATTCAACTATAGAAAAGGAACACAGGTTGAAATCTACTTAATTTAAAAACTACATCATTATTCAATATATATTTTATATTATTATATGTACATACCTCATATCAAAAACTATTATGTAATATTTATCAGCTTCACGCTGTGTCCCGCACACAACAGAGTAGGCAGAGGGAACCTAGTGTTAAAACACCCCGTTTCTCTTTTTCCGCCGAGTTCTGGAGGCATTGCGTGTTGAGTGGCAAAATTTAACGCCGCTCTTTGCCTCGACACCAGAGCGATTTATAATATTTTTAATCATAATATAATATTTGTATTTATAAAAAAAAATTGTTTCTCATAATCTTATTTTAAATAGGGAACTTAAATAAGACATTATATATTTAGGGTTGACAAAAAACCAAACGGAGTGATACGTAACACGTACTATGCCTATTCATTTTGTTCAACCCTACCCAGCTATATCCCGCGATACAGCGTGAAACTGATTTTTAATATAGTTTAAGGACCAAAGGCTTACCGATACTTTTATTTACATATCGTTTTCAACAAAGCAACGTAGAATTGGTCTCTATAAAGTTCAGTTACGTTTTGATTCCACGTTTTTTTTGTCACTTTCTACTGTCATTGTAGTTCGTTGCAATCGAAAGAGCGCATCGTTCGATTTTGTGACACTTTTGTATAGAAATGAACAAATTAATCTTATATTTTTTTATATTTTGAGGCCAGTGGTGGCGCAGGGGCACAATGTGTGAATGTAAACGTGACAAGTTGTGGGTTCGATTCCTACTCGAGGAAATGTAAATATTTAATATTAATGAAATATACATTTCATGTTATCATTTCCTCGCACTTGTGCCGAGGCTCGGTGTTGAGTTCCACCATTCAACTGACTAGAATTCAGTGGAATAGCGTGAAGTTAAAAAAAATCTTCCTATGTCAACATATTTAGCATTAAAGTAGACTTAAGGCTAATTAAACTCTTCGCAGATTCCCAGACGTAAATCACAAAAAAGAATATTGAAGCGGAACTCAACGCCGCAGTTTATGGTGACAGTAAATGATTATAAAACCAGAAACATCACTTTTATAGTAAGAATATAGAATATATTTTATAGTAGACTTAAAAAAATGAAATATTAAAATCTTGAAAATATGCTTTTCATTCTATCCAAGGACGGCTTCCACAACAGACGGGTTCGAATCCACGTTCATACTTTTATAAGATCTCATAAAAACTTATTTCTTTTATATATTAAAAAATCTTTTAAAACAAAACTGAAAACAGCTTTAATAGAAACTATACATTTTTAGTCACACACAATTTTTGTTTTAACAAAAGCCGTCACCTTAATTTTCGTATTATTTGCGTAAACCGCTCTGGCTCGGGATGCTGTACGAGATGGGGATCTCAGACGGGTCAGAATTACTGAGGCTTTTACAAGACGCGTCCTCAGATGGTGCTGTACTGTACGCATGGTAGTGTTTTATATTGGTATTAAAACTAAGTCAGCTTCACGCTGTTTCCCGCACACAGCTCCGGGCAGAGAGATGCTAGTGTTAAGACACTCGTTTTCAATTTTCCGCCGAATTCTGGACGCATTGTCGACAACTGCCTCGACACTAAGAAGAACAGAGGGCGAAGAAAGAAAAATGTAAACTTAAATAAATATTTCATTTTCTCGAATGGGCATCGAACCCACAACCAGCCGCATTTACATCCACTTGTGCCATTGCGCCATGACTGGCCTTGCCATTTACCTCTAATATATTATTAGTATAAATTAATATATTATACAGCGTGAAGCTGATAATATTTTGTACCGTATATGGAGGACGAAATAAATGTTATTATTCTGTTTCTCTATTTCTTATCGACGAAGTATAGCTTTAAGTTGTGTGTATTTTTATATTATGTAAGATTTCTTTTTGTTAAAAAATACCAATCTTAATAAACATTTCATCTTCTCGAGCCAGGATCGAACCCACAACCAGTCGATTTTACCGTGACACTTTGTGCCCCTGCGCCACGACTGGCTTTTTATTGTAAGCCTTACATAAGAAGTAAATATAAAAATTGAAAATTTTATGTTAATAAAACTGAATACCTGGTATATATAAAATCATATAATATATATCTTTCAAACGCGATTCGAACTCACATCCACCCTACAAAAACACTTCAACCCCACCACAACGACACTCCCTGTATTAAACAAAATGAATATTCAAATTTAAAAAAAAAGAAATAATTAAAAGTTCTAAATCAATTTGTTTTGCTATCCGTACAAGGCTACAGCGTTTATATTCACATCGCGTCACGGCAGCCCCTTTCAATACTGGCTTCCCCACGTAGTAAATAGAGGAGCCTGTGTTGGATACAGGCTGGGAGATATGCTATGAAACTTTTTTTTATATATGTACAAGAATTATATGTTTGTTGGTTTTTTTGTGTTTCACGCTCTACCTCTTATCTAGCAGAGGGAGAGGGAACCTGGGAACCTAATTAAGCAATTGTTAAAACACTCCGTTCCCATTTTCAATGCTGCACTTTAAAAC
Source organism: Heliconius himera (assembly GCA_021202915.1). Classification (NCBI taxonomy): domain Eukaryota; kingdom Metazoa; phylum Arthropoda; class Insecta; order Lepidoptera; family Nymphalidae; genus Heliconius; species Heliconius himera. The sequence goes on from JAJHJA010000835.1 coordinate 191,569, forward strand.
GAAAATAATGCATTTCCTCGAGTAGGAATCGAAGTCACAACCGTCACGTTTTATAGTCTATCACAGTCTCGAAAAAATAAATAATTATAACAAAATATTGCCAAAATATTATATTTTAGAATCATCAAAGAATTTTATATAAATAAAAACTTTAAATCTCTTGAGTTACTGAGTGACTGACAGACACACAACGTACGACGAAAATGGTGGACTTAGTAAGTAGTTTTTTTTGGAAGTGTAGAGAAAAAATAAGAAAAGATTTTTCGAAATTTCTATGGGAACGAAAAAAAAACGAAATTTTCTATGTTACGAGTTAAGTAAATGACCTTTACGTCACTATTATCATATTTTACCTACTTCATTAAAAGGGGAAAATACTTTTAGAAACACAAAAAAAAAACTCTACTCTACCAAACGTTTTAAAAAGCTGATTTTAAATTTATATTGTAAACACGACAGTATTAGTATTTATATTTAAAGTAACATATCGTATTCATGAGAATATACAGACAACTATAACTTATGGTCCAGACAGAATCTTATTTATATTGAAATTTGTTGGAATGTTACAATCTTTTACATGATCTTTTTAAAAGAGAGAAATATATACTTATTTTAAAATGTCACAACTAAAAAGTGCATTATTATAAGCTCGATGGTTGTGTATTCAATCCAGACTCGGGAAAACGTTTTAAAAAAAATCGTTACTTCATTTTGAATAAAGAAAAAAAACCTTAAGTCAAGTAAGTTATATAAGTTAAGTAAAAACAGATTGTTTTAACTTACAAATTAAATAAAAGAAAGAACCAAGTGAACAGATTTCGTAAAATATTCTACTTTTAGTTAAACATTACTTAGGTGGAGTGTCTTAAATAGGTTTCCTCTACTTAACTTCCTAAGTGAGAAAAAGGTTCCCACCCCCTATCCTTTACTTCAGGCATACCATAGGAACCTAAGTAACTTTTTTAGTAATATTACTTTTAAGTATTAGTAATAAGCACGCGTAGAGCATTTATATTCATCTTGTAACATTCGTTCACTTTACTATGAGTCTGTCTTGTCGCTGTTGTTAATAAATAATGTTTTTGTTTTTACATTCTATATAGTACATGTTTTTAATGTATTTTCTTTATTGAAATATTTTTAATGTATATGAATGAAGAATAATGCAACAATATCGTTTCGTATTTTTTTTAGTTCTACCTTATAACACGCGTATGGCAGGGTAGGCGGTGGGATTTAGTGTCAAGACACTCCTTATTCTTATAGCTTCACGCTGTATCCCGCACACAGCAGGGTAGGCAGAGGGAACCTAGTGTTAAGACACTCCGTTCCCCACTTTCTGCCGAATTCTGGGGGCATTGCGTGTTGAGTGGCAGAACTCAACGCCGCGCTTAACCTCGACACCAGAGCGAAGAAATGGAAATATAAATTTATTAGAAATATATTGCGTGGAAACGTGATAATTTCCATTTCACTCAACAGAGGCGCTCTACGGATACGCCGTTGAAACCGTAATTAACCATATATAAAAAAAAACGATTAGATAACTTTATCACTAAAAGAAGATAAAAACCACATCGTATTATTCTTCATAGAATACATACATACTGAAAACTGGTACTGACATTACTGACCTCGTTAGCATCAATTGGCATTCAAAAGTGCTTGCAAAGACCTAATTACCGTTTCTGAACAAGAATATTGTACTGTATAACACGATTGAGGAATAAGTTTTTCTTTTTTTTTTTTACAGTTTCACGCTGTATCCTGCATATATGTTAGGACACTCCGTTCCTATCTTTCCGTAAATTCCGAATTTTTGTCGTAACTCTACGCCTCGTTTTGCTTTGTTCGCAGAGCGTAATGAAAATAATATTTTTCCCCCGAGTGGAAATTGAATCCACCACAGTATATCTCCTCTATTAAACATGATGTATAGCTTCTTACATAACTGACACTACTGACATATATATATTTTATTAGAGAATATTAGAAATAAAACTGTCCGATCATTTTCTCATACTATATAGCGCGATTCGAATTCCATTCAACTATCGCGTTCGACACGCCCTAGATACGTCACAATAGAGTTGTACTATAAAGAAGAGTGTTAACTAATGTTATCACTGACGCCAGGCATAGAGGCCAGTCGTGGCGCAGGGGCATAAAGTACAAAGTAAACGCGACTGGTTGTGGGTTCGATTCCCACTTGAGGAAATGAAATATTTATATAAAATTTACATTTCCATTTCTTCGCCCTGATATGGAGGAAAAGTGCGGCGTTGGTTTCCACCACTGAACACACAATACCTCCAGAAATCGGCGTAAAGTGGGGAACGGAGTGACTTAACACTAGGTTCCCTCTACCTACCCTGCAGTGTGCAGGATACAGCGTGAAGCTGATTTATATATTTATTTAATCTTGTCATTACGTCGATTCCTTTGATCATGAAATGAATAGTGAGGTAACGCGTGAAATACATAAAACACCAACTGTCATTCAATAGAAGATCGTAAACTTCAATTTACGTAGTTGCTGTAATAAATTATTTTGGATACTTCTATTTTTATAATAAAACATCTGTTTCTCTGTCGGTTTATTTGTTTTTATTATATATTCTGTATTTTGATTGGGAATATTTGTAGGACGATAAAATATAAAGATCGAATTGAAAATAATTTAAATCTGTGTTGAATGTAATATGAGGTCAGTCGTGGCGCAGGAGTGTAAGCGTGACTATAAACGCGATTGGTTGTGGGTTCTATTCAAACTCGAGGTAACTAAATATTAAGAACGTATGGCTTAGTTGGACGCTTGGATGGTTTCCAAAGAGACGCTGCTTCAAATCATGTTCAAATTTTTATATGTTTTCTTAATAAGTGTGGAATAACATTTTAAAAATGATAATAATAACTAAATATTTAGTATTGTGTCTTAACACTAGGTTCCCAGGTGTCTTTTCCTGGTGATATAGCTAAAAAAATATATTAGTACATGAAGCATGTTTTCGATAGCAATTTATTCATAACTAGTTTATCCCGATACTATGAACGCATGGACTACAAAATGGAAAATCCCGGTATTTTCCGTTTCCGTAGGAATTTCGCGAAATCTTCTCTTAATACTCCCTGAGGACTTTACGTGTCAAATTTCTTTATCTTTCAACGCTGCGTAGTTTTATTTAATAACTTGATAACGAAAGATTTTTATATACAAAAACAGTAGAGACTTAAAATTTATTTTTGTATTATAGCCTAAATTAAATATATTAATATGTAAAAATATAATAATAACAAGTATCCTATGTCCTTTCTAATACCACTAAGAATTTGTTTATAAAGTTTCATTATAATCGGTCGTGCAGTTTTAACGTGATAGCGTAACAAACAAACTAACATTCACATTTATAATATTATTATGAGGCTGATTGTAAGCGCGACAATCGTGAGTTCGATTCCAGATTCCCCTTGATAACAAGATATTTCGCGTGTTCTTTTGTTTTGCCTCTCAAAAGGCACGAGGAACCTAGTGTCTTAAAATAATCTAAGAATATGAATCTTAAAAATAATCAAAATTTGAATCCACAACTATTACTGACCATCAAATGTTCTAACTATTTAACAATAGCCCCAATTTCTATTAATTATTACAATTTTCAGTTAAAGTCTACATGCCTCTATACATTTAATTAAGAGAGAGAGAGAGAGTAAGGAGCAAGTTTACAGACGCGGACGTCCGTTAGAGCTACCCACTTCAAGCGCGAATACGATAATTAATGTCAGATTTGTGTTTCAATTAGTATGTCTGCTATGTTTCGTATTGTTTGTATAGTTCGAGATTATTTTTGGCTTCACGCTTTATCCCGCATATAGTAGGGTGGGCAGTGGGAACCTGGGTCTAGTGTCAAGACATTCCGTTTCCCTTAAGACACTACTGTTGCCCACTTTCCACCGAATTCTTGAGGTTGGTTGGAAACGCGACTGGTTGTGGGTTCGAGAAAATTAAATATTTATTTAAACTTATATCTTCATTTCTTTAGCCTGGCGTCAAAGCAATGCACGGCGTTGAGTACCACCTTACCTGAACGGGGTGTCTTGACACAAAGTTCCCTCTGCCTACCCTGCTGTGTGCGGATACAGCGTGAAGCTGATTTTAATTTTAATAATAAATATATACTGTATGCATTAGAATTCGCGATACTAAAATAGAATTTCACAAGTGAATAAAAGGCTTTTCTAATTTCCTCTATAAGTAAATACGGTTTCATAATCAAAGTAATTTTGAAGTGAATCTAAAAGGTAATTTCGCGTGTGTCTTTGAAATGATGAAGCATTTGTATGTATGAAGCTACTTAGGGTAATTTGATATGTATGGTTTCACACACTGCCATTTATTACAAGAAGATTAGTTATCTTAATAAATAAAAAAATATTTTTTGCATTTTAAATATAAATATCAACAAACAAGATCAGAATTCAGAATTCAGAACTCACACCAATAGTACGCCGTTGGGCACTTACTTAATTAACTTGTTATAAAAAATGCTAGTTTAGCCTGCCTGTATCCTACTCTAAGATTCTACAAATTCTATAAGATTCTACAAATGTTACAACTTAAACAATAATCAAAATATAAAATAGATGAAGAGCCCGCGGCGGTCAGACCTATGCTATTTTTTAAAACCTCAAAGTGGATGATGGTTGCTTTGGCAGTTAATAGATAAATAATGAACATAAAATAGTAATTCATATGTATATTTCAATTAAAAAATATTTTCTTGTAAATGATATTTAAAATAAAGTTATCATTATATATTCGAATTCAATTCAAATTCATGCTGTATTACCCATGTAGCAGAGAGAGCCTAGTGTTAAGACACTCCGCTCCCAAAAAATTCGCAAAATTCTAGTAAATATTTAATTCCATTTGAAGTAATTTGTTATATAAATTATTATATTATAGAGAATTATTAAATTATGCGAGTTCAAGATGTATCATTAAGAAAATTTAATTTATATATAATTATTGATATGGTAATTAAGTATGTATAGGCGTCGTACAACCGAAACTATGCGGCGTAGAGTGGTTAAATTAGATATGTAGATTGTTTGGAGTAGTGTAGGAGAGCATTAAGGAACGAGAGAAAATCAAATTTACAACAATTATTTTTCACTCAGCTTTACGCTGTTTACGCCCTTGGCACGGTAGTCAGATGGAACCTGGGAACCTAGTGTTAACACATTTCGTGAGCATTAAGTTACTTTCGTTTACCACTTTCTTTCAAATTCTGGAGGTATTGCATGTTATATGATGGTAGTCAACGCTCCGCTTTACGTCGACACCAGAGCGAAAAAACAAAAATATTATATATTTAATTACCTCGAGTATCCATAACCGCAGTTTGCAGTCATAGTCAATAATATTAATGATATTTCCAAAGTTACCAAACGTAAGTTCTGCAAGCCTCATTTATAAATGATACTGTCGAGTCAGTTTCTGTTTGCAGTAGTATATATTATTTTCTAACTTCTCGTTCTATATCGCATATAGTAGGGAAGATCGAGGGAACCTGGGAACCTAGTGTAAAGACACTACGTTTCCATTAAGACACTTCTGTTTCTCCCTTTCTGCTGAATTCTCGTGAGATTCTGTATTCAGTGGCGGAACCCATTGTCGTTTAGTAAAATGGATCTAGAAATATTACTGTGACCTCTACAACATTTCACTAATCATCTTAAAATGATATAGAATGTTTTTGTAAAGGGAACTTTTTGTTGTGGCTTCGCTCCACGGTGAATTAAAAAAACAGACTTCTATAACCGATTGCAACATACATTCTAAGTATGTGTGGTTAATATCGACACAATTAACGGGATGTAATATAATCAATAGAATTGGGCGAAAATTGGAGAACGGAGTGTCTTAACTTTAGGTTCCCAGGTTCCCTCTGCCTACACTGTTATATATGGAATACAGCTAGAAGCTAAAAAAAAATCAACTCGATTTCCCAATTACTCCAGTATTCTCCACAGTCAAATCTCTAGACTCGTACTTATATTATAGAGATATGTAGAGTCGACTGTACTGCCTGGACCTATTCCAAAACGAGCAATTGGTATTGTATTATCGATATTACTGTAGAATAGATAAGTAATGAGCAGTCTGCATCCGATTGGAAATATATATGCAGTACGTTAGAGGTTGTAGGTTCGATTTGAATAAGGAACTATTTGAACTAAATATTTTCTTGTGACAAGGAAAATGTTATCTATTCACCAGTATACAGAAGTTGCCGAGAACGAAAATAAAATGTGGCGTTGAGTTCCACCACGCAAAAATAGGTGGCCCCTCTGCCTGAACTGCTAAGCGGGAAAAAGCGTAAAGCTCGTTTTTTAGATATAAGATATTTACTAGTATATCAAGGCTTGATGTATATTAGAACCAGAACTTGGCGGAAAGTGGGGAACGGAGTGTCCTAGCACTAGGTTCCCTCGGCCTCTGCGGTTACTGCTGTGTGCGGGATACAGCGTGAAGCTGATTTAATGTGTATTAGTATATGAAAACATAGTCATGAAGTTTCATACAATAAAACCACTTCCATGCCTTTCGTTCCTTCGATAATCTCAGAATTGCACGCGAACAATGCCATGGGTAAGAGCTTATGAGATTTGCTAAGATGTTTACAAACAGCCATACAAACACAATATAATCCTAACAAAATAAATATATTCACGAAGCCATCTGTATTATTCTGGAAGAAGTCCAAATATTCCACATAATAGAGCATTTAGGAAGTCTATAATGAAACTTTATTATTGTTCCTTTTAGTATTGTAGTGACTCATCACTCTGTTTTCTATTTTCCTCTGAATATAGCTAATTGGTGCCCTCCGTATAATTTGTATGAAAATTGATGAGCAATCAACCTTAAATTTTGTAAGATGTTCTCACTAAAGGAGGATATTCGAAGAGATTAATATTATATGATTTTTTTTCATTTTTACGTTGTATCTCGCACATAGCAGGAAAGGCCCCAACTTTCCGTCGAGTTCTGGAGGCCATGCGAGTTGAGTGACGGAACTCAACGCCAAGGTTTGCCTCGACAGCAGAGCGAAGAAATGAAAATATAAATGTAAATAAATATTTGATTTCCTCGACTGGAGATCGAAAACACAACCAGTGGATTTTACGGTCACACTTTGTACCCCTGCGCCACTACTGGCCTGTTTTATAATATATAAATACTCGTACTTAACTACGATATAGAACCTTAAAAGCCCTCTCCCTTCCGTATTTAAAGCTCTTCTCTAAGCAGATCATATTTTACGATACGAATGAATAAATTATAGCTTGTATTCAAAATTAAGGCCAGTCGTGGCGCAAAGGCAATGTAATGTAAACGCTACAGTTTAAAGTACGTTTTGGGTTCTATTACTACTCAAGGAAATAAAATATTTAATATCTTCTTTCCTTCGCTCTGGTGTCTAGGTATATCGCGACGTTGAGTTCCGCCACTCAACACGTGATTACTCCAGAATTTCGTAAAAAGAGCGAAGTGTCTTACCACTTTCGTTCACGTTCCTTGTGCCTACTATGCTACGTGCATGATACAGTGTGAAGTTGAAAAAATGGGCCAACATTAATTACATTACAGCATTTTTTACCTTAATATCTACGCTATTTGCCACACATAGAAGTGTAGTGCGAAGGTACTCTGTTCTGCACTTTGTGCTTAAATTTCCAGACATTAAGTGTTGAAGGGCGGAACCTAACGCCGAAAAAAAGACACCTCCATTTTCTCCACATACGAACATAATTTATCAAATTATAAACATTTTCGTCGCTTTATTTCATCCTATTTGACATCAAAGTTTTTCCATATCAGCCTCGTAGGCTTTTACGAAAAGAAATAAGAACACATTAGGCGGAAAAGTAACAAACTTTCACCCTATAAAGAGATCGTATCGTGTAAAATATATAATTATAGTTATTTGTTGTATGGTTCCGTGACTCTTGCCGTCTCTACTTTGATTTTATCTAGCGCTACATTAATACTGATTACTCGTGAGGACTGAAAGACAGCTTTGGTAAGTTTTCACGCAACTCTACAATTTATATAATATATTAAATGAACATGCTCGATGTTGCCCAAGTGAGGTTAATTTTTGATTTATTATTCACATTAATATGTTAATGTGATTTTTAATTAATGAATTGCATCAAATAATATAATCCTAAAATGCTACAGCTACAGCCTGCCGGTCATCGGGAAGTACAAATTATAAAAGTTGACAATCTTAAGTTTGCGTGTTTATGCAATTACTTGATATGGAATTAATTACAAATATAATATTGTAATGAACTTTTTCTATGAAATACCGTTAAGTTTACACTTTTTAGGTTTTTATCTCTATTTGTATAGTAAGTTCTCACTTCATGCCAAATTTTTTATTATAAGTCTGCAGGAAGTACTCTATATGTTTTGATTACGCGGCGAATTTCATACAAAATGAAGCAAAATCGATGCATAATTGTTCGTATCTTTTGATTGATTGAGAAACTGTTTTTTTGACTGATTTTAACTGATAAATATTTGATATTAATTTCAGCTTGATACCTCCATGCGGTCTCAAGATATATAGTATTGATAGACAAACAGATGGACAGCAAAGTAATCTTAAAAGGGTTCCATTTTGCCATACAAACCATACAAACACTCGCAAAGACAAACGGGTCACTCAAACACTGTACAGATTGATTACCGGAACTCTACTTATATTACCAGGTAGGATCGAAACGGACCTTAAATAAAATCATAATCCCGGGCCAAGGGTTGACCTGATAAACAAAACATTTGACCTCTACAGGTGATAACTTATTTAAACTCGATGCTGGCCTGGGATAATATTTATAATATATTGAGCTCTACATACAGTATGTAAGTGTAAAAGAACTTTATAATTGTAGTTTCTGTATTAAAATTGTATTATTAGGGATGTAGAGGCTGTTGTGATGCATAGGTGCAACTTTTAAACGCGATGGTTGTGGGTTCGATTCTCAAATTTCGAAAGTGGGGGACGGCATCGTCTTAATGAAAATGAAATGTAATTAGGCTAATTTCCCAGGTTCCCTTTTCATTTTGCTCTGTGTGGGATACAGCGTGAAGCTAAGAAAAACCGTTCTAATCTGATTTTAATTGTTTTTTTTTTAATATAGGACTATGTTTTATAATATACAGAAAATAAATTAGTGTTTTAGAATAAGAAATTAAATATTTTTTTAGCAATAAAACTAAGTTTCGTTACATTTACAAAGCAGTATTTAAAAATATGAATTAATACCACTTCAACGACAACATAATTTATAGAGATAAAATGAGAAAACGCTTCAAACATTAGAACTTGACGTAGATTTATTTACACTTTTAAGAAGAGCAAAGACTCATTTGTCACAAGAATCTTCAAAATTTCGCAAAAATATAGATTTATATGAAGTTATATATTACAAAATTTATATTACAATTATATGTTATTATTAATGTTTAATTCTAAATGTATTATTAATCATGTAAAGTTTTTATCTATTTTTTAGTTTTCTTGTAATAAAACAATTATTTTCCAGCTTAACTAGCTTGAATACAGTGTTATATATCGTAACTTATTTTTTGAAAATGAGTCACTTCCCCGAGTGTGGATAAAACCTACAACCATCATGTGAGACGCTATCGACTGCGCCACCTACCCTTATTTACCTTTTATTTTGTTAGTAGAGTATAAGATGTTAGATTTCAGTGGAAAGCCACTAGACTTTTTTTTCAACAATTGCTGTATTATATGACTTTTTTTCAGCTTCGCGCTGTATCCTGCATGTAGCAAAGTAGGAAGAGGAAGCCTAGTATTAAGACACCAGAAGCATCAGCTGATTGTAAAGGCGTCTGGTTGTGGGTTCAATCCCCAATCGAGAAGGTTTTTCTCAAGTGGGAACAAGCCTACAACCGGTTTAATTTCATTTTTTTTACCCCTGCGCCACGACTGGCCTGTCACACTGTAATAATAGTAACAATACAAAGTCAATGTACGGAGTAACACATTGTAATAATTTTAACGTGACTTTTCCGTTCAGATTATAATTAGACTCGATCAGATTTATTTTGTAAGTCTTTAAATGTTCGTAAATATATGTGAATATTATGCATTTATACATATATAGAATACTAGTTTGGATTTTATGTTGTAAAACGTAAAAATCTGCTTTTCGGGAAGTAACTCCTTAGTTCTCCTCTATACTCTCATAAAACCTATAGAATAAATTGCCGATTTTCTTTGCACTATTAGTTATCCCGAAACGAATGATTTTTTTTAATATTGATTTGGTTATTTGAATATGAATGAAAAATTATAAAACTATAAATTGTTTCGAAAGGGACGTAATTCAAAATTTTTAAATTTGTATTCATGTATATGTATGTAATATATTAAATAAAAATTAATAAAAAAAATGAAATTAAACGTTAATTTCAAGTTAAGTTCAGCTTAACAGCGTACAAAATCAGCGTATAGATGCAAAAATACAAAGAATTATATGATTTTAAAATATAAAAATGATAAATATAAATATTCAAATATGTTTAAAAAGTTGTAGTACCACATTAATAATTAAAACAACATAATTTCTTAGTATACTAAATAGAAAAACATTTAGAATCAAAAACAGCATTCAAGATAGACCCATTTCGTAGTAACTGTTCGAATTACACCTAACAAGCTATAAACGATTACCATTATAGGTTAGTGTGACAAGGTTCTAATATTAATACACTGTTGAATTCAACAAGTCAAAATTGACTGATGACAAAACAAAAGCATATAATAATATACGTCGTTATATTATCGAAGATATACAAGTATAGTTTACTATTATCACAGTATTATATGCCTGATTTCCTCAATAATTATCACTTCCGGTAGAGTCGATATACGCGACGTTAATAGACACGTTAAATATAACCTTTTATGCACATTCTCACTTTACTACGAAGGCGTTTTTACTATAACGCCGACAACCCAAAACGCTGTGTAGTACTACAGCGTTAATCCGCGAATCAAAACACAATTAACAACTAATATACGTTAAAACACTAAAAAAAAACTAAATTTTCACATTACTAAGGCAGGATCGAGTGTGGATATTACTAATTTAGTAAAAACACTAATTTTGTATATAAAAAAAACACCGACGCTAGTATAAAACACTAAAATGATATGTCTGGTCGAGGCGAAGCGTCTCGCCGGTAGGGCGGGCGAGCAACGACTGCCCCTCCCGCCCAAATACGTTAACGATCACGCGATAACAACGTCTTGCCTTGAGCAAGTACCTGTGCTTTTTAATATATGAAATAGTTTTTTTTTTTGCTAATTAAATTAAGCCTTGAGAAGTATTAAAATTGAGTGGCTCTACATTTTTTTTTATTTTGATATCATTTTGGTAGAGTGATTCTTATTAATAATGTTATGTTTTGTGGGAATATTAAATCGTTATTAATAATAATTATTTTTTTATAATTTTTTTTTGTGCAGAGTAAAATTCGGAATTATTTATTATAAGTAAAAGTTATGTTTATAGTAAAAGGAGTATCGATTCACTTTACTTTTTTTTCCACAACGTAAACCATAAAAACTATATTTAATAATAATTATTTAATTAATTTAATAATAATATCGCATTGGTATAGCGTCGAGCTGTTAAAGTGATGATTTTGTTCGATTCCCACTTGGGGGAATTAATTATTTTTATTTTCTCACTATGGTAACAAACGCTACGCAACAAGCAATTTTCAAAATTGGACGAAAAGCGAGGTATGGGGTCTTAACACTAGGTTCCCTCTGTCTACTCTAAATAGAGTGTAAAAAATATAAAAAAATATATAAAATTTTATCATATATCTAATATTTATTTTTTTAAATAACATTTTTTCTTGCGTAACTAAATTTTCGTATAACAATAAATAATTCTTCTCTCATTGGACTTCTTGAAGATGTCGATCTCCCTTTGATCTTGACGAACAATAACTCAATTTAGCAAGACATACTGTCTGTCTGTCTGGTTATTGACGCAACTTGGCAAGCTTTGCATCCATTACAGAATGTAAACATCTCGATGATGGATTTGAACCTATTACATAGTTAGCTCTTGTGTAATTTTCTTATATAACATAGAAAAAGGGATAGGCCTCAATATGAATTTAAACTCATTATAAAAAAAATAAGCACAGGGGACTTGAGAACGTAGTGTTAGGACACTTAGTTTCCATTGAAACACTGCTTAATTTCTACTAAAAAAGGGATTCATTTCGTAAAATTAAATAACGTGTACGTGAAAAAGGGTGTTGAAAATTTGTATAAAATTATAATTTACGTACAAATTCTCTTGTGTGCGTTATTAGAGTATAAAAAACACGTGTTTTATAATCTTCCAAATCATCCCTTGCATTGTTTTCTAAAAGGGTAATATACAATATAAATAAAAAGTATTATTATATATGTTTTTTTTTGTTTAATCTTGGTGCATATGTTATTATGTTTTTAATTTAATTTTTTTTCACGTTGTATCCTGCGAATAGTAGGGTGGGCAAAGTAAACTCAGTATTATAACAATTTTCGAGACGTGTTTAATGGTGGAATTTAACACCGCGATTCGTCTATATATTATGAAACATAAACATGCGTTCATAGTAAGTTCAAATTCTAACAAAGAAAACATTACATTAAAAGTGAAGAATATTTGTGTTTTAGTGGAGAAAATCCAATATATACATACATATATCCATCTGTACGTCCTTTCGTTTTATTCACACGTTACAATATGTACCCATATTGAAAAATTAAAATACACATTATTTTAAAACGAACACTTTGTTCTGATGGATTGAAATATGCTTCATCGTAAACGTTGTGCGCTTCATAAAATGTATGAGTTTAAAAAGGTTATTTTATGTATGGCAAAAACATATGAACTAAGTATGAGTGATAAGAGAGGGAGAAGGAGACTTCAGTTGATCTTCGAGAAACCAGTATTAATGATAGGTACTGGGCGAAGGGCGAATGATACGTAAAAATTTGACACTTTGGAGAGTATAAGCACTAAGAGAAGAATTCTTCGAATGTGGTAGTTCCAAGCAACAGGATTATAATGTTTTTTTACTTCACTCTGCATTCAGCAAAAACCTGGGAACCTAATGTTAAGACACCTAGTCCCCGTTCCTATTAAGACACTTTCATTCCCCCACTTCCGCAGTTTTGGAGGCATTGCATGTTAATTGGCAGACCTCAACGCCGCGATTTGCCTCATTCACCAGAGCGACGAAATGAAAATATAAAACATTTTATTTAATAAAGTTAACATTGACTGAGCCCAGTCGTGGCGCAGGGGCACAGAGTGTGACTGTAACATCGACTGATTGTGGGTTCGATCCCCACTCGAGGAGATAAAATATTTACTTACAATTATATTTTCATTACTTTGCTCTTGTGTGGAGGCAAAGTGCGGCGTTGAGTTCCTCCACTCAACACGCAAAGCCTTCAGAACACTAGGTTCCCTATGCCTACCCTGCTATGTGCGGGATACAGCGTGAAGCTGATATGATTTAATTTTAATTAACTTAAAATAATTGAACTATCACAATACATTGCACATATAAATTATTAGAGGATTCGAAGCGATTCGGATTTGCGGTGTCCCAACTGACATGACTGACGTCAGTGGTCAGTGCATTAGCATTCCCGTCTTCTGTTTGTCGAGATAGGACTCTGTTAAATTATTACCGAAATACAGTGAATATTGTTGTGTGTGAAACAAAACAATGAATAGAATTTGTGAATAATAAATATTTTATGAAACTATTCCATTTTTCTTGAGGCCGTTGTAACGCAGTGGCACAAGTGTGTGAGTTCGATTTCCGCTCGGGGAAATGAGTTAGTATTTATTAATATTTTCATTTCTTCGCTATGGCACTAACGCAAAAGGCTGTCGTTGAGTTCCGCCACTCAATACGCAATGCCTCGAAAATTCACCGGAAAATGAGGAACAGAGTGCCTTAACACTATGTCTACTGTGTGGGATACAGTGTGAAAAATGAGAAAAGTGAGAAAAGTAATAATAAGGTATGGACAAATGTATGTACTGTTATAACGTTGAAATAAATAATATATAAATATATAAGTATATTCACATATAAGCTGAATCAGAATTAGAACCTACAGTCATAGCGATACAAATGTGTACTTCCACAGATAATATAAACATATTAAACGTAACAAATTATTCTATTCTCCACATTTCGCCGACAAACCAGCCCCAAGTATTTGCGTGAATTTAATTTAAGCATACAGGTTTATGGGTTTATTTATGGGAACCGACAACTACTATGCCTAAATTATTAGTAGTAAGACATGTGTTAATAACTTAGAAGCGAATCTTATAATTTATATTAGTATTAAAAAAATAAAATCAGCTTCACGCTTTATCCTGCACACAGCAGGGTAGGCAGAGGGAACCTAGTACTAAGACACTCCGTTCCCCAGTTTCTGCCGAATTCTGGAGGCATTGCGTGTTGAGTGGCGTAACTTTCATTTCCTTTTCCACGACCGGTCTCAATTTTAAATTTAAATATTAGTAATAAATAAGCTTGATGACTTATTAATTTAAAAAAAAGTATTACTTTTTTAGTTTCATGGACATCCTGGGTACCTAGTGTTAAGATACTGACGGGCATCGTTTTAAATAAAATGCTTTCGTTCCTGATTTTCCGGCAAACTCTAGATAGACTGCGCGTTGTGTGACACCGGAACGAGTAAACAAAAGTACTAAATATACCGTTTCCTCGAGTGGGAATCGAACCAACGACCTTTTGCATTTACAGTCACACGCTTGAGCACCTGCGTCACGAGTAACCTCAATACCTACTAATTACAAAGGCTCTATAACATAGATTAAATATAATAAAACTTCTAAACAAATTATGGTGATAAATATATATATAAAATATTTTTTTTAAAAAAGAAACTACCCTATAGTTGACAAAAAACATTGTGATTGAAGTAAAGTGGTATAGTACAATGCAGTGTTCAGTAGCGTACGGTCACCATCGCTGTTCATATTGACACGGCCGCGCCTGTAGCGCTTGGGTGGTGATGGGAACATACATTTTTATCGATATTTATTATTTATTTATTTAATACTTTATTATACAAACTAAATAATAAAAATATACAAGGAAAACAATATATTATTATATATTGTTTCATAACTTTGTATTGAATTCATTTTGTTGTATCACTCTTAGTTAGTGTAATATATTCTATATTTTATATTAATATATATTTGTTACTTGAAGAGATAAGTTCCGGCGGTAACGAAAAAGACGATATGTTTCATTTTAAGGTTACTTAAAGAAAATTGCTTTCACAGTTTAAATCTTTTCATTTTATTTAGATAAAGGCTTATTTTTTTTAATCAACAAAATATATATAACATAATAAATTAATACTTACATCACATTTCTGAATTACCAAAATTATAATTATTTTTTTAATAAATTTAAGTATTTTTGTTTAATAATAATTCATTTAGAAAAAAAATAAATATAAACTTATAAAAAAAATAGTAAAACATCGACTCCATCACACCACTAAACACCGCCCCGTCTACACATCTCTTATCTCTACAACCCTCCGTAGCGCTACGCATCTACGAACCCTCTACGCGTTACTTGGAGGGGCTTTCAAAACCATACTGATTCTAAACGTTAAAACGAGAATGCTCCAATTTTACTGCTTGATTATCGATTTTTATTTTGTTTTTATTATTTTGGGTGATATATTTATGTAAGTTGGTTGTAGGTTCGATTCTGATTTAGGTTTATATTAAAAGTAATATAATATAAAGGTTTATATTAAAAGTAATATAATCAATGAGGCCATTCGTGGCGCAAGGACACAAAATATGACTGGATCGATTCCCACTCGAGGATATGAAATATTTATTTACATGTATATTTTCATATCTTCACTCTGGTGTCGAGGCAAAGCGCGGCGTTGAATTCCCCCACTCAACACGCAATGTCTCGAGAACTCAGCGGGAAGTGGGGAATGAAACGTCTTAACACTAGGTTCCCTCTGTCTACCCTGCTGTGTGCGGGATATAGCGTGAAACTGTTTTTTTTTTTTATATTTTGGGTGATACAGATGGGATATATTTATATAAGTTGGTTGTAGATTCGATTCTTACTCAGGGTAATCTAGAACAAAGACATTCAGTTCCCCACTTTCTGCCTAGTTTTTGAGACACATCTTCCGCATAATTTTTGCGTTTTAAGTGGTAGAAGTTACCTACTCTGTCTACCATGAGGGGGGATCAAACCGCAATCAATAAATTCGCAGTCAGATGCTACTCACTGCGCCACGATGGCCTTAACATATGATATTATGCGGTATTTTTAATAAATTAAAATATTTTTAAATACATTCAAAACATGTTTTTCTAAAACATTTCAATACTATCAACTCTAAAAACTTTATATTGGCAATATGAAAAAACGCAAAATCGATGGAAATGGAATAATCGAGTCGACATCGAACAACGTTCACTGTACCGTGTATGGGCGCTCTCCCATTAGCTAGCGTGTAATATTTAACTGAATACATTATTTTTGATAGAAAAAAATTAAACATTTGTATTTGTAAGCAAAATATTGTTTTTTTTTATTTTTTTTTGGTCGTAAGGGCACAAGCGAATGTAATGTGAATATAAACGGGAAGGTTGTGGGTTCAATTTTTACTCGAGTAAATGAATGCTTAATATTTCCATTTTTTTTTCCACTCCGGTGTCCAAACAGAGCGTGGCGTTAAGTTCCACCACTCAACATGTAGTGCCTCTAATGAATGACGCATCTTAATCTCTCTCGCATCTCAATTTTAAGTCATTTTCGTGTTGAATGGCAATATCAAAAAGATATTTTCTACAATTTCATACATTACACATAACTAACTAACATAATTTATAATCCCGAATCGGAACTGAACCCACAACCGTCGCGCTTACAGAAAACTCTGTGCTACTGCGCCACAACGGCCTGGTTTTCTAAATTAGTCTTTTATTTAAAAAAAAACACCATTTGACCTTGAAATATACTGTGTCAATTAAAGAGTACAAAGGTCAGGTCACGTACAAGGTGTCAGGATCTCCAGAGGGCAAATATGAAGATGTGGATGACAGTGGACGAGGCTAAAGTGATATAGAATAATAAAGTTACTTTCTACTTTCTTTGTGGACTTCCTTAAGAATAAAGTGTAAATAAAACAAAAGAAAATGTCAATAGCTCAGTGTGTTGGTAGGCGGATCTCAACGCCGTTTTGTCTTATTACCAGGCAAGCAAGTTTTTAATTAATTATTCATTATTTTCTTTTTTTTTTAATATGCGAGTTGATATTTTTCATCCAAAAGCATATATTTTTAGCTTAACGTTGTATACCAGGACACGCAGAAGGAATTTGAAAACCTAGCGTTAAGACGCTCCATTCCTTCGCAGTAAGCACTTCCGTACTTTGTCTCGTTATCAGAGCAAGGAAATGAAATAAATGAGAATCGAACCCACAATTCAGTCAGTCTGGCCTCAGCTACATATATGGTGTATAAGTATTAAAGTAAGGGTCTATAACGAAGAGGACCAGCAGGTAAATCTTGTGAAACGTCGTAAAGTTTGACCATAAAATGACCATAAACTGTGCCTTATAATGGTTAATGTGAAACAGTTATCCGTTTATTTTTTTTTATTTATAACGTCACATACATACATATATTATGTGTCTCGTGGCACAGCTGAGATGTGCTCCCGGCTAGTTGATTGTTGGTTCGAATCTCTTTTCTACAAGCTTCACGCTGTATCCAGTACGCAGCAGGGTAGGCAGAGGGAACCTTGTGTTAAGACGCCCGGTTCCCCACTTTCTACCAAATTCTGGAGGCATTGCGTGTTAAGTGGCGGAACTCGACGCCGCACTTTACCTCAACACTAGAGCGAAGAAATGAAAATATAAATTTAAATAAATATTTCATTTCTCCGAGTGGGGAACAAACCCATAACCAGAGCTCCTGCGCCACGCCTGCCTACGACTTATTTACCAGTGATTTCTTCTATTTAGGTTTTCTAAATATTTTATCGGGGTAGGCAGAGAGAATGGATTTTTTTCTTCAATACAAGTCTTTATATAACAGGTTAGGCAAAGGGAACATAGAACCTAGGGTTAAGATACTCCCTTCCCCACTCTTTGCCGAATACTTAAGGAATCGCGTGTTGGGTGGTGAAACTCAAAGCCACTTTTTGCCTCGCTACCAGAGTGGAAAATAAAAATATTCAATATCGCATTCCTGTGAGTGGGAATCGAACCGAAGACCGCGGTGTTTAGTCGAATACTTGTACATGTGGCGTATTGTGTGAACCAACACCGATTACTTTATCCCGATAATCAAAATAATTTAATAAACACACATACATACTACATAATTTCATTAATGCCAGCATCGAACCCACGACCATCGCGTTCAATTGTACCATTCCGAATTGAGCCATAACGGAATGGACGTATAATTTAGATATTTACCATCAATTTTATATCTGTTGAACTTATTATTTATTCAATGAGGCCATCTAGCCTAGCTTTTCATAAAATAATCTATATCAGCTAGAGGATTTTAATAGACATCCGGTTATTTTCCTTCGAAATTTCTTTATTTTGCTCACAAATTAGAAAAATATGATGATATAAGAAATATTTTCTTTTTATGTGACTTCGGTTACGATATAATGATATGTTTGAAACATATACATATAAATTGTAAAAAGCATATTATATTTAGTATAATTTTTATATGATTTCTAAAAAAATGTTTTTTTTTTCTTCTAGTAAGTATTCTTATTTTTTAAAGGTAGATATTATAAAATGATCTAATTTTATAATAATTGACATAGAAATATTTAAAAAAAACTTCTTTTTATTTGTGATAAATTTTTAGAAGGAAGCAAAATGCTCTAAAAGATTTTTTTGATTCCGTCAATTGATATAAATTTATTGTATGAAAATAGAAATTTATAGACATATAAATATTATATGTAGCCTTCGTGGCATAGGAGCGCAAGCGTGTGACTATAAACACGACCGTTGTACGTTCGATTCCCAACTATAGGAATATATATTTTTTTCATTACTTCGCTATGGTATGGTTTCTGGCAAAAAGTTAAAGATTCCCTTCTACCTTCCTAGCTTTATATAAGATATAGGTATTTTAATAAATTTTATATAATAATTTCTATCATTATTTACTATATAATGATGTCTCGTATGAAAGGAAGGCCGTTGGAGTATTACGGGAAGGTATCCCGTAATGAGGGAGATAAAATAAGTGGCTTTTATATGATCGTCATTAGATGTTTTATTTATTCGAAGGGAGGGCTTTTAATGTTTATATGAAGGAATTAAGTTGGAGCTCTTGAGCTTTACATATCATATTGTATGTAGTTTAGTTTGTACGTAGATCTCTCAATTTTATTTTTTTACGGTTTTCGACATTTTCTATAGTAGGTAGTAGTGCTCGTATATCTTAATACGTACTATGATATGATTATGGAAAGGAAAAGAAGATATGCTTTTTATACAAGTTATAATTTTACTATGGATGACACGACACGTGCTGCTGTTCGTTTACAATTTTTTGTTTAAAATAAAAAAAGGATTAAATTATAAATTAAATAAATTTTTCTATTAACTTATTTTACTATTAATTTTACTAGGCGGAATGTAGTCACTAACGTATACAAAAATCACGTATAAGAGAAAAAATGTTGAAGATTAAAAAAAATAATGATAGTTTACTACACTTTTTCTTTTTGTATCAAAAAATAGAAAAAAAAAGAATATGGTAGGCAGAGTGAACCTAATGTCAAGACATTAGGTTCCCCAATTTCCTCTCAACGAGGAGCGGATGAACTTTTTCCTATAATAAAGTAATATTACATCGAAGAAACGCAAATAACTCATCCCCCGAGTGGGAATCGAATCTACGCCATATTTACAGTCAGAACTCAATAGAGCACGGAATCCGAAAGTTCCATTATACAACATTTAAATACAATTAAAAAGCAATAACACGCGGAATTTAATTTATAACGGAATAACGGGACCAAAACAACGGGAATTCAGTAACAATTAATTTCTGAATCGTTTAAAAAGATTAATGGACGCTGTGATAATACGAGATACGGAACGGAAGGTGAAAGTTTATTTTATAGGAATATTTGATTCAGTTATTCTATAATTAGAAGTGGGTTATTTTAATTTGATTTTGATAGTTGTGGGTTTGATTCTTACCAGAGATAGCTGGTGAAGGAGTGACTAAATTAATAATTTAAAAAATATCGACTCCAAAAAAAGCTCTATAAAAGTATAGAAAAATTGTTCCTGTATTTATAACTATTGATCTGATTATATAAAACATTACTAAGAAGAACACGAAGAACAAGACTTCCAATTTAAGAAAACCGCACTCAAATCGGTTCATTCGTTCAGGAGCTACGGTGCCACGGACAGAGGCACCATACCGAACAAGTGAAACTAAAATAAATATTATTATTATATATAGAAATAGTATAAAATCGTAATTTTCTTAAAAGACACATGTTGAGATGTGAACGACTACATACCAAATAAAAATCCGGATGCACTTAGAAAACCAAGCATTACTTAATCGAAACCTGTACATAAATTTCGCCTTAACTTCTATCAACATAAAGCTTATAATTGCATATACTTCTGGTCCTTTACTTATAGACTAAAACAGGTACTTAGATCATTTTATAGCTTCAATCGTCCTTAGAACAAGGACTGTAATGGTTACCTTTAGACGTAAGTTAGTTTTAATGTCCCATTCTGTGATAATAAAAAAAAGAAATCATAATAAAACTAAGTGTTTCTTATATATTGTTCTAATAAATTAACAAAATAATGTAAATTTTAACGAAATCGAAAAAATAATAAAATATTGTTTAAAAAAAAGGTGACAATAGATTTTATATTCCAACAAAGTCCTTAATATTCTCTTTTATAAATAAACCAATATTTCTTTTATACTTTGAAAAAAAAATATATAATCTATTATATTAATTCTTACATTTAAACCACTAAGTCACTGTATATATATAAAAATATGCTTAAACTTACCTTTCCCATGTAGCTGTTGCCGATTCTCGGTGCCTTTAAGACTTTCAGCTGTATGTAGCAATTCATCTAATTGAGGTTTCTTTTGCTCGAGCTCTTTCAAAACACCCTGTAGATGTTAAAATTGTTAAGAAATTTCCATTTAAAATAAATGTAAAAACTCTAACAGCTGTATAAGAATTACAATGTTTTGGGGATAAAAATGTATACTTATATTAATATGTAAAAATTATAATTTTTAGTAAACTTTATATGTGAGTATTTAATTTAAAAACAACATTTCTAAATATGCAAAAGTCTAAGCATATCGGAGGAATTCATTATTTTACATTTCCTCGCTTTTGGAAAAAATGTGGCGTTAAGTTCAGTCTCATAACTCAAAATATCTCGAAAATTGGACGGAAATTGGGGAAGAGAGTGTCTTAACACTAACTAGGTTTCCTCTGTCTACTCAAATTATATGCGGTATACAGGGTGAAGCTAAATAGGCTAAATAGATATAAATGCTTGGTCCCGGGTAAAATAATTCAATCGATGGAGCTCTACAAATTAGATGTCCCGGAGACGGTAGCGTTCCGGTTAGCATAACTACGTCATATATTTTTTTTCTATTTAAAAATATCATTAATTATTTCTTTGTGAAATATTTTTGTAGTAATATATATTTATGCTTTTGGAGCGTATGCAATATATTGAAAATAAACGTAACAGACGCATTAGCAGTCTAGTTAGTATCCTTTTAGGTAAGCAGAGGGGACTTGGGAACCTAGTTAACACTTACTGTGTCGTAACAGACACTCCGTTACCAGTAAAACACAGTTCTCCATTTTACGCCAAATTGTAGAGACATTGCATGTTGAGTTCTTTTCCTTGTCTGAGAATTGAACAGATAACCTATCTCGTTTCTGCCTCTGCGCCACGACTGGCCTCAATTCACCATTGTATTGTGACAAAAATCTTGTAATTGTAAAAATCTTGTATAAAAAAATCTTGTATTGTAAAAACGTAATTCTAAATTCCTTGAATATGTACATAGAGTGTCTGTCTCTACCATGAGATCCATCTAGCGGTGACGCCCGCAACTGTTTGGTAACACAATTTATAAAATTTTTGACTGTTGTTAAGGATAGATGATGATATTATCAAGTTTCATAATATAACAAATCAGTCTGAATTATATTATAAATTAAATGTTGAATATATTATTTTAAATAAAAGGTAAGTTTGTAGAAGATAAAATTATTTAATTAAGAAAAATACGTATTCAGTGACTGAGCACAACGCCGCGATTTGCCAATAAAGCCAATAAATGAAAATAATTTATTTACAATCATTTGCCCGAGTGGATAACAAACTAGCAACCATCTCGACAGACTTCATTCCACTGCGCAATAGTAGCCATAGCTCTATACACCCGCTATATGCTAACAATATAGAAAGATCAACAACTTAAAATCCATTCAACAATACACTACTAAGCTATAATCCTCTTTACGTTGGTCTTAGTTCTTTTATAATACAATTTTCTATACAAAATTCTATGAAAAGCTGAAAAGATTTTATGAATCGATAGATACAGCAATTCCAGCCACTATCCCTATACTATAACTGTTTATTGAAGGAAGTGGATTTTGGATAGTCCTAGTAAACTTTCCAATTGTCTGTAACGCGACGGTTGTGAGTTCGATTCCCTGTCGAGGGAATGAATTATTCTCTATTAATATTTTCTTCTTCGCTCTGACACCAAGGCACAAAGCCAGAAAATGGAGAACGGAGTGTCTTAACACCAGGTTCCCTGTGCCTACGCAGCTGTATGCGGGATACAGTGTGAAATAGATTTAATAATTTTTTTAGTAAATCTCCCGGGGATACTGTTTACCTTTTAACCAGGATCGTCAATTCTATCTTAAACATTTACTTTAGTTAGTTGAAGAGCAAATCGTTTGAATAGTTTTAAGAAATGCTGTAGGTCTCTACAATCAATACTAGCAATCTTGCTTTGATGAAAGCTGTATAGAATTTCTACTAAACATATTTAATATTATTTTTAGTTATTTTTTTAGCTTCCCTCTGTATCCCGCAGGGTACGCACAGGGACCCCAGTGTTAAGACCGTTAACACTTTCCTCCGAATTTTGGAAGCATTGCGTGTTGAGTGGCGGAACTCAATGTTGCGTTTTGCATCGTTCCCAGAGTTATACATTACCGGTACCCTTATCATAATTGCTTAGTGGCAATGGAACCTATAACCGTCACGTTTATAGTCTCACTCTTGTGCTCGTGCACCACGAAAGCCTCAAATTTTAATACTTGTTTTTCACTATAATTTGAATATTACGGTGATAATGATCCCTTTTTTAAGGATTATATTATTTCCATTTCCCCGCTCTCCAAACACAGTGCGGCGTTGAATTCCGCCACTCGAAAAACTGTGCTTCGAGATTGTTGTACAGGAATCGGAAAATGAAGTCTCTTTAAGTTCTCTTTTCGCCAAATTTTGGAGGCATTGCGTGTTGAATGGCGGAACTCAACGCTGCGCTTTGCGTCGACACCAGAACGAAGAAATGAAAATATAAATGTAAATAAATATTTCATTTCCTCTTTGATTTTATTACAAATCCTTATTATTTATATTTAAAAAGGTAATTTTGTATATCAGTGAATAAGTAATTAAATATGGATACGATTACGCATGGGTTATGATTTGAAAATGGTACAAAAATCATGAAATCAATTATACAATACAATAGAGAACGACGAGGCGCAGCGGCACAATGCAAGGGTCTAATTGTAACACGACGGTTGTAGGTTCCAATATTTTCATTTTTTCGCGCTGATGTCAAGACAAAAGTTCTGCGTTGAGTTCCACTCAACACGCAATTAAAAAAATCAAAAAAATCCCGCGACTAATATTTTCTCTCTGCCTTCCCTGCTGCTATGCTATGCTGCTGTATGCGGGATAAAGGTGAAGCTTATTTGATTTTAATTTATACAATATATATCTATATGATGAAAAATATATTAAAAAAAAACTACGAACGCAAAGATATGAAGATATTAAAAAAAATAAGAAATATTGTATAATTAACTCTAAAACAATACGTCCATTTCATTCAAAGGCCACAGCCGGACTGATAACAATCGTTTTACGTTCAGTACTACGTAGCTAGCCGGCGGTTACTAGGCAACCATCCCCTCTACTTTTAATATTTCAGGCATAGACGCATGCGTGAATAAAAAAAGTTATAGTGTTGTCGGTATTGTTTGTCGATAGCGAAATATCGACTCGATAATTATTGATTTTTCTAACTGTATTTTTTTATGGAAAAAGACGCTACGCAACTGAATTTACCGGTCATCTGATGCTAAGGGAACACCCACGAAGCCGTGTAACACCAGAAAAACTGCAGGAGCGTTGGTGGCCTTTGAGATAGAGATAGACACGCTTTTTAAAGGTATTCAAATCGTATCGACGTTGCGTGGTTGCGTGAAAGTAAGCCACGAAGTAGTGGAGTACCACGTATTGGGCGGCAGGTAACAGGCCAAACGGTTTTCCAGAACACTTCCCAAGGTAAATGCGGTGGAGAAAGCACAGTGACGAGACATCTCTACGCAAAGCCAAAGTGTTAAGTCATTCACAGATCATGTAGTCCCCCAACGTTGGAGTCTAATGGGCGGCTCTACTTTATATGCGATTAATTAGGTTAGGCTGATATTGTGGTGCACCACCCCAGAGATGAGAACAGTACTCCTCGTGAGACCGAACCTGGGCCCTATATAGTCAATTCGGTGTTTTGACATAAAACGTTTTGAAGTACTGTCTGGCTCTATTTATGATCCCCAGTTGAGATGGCAATACTTGCAGTAACTCGAAACACTAAGGCCAAATATTGGGCGCGACTATAAGGGAAGTGTTTGGACAATAGCACAGTTGAATTCCATGTTCTTTATTGTTTACCTTCCAATGGACTAAAGTTCGAGAAATCAATTTACTTTCAGATTAGATCTTGTTTCCTTATATATTTATGAACATGAATAATTATCTCCATTAATACATTATATTAATGAAGTAAAAATAATGCAAATATATAAATAACATTTTGGTAATTGAAAAAAAAACATCGACTTTTGACAACACAAAATTTAACGCATGCGTAAGGCATACCTACCGAGTCTATATAAAAGATAGTTAGCTTTGAATATCAGTCATTCAGTAGCCTCAGACAAGAGAGGGCGTCAAAGAAATGTAAAAGCATGACTTCTATATATTTTAAATATATTATACTGTATATGATGTAAATAATTAGGAACATGTCGCTGGTTAGAATGGTTTGCAGGCGTCGCAAGATAGAATCCCGCCATGTTAAAATTTTTATACCTTTTCTAAAATTATTAAGACTATTCTCAGGTGTATCAGATGATAGTGATATTTTTTATATTTTTTTTTATATCTCTACATCAATGGCTATCACACTCAATTATTTTTACTAAAGCAGCATTATCATTTCTTAAAGTTGAACTAGATTATATACTGTTTTTTTTATACCACTAATATACATATTATAAATATTTTTTTTTCAATATTTCACACAGCCACAGTAAAATTCACAGAGAGTATTAAATTACATTATATCACTAATTTCTCTATTTTATAAACTCATGTGAAAGTGAGGCCAGTTACTTAAATTTATATTTCTATTTCTTCGCTCTGGTGTCGATGCAAAGCGCGGCGTTGAGCTCTGCCACTCAACACGAAATGCTTTCAGAATTCAGCAGAAAGTGGGGAACGAAATAAATTGTGGGACGTAGAGAATGACCATATAGAATGCAAAAACGTCTTCCATTACGAAATGAACGACAGACAAATGTAAAATTCATAAAATATATATAAATAATAAATATATAATTACTTTTTATATTTTATATGATTTTTATACTACATAACTTAGCATACACAAGATAGACCGACAGACACTCCACTAGAACCAACTCTGAGGGACTCATTCGCATAAAATTATGATCGATTGACAAATACACCCTAAGGGTGAAATAATAATCGTGGACCGAATAATAAAATTTACACCCACAGCTATGTATATACATATAAGTATGTATGTATGTTCGTGTTCTTCCCTCTGTACGTAAAAAAAATGCTAATCTTGTTTTTTCTGACGCTCAATCTTTGGAGCCCTACTGAGGTACTCTTCCCTACATTTTAGATTTTTCGTTACTAAAATAAGCTATATACTACTAAAATAACTGCGACTCAAATGTGGCTTCGTCCGCTTATAATTGTCGTATATTATTTATTATAGCAAAATTATATAGTCGAATTTTTTGCGTCACGCTGTGTTTCGCACACAACAGGATAGGCAGAGGGAACCTAGTGCTAAGACGAAAAACGAAGAGATGGAACTAAAATATAAATTCCCACTCGAACAAATGAATCCTCGAGTGGGGATCGAACACACAACCAGTCGAGTTTATAGTCACACTCTTTTACCCTTGCGCCACGACAGGCCTTCCTCAAGTATCATCGATACTGTATTTTCCAAGATCAACTGAGGTATTGTGTATACTAATATTAGTTATCTTCTAAATGTACGGACTAAAATGCCTATTAAATCTTAATAAAATTAAATTAAATTAGCTTCACGCTATATCCCGCACACAGCAGGGTAGGCAGAGGGAACCTAGTGTTAAGACACTCCGTTCCCCACTTTCTGCCGAATTCTGGAGGCATTGCGTGTTGAGTGGCAGAACTCAACGCCGCGCTTAACCTCGACACCAGAGCGAAGAAATGGAAATATAAATTTAAATAAATATTTCATCTCCTCGAGTGGGGATCGAACCCACAACCAGTCGGTTTTGCAGTCACACCTCGTGCCGCTGCGCCACGACCGGCCTCTAAATCTTAATATTTAATTAAAAATAGACATATTATAAATCCAATGTGAAAATTATCCTAATAATAATACTAAAGGCCGTCGTGACGTGGCACGGGCTACTATAACCAAGCAGGTTGTGGGCGCAATTCCTACTCGGGGGAATGAAATATTAAATATTTCATTTATCCCTCTGGTGTCCGAGGCTAAACGCGACATTTTGTTCCGCCACCCAACACGCAACGCCTCGATAATTTCGTGAAAAGTGGGGGACGAAAGTGTCATAACACTAGGTTCCCAGTTTCCCGTCTACTTACACTACTGTTTGCAGGATACAACGTGAAACTTAAAATAATAATAGGTAATAATAATATTAATATTAAAAAAATAAATAAATACCTTCTGCTTATCCAACTGTAGCAGTATGTCGTCGACATCGCCGACGGCTACTGGCTGAGCTCGCAACATGTCAACTTCAACGGACAACCAGTCTCGTATCTAGAAAAAAATATTAATTATTGTAACAATAAAAAAAATTATGAAGCTTATTCTAGAATATATATAAAAGAATAGTAGAAAAGAGGATTTTTTTATATATTTTCGTTTCTATCATCTGGTTAGATAAAATGCAACGTCAATTTTTTTACTGAAAAAACATATTCTTTTATTTGGTTATATCTTTTAATAGGAATTTGAATGACTTAACGCTGGTGCCCCTATCTACCATATTTATATGTGAATTATTATAAAAGTACACCTAGAAAATCTTAGACAAGATGGCTATCGACTTTAAATATGTGTTTTGGTACTAATTAAATGTTTTGTTTTATATTAATTCTTGCTTTTAAAGTTTTAAATTTAAATTGTAAATGGTGCATTAAATTAAAAATTAGCTTCACGCTGTATCCCGCACACAGCACACAGGCAGAGAGAACTTAGTCTTAAGACAGGCGTCTTGTCAGTGGCGGAACTATCGCCGCCTCAACGCATAATCTAAGTAATGTAAGTTCACAAAATATCTCTTACTATGTGTTAGATTGAACCAATTTAAGTCATGTAATATGGCTTTAACAAAGGAAAAAAGGCTATAAGGCTTTATAGCATTTGTTCGTTCAAAAAAAAAATAAAAATCAAATCAGCTTCACGCTGTATCCCGCACACAGCACGGTAGGAAGAAGGAACCCAGTGCTAAGACACTCCGTTCCCTACTTTCTGCCGAATTCTGGAGGCATTGCGTGTTGAGTGGCAGAACTCAACGCCGCGCTTAACCTCGATACCAGAGCGAAGAAATGGAAATATAAATTTAAGTAAATATTTCATCTCCTCGAGTGGGGATCGAACCCACAACCAGTCGGTTTTACAGTCACACCTCGTGCCGCTGCGCCACGACTGGCCTCTTCGTTAAAGCAATACAAAAATATTTTATTAAATAATTTGAACCAGTAGTGTCAGTTGTTGAGATAAGCGCGTTTAACTTAATAGGCTATCCAGCTTTGTTGCTTGCTGGATAGCCTGTTAAGTTGTTAATTGCTTACTAATAGATGAAGGAATTTTTGAGGCCAGTCGTGCCGCAGCTGGTTAAGGGGTTCGATCCCCGCTCGAGGAAATGAAATATTTATTTAAATTTATATTCTAATTTCTTCGCTCTGGTGTAGAGGGAAAACGGGGCGTTGAGTTACGCCACTGGACACGCAATGCCTCCAGAATTCAGCAGAAAGTGAGGGGTTATCTCTGCCTATCCTGCTGATTGGTGGAACTCAACGCCGCAATTTACCTCGTTACCAAAACGAGGAAAATAAAAATATGAAATATTTAAATCGAATGAGAATCGAACCCACAATTTATCGCGCTTATTCCCATGTGCCACGACAAGCCACATTATCAAATATAATTAATAAATATCAAAAAATTCTAAGAAAAACCAACTCAATCCAAGCCAATTTTAGTATATCAAGCCTCCCAATCTAACCAAGTTGATCGATCAATCTTATCCAGAAAAAAAAATCTAAACACTATCTTGCTATAACCTAAAAGTATTTTCGGTTAAGAATAAAGATATATATAAAAAAAACCCAATACATATCGGGTTTCAATAACATTATATGGGAAACAATATCGTCATGCATCGTCGATACCTTACCGACGGTCATCCGGGGCCGCCGTAAACCAAACCCGGGTACCATTCTGA
Organism: Heliconius himera; assembly: GCA_021202915.1. Classification (NCBI taxonomy): domain Eukaryota; kingdom Metazoa; phylum Arthropoda; class Insecta; order Lepidoptera; family Nymphalidae; genus Heliconius; species Heliconius himera. Next base: position 220,907 of record JAJHJA010000835.1, read on the forward strand.
ATACTGATTTATAAGCCTATATGTATACGTGAAATATAAGGGTTGGAAGTAGGGATTTGTGATTATTGGGTATAGCGTATGGTTAGTGTGACGAGGGGAATAGGTTCGATATGTTCGTTTTACGTATGTGTTGATACAGTACAAGAAGAGGCCATCGTGGCGTAGAAGCACAAGGTTGTGACTGTAAACGCGACGGTTCTGTGTTTGATTCCTATTCAGGGGATTGTAATATTTAATATTTTTATTTCTTCGCAGTGGTAATAAATCAAAGCGTTGCGTTAACTTTTGTCACTAATCACATATTGGGTCTAAAGTTCGTCGGAAAGTGAGAAATGAAAGTATATTAATGCGAACAGAGTGTCTTAACACTAGGTTCCCAAGTTCCCTCCGTCTATTCTGATATGTGCGAAACACAGCAGGAAGTTAAAAATCCAGTACAATGTGATACGTAATGTATTATTGCCTAATTAGTTACTCCGAAAAGGTATATTGTAATTATACTGAAATTACCTTCTTATTAAATCTATATAAATCAAACTATTATCTTTTATACGAGGCCAGTCGTGATCCAGGGGCACAAAGTGTGACTATAAACGCGACTGGCTGTTGGTTTGATCTCCACTCGAGAAAATGTCATATTTACTTAAATTTATATTTTAATTTTTTCACTCTGAAATCAAGGCAAAGCGCGGCGTTTAGTATCACCACTCAACAACCACTGCCTCCACAATTTGCGGAAATTGGAGAAAGAAGTGTCTTAAGACTAGCTTCTCTCTGCATACCTTGCTGTGTGCGGGATACAGCGTGAAGCTGATTTTTAATCTTTTACTATTACCATAATAAAAATTAAAACGAATGTCAAAAACATAACCGGAAAAAACTTACGCTATTCAATTCTATACGATTAACACGCTATCAAGAGCGATTAGAATATACCTCATATAATATTGAAGAGAAAATATGAAAAATATATGAAATAGAAAATTTAAAATTAAAATTATTACTTTAATCTATCACAATATGCTTAAAATACAAAACAGGAGATCAATAATATAAATTTTCCCTAAACTTCATCTGTTTATCAATTAATATGTTCTATGAATTATATTTTTTTTTTGAATGGCAAAACTCAAAATTGTACTTTGTTTCTTTTCCTCAATTGGGAATCGCATCCACAACCGTCGCGCTATACGCTATCCCACTATACTACGATGACCTCTCTTATAAGTATACCTAAAAATATTACTTTTATTCTTACAAAAATTAAAACAAACACTAAACAAAACTATAAGAACCGGAAAGTGGGGAACGGAGTGTCTTAACACTAGGTTTCCTCTGCCTACCCTGCTGTGTGCGGGATACAGCGTGAAGCTGATTTAAAAGTATAAATAACCCTACAATAAAATATTAAAAATATTTATCAACCGGTAAAAACACAATAAACTCACGTATGTTTACAAAGTAAGTACAAAATGGTTTCGCCGGGTGAAGGTTGACGATATTTGGACTACGTGATTTAGATTAAAAACATATTGATTCAGTGTTGCTTTAACATTTGACTTTGTAGGGGGTTTTTTATATATATATTTAGAAACATTGATGTTTTTAGATGATGAAATATAGTTTTGGGCGTCACTTTTTTAAATTTTATTCTGTAGTATCTTATAGTATAATATTTTATGGTACATGGAAGGTAGTAGATTTGATTTACATTTAGAGAAATTATTTATTTTCTAGACCAGTCGTAGCGCCAGGCGTAAATGTGCGACTTAACTAAAATAGACAGGTTGTGGGTTCGATCCTCGCCCGAAGAAATGAATAATTTAATATTTTCATTTTTTCGATTTAATGTCGATGCCAAGCCTGACGTTGATTTCCGCCACTCAAACGCAATGCCTCCACAATTTAGCAGAAAGTAGAGAGCGGAGTGTTTTAACACTAGGTTCCCTCTGCATACCCTGCTACATGCGGGATAAAGCGTAAAGAAAATGATTTTTTTTACAGACTATATAGGTGGTTTAATATTTTATGTAAAAAGAGAGACTAATTTGAAAAATTATATGACAGTTTTTAGACTAATTAAACTTTATATCTGCACTCTAAACTGCTTTAACCACTTAACTCGTGTCGGCGTAGCTTAAGCCAAAATATTATAATTTAATTTATTTAATTCGTAAGGATTTTAAGTAAATGATTTTTGAATAATATTTTGGTATAAAAGTTTTAAAATTTGCATCAACTCATATTTGAACCCGCTCAAATAGCACATTAATCATATGTGAGACCTGAAACTCTTCTGTTACTGAGTGTCTGACAGACAATGCACAGTCGAAAATGTTGTAATTTGGGATATAACTCCCTTGAGCAGTCTAGGGAAATACTAAGAGATTTTAGTTTTTTTCTTTTCTTTTTCAATCCCGTATCCCGGCAGGCAGAGGGAAACTAGTGTTGAGACACTCCGTTTCCCACTTTCCGCCAATTTCTGGAGGTGTTGAGTGACTTTCCCCTCGACACCATAGCGAAGACACTCACACTTTGTGCCCCTGCGCCTCTCTGCATTTTTAACGTTAATGAGAAAAATGAGATCTCATATTTTACAGTTTACCCGAACGAAGTCACGTACTGCTACTAGTTTCATATATAAACATTATGTAGATATTTAATTAGAAAAATATTTAAAAACACATCTTTTGCAAAGTAACATTTTAAGGTCAAGCTTTTCAACGATCTCTATTTGGAAAGAGGAGGGTTTAAAATTTATTTCGAGTAAAAAGCGAATAAATCTAGTACATTTCCTTAAGAAATCCGGTCTCAAAGGGGAATTGAATAGGCACAGGTCTTGCTCACTGAACTCTGTATTGAATTAATTTCACTAAGGCCACCTACATACGAGGCGTTTATAATTTATTATTTTTTTATTATCAGCTGCTTTCCCACTTTCTGCCGAATTCAGGAGGCATTGCGTGTTGAGTGGCAGAGCTTAACGCCGCGCTTGTCCTCGACACCAGAGCGAAGAAATGGAAATATAAATTTAAGTAAATATTTTATCTCCTCGAGTGGGGATCGAATCCACAACCAGTCGGTTTTGCAGTCACACCTGCCCCTGCGCCACGACTGACCTCTGGTTTATTAATTTGAAACTACTTATTTAGAAAACGTATAAAAATTCTACAGACTATAAGTAAAAAAAAAATTGTAAATTCTTTCCTAAATATGGAATAACACTTTAAAAATGTTTAAAAATAATTTGAAACTAAATTGTAAATTTGGTGACATATACGCTTCTTGGATATTATTTTAATAATTATTTTTTAAAAACATTTGTAAAGATGCAGAATTGATTAAAAAAATAACATTATATGTATATATATGTATTGTAAGTGATGTACCTAGTGAGCTGTACCCCAATGACAATCACAATCAGATACATGTACGAAGAAATCGTCACGACACTATACCGCGTGCAATGTCTTAAAGGGTCGAAAGTGGGGATTGGAGTGTTTCTATACTATGTTCTCTCTGCTGAACCTACAACCATCGCGTTTACAGTCTTGCTTGTTTTATGGATCATAGTATATTAAAAATAAAATACATTATTAAGTGAACCAATAAAAATGTTTTAACGTCAAGTTTGTATTCAGCCTTACAACTCTTGGCTAAGTCTTGATTACCTAACTAATCTTGTTTTATTATTTTCTCATTTTACATAAAATAATATTTTTAATGTTTATAAATACTAATTTATTAACATTAAAAATATTATTTAGACGTTTTATGAATCGTAAAAGAATAATTTATAATACTTTAATAAGTACATTAAAAATCTTAATTACTAAAGGATTTTTCAAGAATGGAAGCTATTTCCACTTTATATCAAAATAATTAGCTTTATTAATTAGCTAGTGTAATTATCAAAATTGCAAAAAATAGAGAACTACGTCTTTTATAACTAACAAAAAGCTAACTAAAGAAATCGAGTGACCCGTCACTACGTTTCTCTTCCGGACTGAATATATGGTGCATTATATGTTGAGTGATGTAAACAAGCACTTAAGTCTGTCTAACCAGACCGGAACGAACAGTCTAATGTGTATAGATTAGGTTGTTTGGATATCCTTTTATTAGTGAAATTATAACTAAAAAAAAATAAACAAATCGCATTGTAGGCAGAGCGAACCATAGTGTAGTGACACTCCGTTCCCCATTTTCCGCCGATTTTTTTGATGCATTGCGTGTTAAATGGCGGAACTCAATGCCAGGCTTTTGCCTTGATGTCAGAGTGAAGAGATGAAGATTATATTAATAAAGAATAATCCATTCTTGCGACTGTTTATTTTTCTTCGTATTTTATTCGCTCCAAATGGGAATCGATTTCAAAATTATAACATCATTTTTTAATTAATTTTGTTTAACAAAATCAAAGCACGTATTTTTTAGTTCATTGTTAGAAGTCGGTTTTTTTTTGTTAAAAAATAATTTATTCTTTTTTTATAAAACTAGACATAATATAAAATAAAAAGATCTTAGGATGTTTTGAAATTTTCGGATCAAAGCGAAAGAGTTCAAAAATAAAATGAATTAAGTAATGAATTACTCTGGTTCTTTAAATTTAGGGATAAAAGTGAAGCTCAACTGTTTGTTCTTATATTAAGAGTGAAAGCAATCAATATTATATTTATAATATTTATATGTTTCTTTCAGCTCCACGCTGTATCCGGCATATAGCAAGGTAGGGAAAGAGAACAACGTAAAGTATCCAACCGTTCCCAACGCAAGTGGGAAACGTAATAACCAAAGTACTCTTGCCTATCCTGCTATTGCGGGATACAGCGTGAAATTAAAAAAAAACACATGTAAACTCTTTTTACGGAATTCCATTCCCAGTTTTGCCATTCAATACGCAATGTCTCGAGAATTCGGCGGAAAATGGGTAACAGTAGTGTCTTACTTATAGGTTCCCAGGTTCCCTCTACCTACCATGCTATTTACGGAATACACCGTGAAGCTAAGAAAAAATCGACTTTTATAAGCAGAAGAATGGCCAAGTATCACATTAAGCACATATTTTTGTGTAACGGCCGAATGGAATTTTCAGGAAATTTAATATTTCGCAAACCCCCTGTGTAACTGCGCGGAAAGAGCAAATGTACTGAAAGATATTAGTACGGAGTATCGCAACTGTGTTGGATATAAACGTTTACTATTTTATTATACAGCTGTTACTAAAAGTAAAAGATTTAGTTCTCAAAATACCTGCATATAATATAGGTAGGTTGGTACATATGAAATACAAGGGTACGGAAACGTTGTTAAGATTGTATTCTTTAATTTTGATCTAATTCTATTATTTTTTAGGATTCCGTAACTCAAAACGTAAAAACGGAACCATTTAAGATCACTTTGTTGTTTGTCTGTCCGTCTGTCAAGACCGTTTATCTCATGATCCGGTGGACATATCAAGCTATCTATATCTATGATCCCGAGCAGCACAGAAAAAATCTAGCTTTTAAGTTACCCTAATTAAAAGATACTTATATATCGTTTTTGTTGCATTTTGTATGAAATCCGCCGTTAATCAAAAACTATCTCTAGGGTACTTCTCGTGGACCTACAATTATGAAATTTGGTACGCAGTGAGAAATTTTAATACGCAAAATCTGAAACGTGAAGTCATCAAGTTGGATTTGAACAAGCAAGGTCAAACCTCTAAAACAACAAAATAGCAGAGAAAGAAGAAAATGTAACTCTAGTACAGTATCGCAAGCGAATCGTCATTCTTAAGTTATAATTTCTAAACTTTTTCACCTTGTTTACTCGAGAAGAAAATAATCAAAAGTAAGAGAAAATCTGAAATCAAATCTTAGCCGTCAACAGCTAACTTCAAGGCGGCCACGATTCGTCGACCGGACCGATTCTTTTTTAGTAAGCAAGATAAAGATGAAAGAGAGAACGTAATGTTAAGACACTCCATCCCCCATTTTCCGCCGAATTCTAGAGGCACTACATGTTGTTAAGTGATGAAACTCAATGCCGCTTTGGCCCGACCCCAGAGCGCAGAAATGAAAATATAAAATATAGAACCACTCCACTTCATTTCCTCGAGTGGGATTCGAACACACACCCTGCCACATCAACAGTCACACTTTGTGCCCCTGCGCCACAACTCGCTGATCGTACTATAAGTGAATACCCGCCATACCTGTAATACACTGGTGTCGAAGTGCGCCAGCAGCGCGGCGGGCGAGCTCTGCGACGAGCGACGCCGCGACCTCACCCGCGCGCCCCACTCTGTAACAAAATAATAATATATTTTAATTATACTCATATTAATATACATGTACATGTGAATGTAAGTTTGTTTGTTACGCTTTTACGCCAAAACTACTTAACCGATTTTTTCTTGAAACTGTGTATACATATAGTTAGGGGTATTAGAAAGAACATAGGATACTTTTTGTATTATAAAATATATATATTTAAAAAAATGTCCTTTATACAATATAAAAATAAGCTAAAGCGAGAGGTGTTTAAATGTTATGTTATAATTATAAACATAAAAATTTTAGTTTACAATCTATTTAAGAGTTGAATTTCATAGCAATTAAGGCTAGATAAAGTATTTGACTGTTAACCTGACTTTAGGGGGTTCTAATCCCAATCGTGGTATACATACTTTCATTCCTTCGTTCTGGCAAAAGGATAACACAGCGTTAAAATCCGCCACCGATATACATTATACAGAGAGTTTTAACTCA